>CM022299.1:580825917-581167474 GCA_011799875.1 Thinopyrum elongatum
TAACAAGACACTATCAGAACAATATCCCCTTCCTCGGATAAACGATCTGTATGATCAACTGGGGGTTCATCAGTGTTCTCTAAAACTCGACTTAAGGTTGGGTTACCACCAATCCGTGTTCGTGAAGAGGATTCCAAAGACCGCCTTCGTTACTCGATATGGCTCATACGAGACACTGTCATGTCATTCGGTTTAAACCAATGCTCCCGCCACATTTCACCGCCTGATGAATTATATATTCATGGAAACCTTGACAAGTTCGTCGTGGTTTACTGGATGATATCCTAGTATACTCCAGAAACAAAGAGGAACATGGCTAACATCTTCGACGTTCTGGAAAAACTTCGAGAGCATCAACTATATGCTAAGTTTTCCAAGTGTGAATTCTGGCTTCCCGAAGTAACATACTTGGGCATGTATCTCCAAGGATGGTATTGCGCGTCAACCCCGAGCGAGTTCAGGCTATTTTGATTGGGCTCCTCAAAGAACGTCAAGCAAGTTCGAAGTTTTCTCGGACTCGCCAGCTATTGCCGTCGATTTGTCGAGAACTTCTCCAAGATCGCCAAGCCCCTGACTAACCTGCTTCATAAAGGCGTAAGTTCGATTGGACGGAAAAGATTTTCTGTTTCTTTTTCCTTTTCTTTATTCTCTTTTCTCTACTGTTAAATGTTTAGGCCCCAAATGGTTTTTGTAAAAAGTGTGACCTATTTCATAAATACCAGTGCATTATTCCTCAACACCTAAAATTAGTTTGGACAAAACATAATTCCATATTTATTTCAGATTTAATAAATGGTTATTAAATACCATCTTTATCCACTGTTTGAGGTTGTTCGAGTCACTTATCCAATTCCAATGATGTTGGTTTCAATTTTAGAATAGCCTCTGGAATATTTGTTATTTATCTGACATTTTAGTTTCTATGTTGGACAACTTTTATATCCCACTTTCATTTAAATTTGAATTTGACTTAGGAGTTGAAATGCAATATGATGCTAATGATGATTATGCACTATTAATCATGATGACATGGCCTCATCAAAAGGGTGATCTCTGTAGCTTAATACAGGGGGTGTTACACTTTTGCAAGTAACCGTGAAGGGATTGACAACCCCTTTATCACGTTGGGTGCAAGTTGTTTGATTGTTTGTGCAGGTATTCGGTGATTTGTGCATTGTCTCCTACTGGATTGATACCTTGGTTCTCAGACTGAGGGAAATACTTATCTCTACTTTGCTGCTTCATCCTTTCCTCTTCAAGGGAAAAACCAACGCAAGCTCAAGAAGTAGCAGGAAGAATTTCTGGCGCCGTTGCCGGGGAGATCTACGCCAAGTCAAGACATACCAAGTACCCATCATAAACTCTCATCTCTTGCATTACATTATTCGCCATTTGCCTCTTGTTTTCCTCCCCCCCCCCCCACTTCTAAAATGATTTTCGAAAAGATTTTCCTTTTTATTCGCCCTTCTTCCATTCGTCTTTTTTGTTTGCTTTTTGTTTGCTCGTGTGTTGGCTTGCTTGCTTTGTCATGATGGTTCAACCAAAGAATGTTGATCCTCACTTTAGGAGGTTGGAAGAAATTGAAAACAATGTTAGGAGCTTCATGTCTTTACAATTTGAGCATAATAGTTTTTTTAGAAACGAGCTTAAGGAGCAGAAAAGTTTTATGGAATACATGAATAAAGAGCTCGATGATATGTCTAAGGAAATTTATGGTTTGAAATCTCAGTTTGCTCATCTTGAAAATTTAGTAGGCCAAATTTCTGATAAACAGGCTACCTTAGTAAATAAGATGGCCACTAAACTGGAGGCTTTAAATAATGATGAAGATCTTAAAGTGATTGATGTGACTCCTATTGAATCTTTGTTTTCCAATATAAATCTTGATAAAGATGGGACTGGAGATGAGTCAACTTTAGTTAAAAGGCGTCCCAGTGATTCGGAGTTTTTAGATCTTGATGAAAAAAATGATAAAAGTGGGATTGGAGAGGTCAAAACTTTAAGTAGCAATGAACCCACTCTTTTGGATTTCAAGGAATTTAATTATGATAAATTGTTCTTTAATAGATTGTATTTACTTGTTGCAATCCATGTTGAATTCTCCTCATGCTTATAATCAAAACAAAGCTTTTACTAAACATATCGTTGATGCTATGATGCAATCATTTGAAGAAAAGCTTGAATTGGAAGTTTCTATCCCTAGAAAACTTTATGATGAGTGGGAACCTACTATTAAGATTAAGATTAAGGATTATGAGTGCCATGCTTTGTGTGATTTGGGTGCTAGTGTTTCCACGATTCCAAAAACTTTATGTGATGTGTTAGGTTTCCGTGAATTTGATGATTGTTCCTTAAATTTGCATCTTGCGGATTCCACTATTAAGAATCCTATGGGAAGGTTTAATGATGTTCTTATTGTTGCAAATAGGAATTATGTGCCCGAAGATTTCATTGTTCTTGATATAGATTGCAATCCTACATGTCCTATTATTCTTGGTAGACCTTTCCTTAGAATGATTGGTGCAATTATTGATATGAAAGAAGAAAACATTAGATTTCAATTTCTGTTAAGGAAGGGCATGGAACACTTTCCTAGAAATAAAATTAAATTGCCATATGAATCTATTATGAGAGCTACTTATGGATTGCATACCAAAGATGACAATACCTAGATCTATTCATGTTTTTATGTCTAGCTAAGGGCGTTAAACAATAGCGCTTGTTGGGAGGCAACCCAATTTTATTTTTGTTTTTGCTTTTTTGTTCCTGTTTTTCTTTGAATAATTAATCTATCCTCTGGTTAGATGTGGTTTTGTGTTTTAATTAGTGTTTGTGCCAAGTAAGACCTTTGGGATGGCTTATGGTGATAGTTGATTTGATCTTGCTGAAAAACAGAAACTTTTTCTCCCAGTCACAGAATTTTAGTAATTCACTGGAGAGTTAAAAAATTCTGAATTTTTTATATGAGATTTATATATAAATTGCCTCTGTTTTCCTAATTTTTCATAATTTTTGGAGTTACATAAGTATTATAACAATTCGGATCTTCGCAGACTGTTCTGTTTTTGACAGATTCTGTTTTCTTTGTGTTGTTTGCTTATTTTGATGAATCTATGGGTAGTATCGGGGGGTATGAACCATGTAAAAGTTGGAATACAGTATATATTACACCAATATAAATAAATAATGAGTTCACAACAGTAACAAAAGTGGTGATTAATTTTCTTATACTAACGGAGCTTATGAGATTTTCTGTTGAGTTTTGTGTTGTGAAGTTTTCAATTTTTGGGTAAGGATTTGATAGACTATGGAATAAGGAGTGGCAAGAGCCTAAGCTTGGGGATGCCCCAGGAACCCCAAGGTAATATTCAAGGACAACCAAGAGCCTAAGCTTGGGGATGCCCCGGAAGGCATCCCCTCTTTCATCTTCGTCTATCGGTAACTTTACTTGAGGCTATATTTTTATTCACCACATGATATGTGTTTTGCTTGGGGCGTCTTGTATGATTTGAGTCTTTGCTTTTTATTTTGCCACAATCATCCTTGCTGTACACACCTTTTGAGAGGGACACGCATGAATCGTGATTTATTAGAATACTCTATGTGCTTCACTTATATCTTTTGAGCTAGGCAATTTTGCTCTAGTGCTTCACTTATATCTTTTTAGAGCACGGTGGTGGTTTTATTTTATAGAAATTGTTGAACTCTCATGCTTCACTTATATTATTTTGAGAGTCTTTAAACAGCATGGTAATTTGCTTTGGTTATAAATTTAGTCCTAATATGAGAGGCATCCAAGAAGGATATAATAAAAACTTTCTTATAAAGTGCATTGAATACTATGAGAAGTTTGATTCCTTATGATTGTTTTGAGATATAGAGATGGTAATATTAGAGTCATGCTAGTGAGTAATTGTGAATTTGAGGAATACTTGTGTTAAAGTTTGTGATTCCCGTAGCATGCACGTATGGTGAACCGTTATGTGATGAAGTCGGAGCATGATTTATTTATTGATTGTCTTCCTTATGAGTGGCGGTCGAGGACGAGCGATGGTCTTTTCCTACCAATCTATCCCCCTAGGAGCATGCACATAGTACTTCATTTCGATAACTAATAGATTTTTGCAATAAGTATGTGAGTTCTTTATGACTAATGTTGAGTCCATGGATTATACGCACTCTCACCCTTCCACCATTGCTAGCCTCTCTAGTGCCGCGCAACTTTCGCCGGTACCATACACCCACCATATACCTTCCTCAAAACAGCCACCTATCTATTATGGCATTTCCATAGCCATTCCGAGATATATTGCCATGCAACTTTCCACCGTTCCGTTTATTATGACATGCTTCATCATTGTCATATTGCTTTGCATGATCATATAGTTGACATCGTATTTGTGGCAAAGCCACCGTTCATAATTCTTCCATACATGTCACTCTTGATTCATTTCACATCCCGGTACACCACCGGAGGCATTCATATAGAGTCATATTTTGTTCTAAGTATCGAGTTGTAATTTTTGAGTTGTAAGTAAATAAAAGTGTGATGATCTTCATTATTAGAGCATTGTCCCATGTGAGGAAAGGATGATGGAGACTATGAATCCCCCACAAGTCGGGATGAGACTCCGGACGAAAGATAAAAAAAAGAGGCCAAAAAAATGAGAAGGCCCAAATAAAAAAAATGAGAGAAAAAGAGAGAAGGGACAATGTTACTATCCTTTTACCACACTTGTGCTTCAAAGTAGCACCATGATCTTCATGATAGAGAGTCTCCTATATTGTCACTTTCATATACTAGTGGGAATTTTTCATTATAGAACTTGGCTTGTATATTCCAATGATGGGCTTCCTCAAATTGCCCTAGGTCTTCGTGAAAAAGCGAGTTGGATGCACACCCACTTAGTTTTCTTTTGAGCTTTCATAAACTTATAGCTCTAGTGCATCCGTTGCATGGCAATCCCTACTCACTCACATTGATATCTATTGATGGGCATCTCCATAGCCCATTGATACGCCTAGTTGATGTGAGACTATCTCCTTCTTTTTGTCTTCTCCACAACCACCATATTCTATTCCACCTATAGTGCTATGTCCATGGCTCGCGCTCATGTATTGCGTGAAAGTTGAAAAAGTTTGAGAACATCAAAAGTATGAAACAATTGCTTGGCTTGTCATCGGGGTTGTGCATGATTTGAATATTTTATTGTAGGAGATATGCCCTAGAGGCAATAATAAATGTTATTATTTATCTCCGTGTTCATAATTAGGTTTATGTTCCATGCTATAACTGTTGTGGTTCCCGAGCCCGTATATCCATAAAGGCTCTGGGGAAAACCCATGTGCACGTGTGGAATAATAAATGGTAAAATGTATTCCTAGTCATGCCTCTAAGACTAGCTCAAGTGTTGCATGATGATTATGTTTTCCCAATCATGGGCATGTCTATGCCATCAACTTTGAGGGCACAATGTTAGAAGAACATTTGTGTTGAATCGACCCGATTGGTGTTATGCTATGAGATTCATTCGTCACAAGTTAATGGTTAATAACACAGAGATGGTTAACGTTTGCATGATTCCTCAGACCATGAGAGTATCGAGTTTCTTCATGCTTGCTTCATGAACTTTGGGGTTTGTTAAACGTCATCCGTAAATGGGTGGCTATTACGGCGGCTTACGGGTTCATGGGAAAGTATGTCAAGTAACTTGATAGCTCAAGATTGAGATTTGCTCCTCCGACGATGGAGAGATATCTCTGGGCCCTCTCGGTGTTACGGTATCCATCATCGTCTGGCCAGACACTTTGTGATTTGATCACGGGGATGCCGGAACACGGTAACGAGAAAAGAGAACAATACCGGTAACGAGGTAACTAGCATAGTGGACAAGTTGTTGATCCACGGGAATGCCTACATGTCTCACCTCGGGTATTTGTAACATATCGCGAAGCAACAGGAATAGCACACGGCAACTGGAGGTTCACTCGAATATTCATTCGTGTGGGTATAGGGGTCAATATGGGTGTCCACGGCTCCGATGTTGATCATTGATCGGAAGGGGTTCCGTGTCATGTCTATACTTCACCGAACCTATAGGGTCACACGCTTAAGGGTCATCTATCTGCTGAATACTAGACAAGGAGTCTGAGAGAAAATCACCGAAAAAGTTTCGGACACCGAAAAGTTTCGGACAGCGGAAAAGTTCCGCAGAGAGAGGTCACCGGATGAGTTCCGGTGAAACTGAAAAGTTGTTTCAGAGGATACCATTAAGTCAAAT
Source organism: Thinopyrum elongatum (assembly GCA_011799875.1). Lineage (NCBI taxonomy): Eukaryota > Viridiplantae > Streptophyta > Magnoliopsida > Poales > Poaceae > Thinopyrum > Thinopyrum elongatum. The sequence continues at coordinate 580,832,199 of CM022299.1, forward strand.
TGGTTTCGGCACATGCCTGATAATTCTTGGAGGGTGCCAGAATCATTCTGGAAACTTTTGGGAATTTTCTGGAAGAAAAACCGGAAATGTTTCGGAGCTGCCGGAACCGCTTCAGATGCTTTTCGCAGATGAAAATCACTAATCTGGAATTGTTCCAGAACGCGTTGAAAATTATTTTAGTGGGTACTGGAATTGTTCTAAGCCCACATAAATATTTTCAGTTCGAACGGACGCTGAAAAATGTCGTCGTGAATAGTGAAAGTGCTTTTTGGATAATTTTTGGAAGCCACCTTTTAGGGCTTTTGCTAAAGGCTTCTAGAAGGTGATGTGGATGGATGAGAACCCCCTTTGGGGGGCCCTCATGGGGGAGTGGCCGGCCACACTAGGGGCTCCACCTTGGAGCCCCTCTTGTTCCTTGGTTTCTCCTTTAGGTCCTTGTGGAAGGACTTCCCTCATATGCCTTTGGGTTTTATTGGATAACTACCCTACCCCTTGGCTTTCCTATAAATAGAGGTGGAGGGGCAGCCCTCCACACTCATCCCTTCTCACATACAAGTGCCATGCAATAATCTGGCTTCTCTCTCCCTCCCACGAAAAGAGTTTCGTAGAGCCGAAAGGCTGTCTGGGTTCTGGTGGGAACTAGTTCTGGACGGCGAAGCCCTGCCGGATAGATGACACCGTATGTGTGCAACTCTGTAGATAGATGACACCGTATGTGTTTAATTCTCAGTGCAATTAATTTTGAACACTGTCTAAGTGTGATTTGCATAATAGTTGTAGAATAATGGCTCGCATTTCCACCTTCCCTATTAAAATTGAATAGCTGTTAAATATCTGGTTAAATCTTTACGGTTGTTAACGTAATGTGAGGATTGTCCTCCAGAGTGCCGAGAAGGACTTTGTCCCATCGCATACTTTCGGTATTCTCTCGCTTATGCTATGGATCATGTGACTCTCGTCCTTCGATCCAAAAGCTAGAATTCCGTTTCAGTCAAGTGCAATATGTTTGCTTCCATCAGACCTGAACTTCGAAAGTTTGGATAGTTATGTGATATTCATGGAATCTGAAAATCATTTTCAGAGACAGACAAAGGCTAAAAGATATGAGATATCCAAAGCAATGTTTGTTTGCAAACTATTAGTAAAGGAGTTTACTATGCATTAGACTGATAAGAGAGGGATCCAGTAGAACGCCTGTCATATGATGAAAAGTGAATAAAACAACAACTTAAAGAGAAAGGAAGTGTCCGAAGGGTGTTAGTGTGACTTACACACCTAGGAAGTCCGGGGCTAATGCCACTCTTAAGTTGGGTGCTTCTTCTGAGAGTAGGAGAAATACTGAAAGTTAAACTGTTAGAAGTATAAAGGCAATAAGATAGAAGACTGGAATATCCAGCTCATGTATGAATGTCATGCAAGTTTTTGATGTATAGAAGGCTGGTCAAAGATATAGTTCTTGGGAATTATGGTTAAACATGTTAATCATTAATTCTTGGGTATTGTGAGTTAATCACAAAGATACCCACTCGATTGCATTCTGTTGCAACTCGATGTAAGAACTACTATGGCCTGAAAGACTAGCCAGGAATGAGGTTTAGGTATACACAGGGAACATAGTAAATGTTACTATACCTTCCATCGGTGTATTACCGTCTGTATTCATTTTCATAATTCATTTAGAGTTTCACGAACTCTAGCCCATTGCATAAGGTATCTTGCAAGAAGGTTGTTCATAAGAGAACTTTTGATGTTCGATGTTATGAATAACATAAGGGCCATACTTTCATTATGAATGAGATGTATGTTATGAATATTGATAATAATATATTACCTCTGGGTTTACTTTCATAATTCATTTTAGAGTTTCATACACTCTAGCCCATTGCACAATGTTTGTTGCAAAAGAGTTGTTCATAAAACAACAATTGTTGTTCAGTATTATGAATAACATGGAGGGCCATGCTTCCATCCAAAATTGGACGTATGTTATGAATATTGATGGTAATATGATACATCTATAACACTGACGCTAAATGTCGCAAGACTAAAAGAATACCACACAAGTGTGGCACTGCATTTGGTCACATTGGAGAAACCCACATGGAAAACTCCATTATGATGGATTTTGAAGTCGTTTGATTTTGAATCATCTGACACTTGCAAATTTCCTCCGAAAAGTGAAGTGACTGAAATACCGTTCACAGGCCATAAGGAATGAGCAACAAACTTATTGGTGATCATACATTTTGATGTGTGTAGTTCAATAAATGTTGTTGCAAGTAGTGGATTTATCTATCTTCAGAAATGACTCAAGTAGATATATGGATATTTACTTGATGAGACGTAAGTCTGGATCTTTTGAAATCATTCGAAAGGTTTTCAAATATGAAGTAGAAGTTATTATAACAAGAAAATTATGTTTCTACAATTCGATTGCAGAAAGAAATATTTGAGTTACAAGTTTAGCGAATGTCTGATGAGTTGTGAAAAGAGTTTCATAACTTACACCTCCCGGAACACCACTGCAAGTGGAAAGTCCGTGAAGATGTAATCGAACCATTTATGACATGGTAAGATCAAATATGACATAAATAAATTTGCCATTATCCCTTTTAAAGTGATGCTTTAGAGACTGCGGCTTTTACACTGAAAAGAGCTCCATCAGGTCTGTTGAAATGACGCCATGGTATGGTACGCCCAACCATGTTGTATCTTTTCTTAACATTTGGAATATGGGGCTTGTGTAAAAGGTTACAAACCTATTCCAAATCAGACAAGTGCTACTTTGTAGGTTATCCCAAGTAATTGGGTATTCCTCCCTCACTATACCGAGGCAAATAGGTTTGCCACAAAGAACGGTATGCTTTTTGAAGAAAATGGTTCTTTCAAAAGGTGAGTGGGGGAATAGTGCAACTCGACTAGATAAACAGTATCTTCGTCATCAGGTCAAAGGAAAGAGACCTTGGAAGTAATTCCAGAGTTTCCTACTGCGACTGATACGAAAGTCTCTACAATAAAATGTATGGACTTCGATCGAACTTGCAGCTGAACCACGTGGGCAAGGCTCGTGCAAACCTCTCAGGTGCGCAAACGAGATATTGTTGTTAGACAACAGTATACCTACGATACACAAGGAAGCGTTGATGGGCCCTGACTCCGGAATTGGCTAAATGCCAATACAATCCGAGATAGTTTCCATATAAGTGATTCAAGATTAAAACCTTGATACACCTTTCGGAAGACTTAGAGTCTGACGAATATTTATGGAACTATAACTGATATGAATAAAAATGTTTTATCCATAAAGCTCGACTTGTTGCAATATACAAGTTCAAGGAGTTGACTACGATGAGGTTGCTTCACCGTAGCGATGCTTAAAGTCGGTTCGGGTTGAACTAGCAATTAAGACATATTTCAATCATGAGATATAAAACAATGGATGACAAAAGGATTTCCACCTGATGGAAATGAAACCAAGGACTTGCATGTGTTACAGTCCAAGGTATTTTGTCAATCCAGAGGATGCTAGTAAGGGTGCAAACTTCAGAGTTCCAGCGATGGACAGAAGAGAGCAAAGTGGAGTTGGAATCTTCATGTTTTGATGAAATGGTCAAAGGAGTTTTGACTTCATCAATGGATAACGAAGATGCTTATAATTCAAGAAAGTAAGTGGGAGCATAATAATATTTCTAAAAACCTTGTGTGCTTGACACATTGGTAATTGGAATTAAATTTCTTGACACGAATTAGGACTTCATTTGGAAATAGTTTTTCAATGAAGTGCTTGGGCTAAATAGCCTTTATATTAGGCATGATGATCTATGGAGATAGATTTACCTGATGGGGCTGAGCAAAGATACATATTGACAAAATGCTAAAACCTTTTAGTATTAAAAAACGTCAAGGAGTGATTCTTGCCGAAGTCACATGGAAAGAGTTTTTGCAAGACTCGGTGTCCCAAAACACTCATGAGCAAAATACATGATGGAGATTCCACACACTCTTATGTTTGGATTAATCATGTATTCCATGGTATGTAAAACAACCAGATATGTCCAATACTCCCAAAGTTGTTGCGAGTATAGATACCAAAGTGATCAAAAGTACTGATCATGGGACAACAGGGAAAAAGGGTCATTGAGTACTATAGTAGCACTGATGACATGTTTTCTCGCAAGCGGAGATCATGAAGAGTTTGTTGTAAAAGGTTACATCGATACAGTCTTCATCCATGCTCCAAGCGATTTTTGATTTAAGTTAAGGGTTTTGTGTAATACACAATATGGTGGCACGGCAGTTGGAAATTGTTCCAAACAAGTTACTGTGGCAAATTCTATAACAGAGGCAAAGTATGTTGCCGCTTTTAAAAGCGACAAAGAAGATGTTGAATCATATAGTTCATTCATGAACTTAGTATGGTTCCAAGATGGCTTTTGTCAATGGGACACTACTACAGGTAGATGCTCCATAACTCAGTCTGAGGAATCCAGGTTCGACCTGTGATTCGCATACATACCAAGCCAAGTCCACACAAAATATGAATTTTGTGAAAGCGTGAAGACGCGAGGATATGCAAAGATACACACGGAGCTGAAGTCGTCAGATCCGTTGGACATCAGGCTATACCACAAGCGAAGCATATTTACACCGGTGTGCCACAGGTGTAAAGTGCATTAGCATTAACTAGATTATTGACTCTACTGCAAGTGGGAGTCTGTAGGAGATATGCCCTAGAGGCAATAATAAATGTTATTATTTATCTCCGTGTTCATAATTAGGTTTATGTTCCATGCTATAACTGCTGTGGTTCCCGAGCCCGTATATCCATAAAGGCTCTGGGGAAAACCCATGTGCACGTGTGGAATAATAAACGGTAAAATGTATTCCTAGTCATGCCTCTAAGACTAGCTCAAGTGTTGCATGATGATTATGTTTTCCCAATCATGGGCATGTCTATGCCATCAACTTTGAGGGCACAATGTTAGAAGAACATTTGTGTTGAATCGACCCGATTGGTGTTATGCTATGAGATTCATTCGTCACAAGTTAATGGTTAATAACACAGAGATGGTTAACGTTTGCATGATTCCTCAGACCATGAGAGTATCGAGTTTCTTCATGCTTGCTTCATGAACTTTGGGGTTTGTTAAACGTCATCCGTAAATGGGTGGCTATTACGGCGGCTTATGGGTTCATGGGAAAGTATGTCAAGTAACTTGATAGCTCAAGATTGGGATTTGCTCCTCCGACGATGGAGAGATATCTCTGGGCCCTCTCGGTGTTACGGTATCCATCATCGTCTGGCCAGACACTTTGTGATTTGATCACGGGGATGCCGGAACACGGTAACGAGAAAAGAGAACAATACCGGTAACGAGGTAACTAGCATAGTGGACAAGTTGTTGATCCACGGGAATGCCAACATGTCTCACCTCAGGTATTTGTAACATATCGCGAAGCAACAGGAATAGCACACGGCAACTGGAGGTTCACTCGAATATTCATTCGTGTGGGTATAGGGGTCAATCTGGGTGTCCACGGCTCCGATGTTGATCATTGATCGGAAGGGGTTCCGTGTCATGTCTATACTTCACCGAACCTATAGGGTCACACGCTTAAGGGTCATCTATCTGCTGAATACTAGACAGGGAGTCTGAGAGAAAATCACCGAAAAAGTTTCGGACACCGAAAAGTTTCGGACAGCGGAAAAGTTCCGCAGAGAGAGGTCACCGGATGAGTTCCGGTGAAACTGAAAAGTTGTTTCAGAGGATACCATTAAGTCAAATTGGTTTCGGCACATGCCTGATAATTCTTGGAGGGTGCCAGAATCATTCTGGAAACTTCTGGGAATTTTCTGGAAGAAAAACCGGAAATGTTTCGGAGCTGCCGGAACCGCTTCAGATGCTTTTCGCAGATGAAAATCACTAATCTGGAATTGTTCCAGAACGCGTTGAAAATTATTTTAGTGGGTACTGGAATTGTTCTAAGCCCACATAAATATTTTCAGTTCGAACAGACGCTGAAAAATGTCGTCGTGAATAGTGAAAGTGCTTTTTGGATAATTTTTGGAAGCCACCTTTTAGGGCTTTTGCTAAAGGCTTCTAGAAGGTGATGTGGATGGATGAGAACCCCCTTTGGGGGGCCCTCATGGGGGAGTGGCCGGCCACACTAGGGGCTCCACGTTGGAGCCCCTCTTGTTCCTTGGTTTCTCCTTTAGGTCCTTGTGGAAGGACTTCCCTCATATGCCTTTGGGTTTTATTGGATAACTACCCTACCCCTTGGCTTTCCTATAAATAGAGGTGGAGGGGCAGCCCTCCACACTCATCCCTTCTCACATACAAGTGCCATGCAATAATCTGGCTTCTCTCTCCCTCCCACGAAAAGAGTTTCGTAGAGCCGAAAGGCTGTCTGGGTTCCGGTGGGAACTAGTTCTGGACGGCGAAGCCCTGCCGGATAGATGACACCGTATGTGTGCAACTCTGTAGAGAGGTCGTAGTTTCGATCTTAGTGCCCGAGGGGCTGTTCGTGAGTGCCTCCTGAAGGGCTGTCCAAGTGACGGTCCGAGGTCTGTGAGTCCTCCCGAAGGGCTGTCCGAGTGACCGTTCGAGTTTCGAAGGTCCTCCCGAAGGGCTGTCCGCGACACCGTCCGGGGGACTGTTCGACCGCCTCCCGGAGGGCTGTCCGAAGGGAAGACGAGGGTATACATCCTCGCGGTTGGGAGGTTGTAAATCCTAGCTGCGGGGATCTGCACCACCGATCGTCATCGACTCTACTTCCGCTGCGCTACGAGTCGGTAACGAAAATGATCAAACCTTGTATGCAGTCTCCATAGTGGTCCTGGGCTGGTGCGTAGGTCGGAAAATTTTTGTTTTCTGCTGCATTACCCTACATTTATGTGATGAAGATGGAGCATAGCCAGACTATATGATTTTGTAGGGTTAAGCTTTCTTTGGCCATGTTATTTTGAGACGACATAATTGCCATGTTAGTATGCTTGAAGTATTATTGTTTTTATGTCAATATTAAACTTTTGTTTTGAATCTTATGGATCTGAACATTCATGCCACAATAAAGAAAATTACATGGATAAGTATGTTAGGTAGCATTTCACATCAAAAGTTCTGCTTTTATCATTTACCTACTCGAGGACGAGCAGGAATTAAGCTTAGGGATGCTTGATACGTCTCCAACGTATCTATAATTTTTTATTGTTCCATGCTATTATATTATCTATTTTGGATGTTTTATATGCATTAATATGCTATTTTATATTATTTTTGGGACTAACCTATTAACCTAGAGCCTAGTGCCAGTTTCTGTTTTTTCCTTATTTTTTAGCTTCGTGGAGAAGGAATACCAAATGGAGTCCAAACGGAATAAAATCTTCGCGGTGATTTTTCTTGGACCAGAAGACACCCAGGAGACTTGGAGATGAAGTCGGAGGAGCCACGACGTGGCCACAAGGGTGGAGGGCGCGCCCCTGCCTTGTGGGCCCCCCATGACCCTCCTGACCTAATTCTTTCGCCTATATATTCACATATATTCCCAAACCACCAGAAGCATCCACGAAAACACTTTTCCACCGCCGCAACCTTCTGTACCCGTGAGATCCCATCTAGGGACCTTTTCCGGCACCCTGCCGGAGGGGGATTCGATCACGAAGGGCTTATACATCAACCCTATTGCCCTTCCAATGAAGCGTGAGTAGTTTATCTCAGACCTACGGGTCCATAGCTAGTAGCTAGATGGCTTCTTCTCTCTCTTTGATTCTCAATACCATGTTCTCCTCGATGTTCTTGGAGATCTATTCGATGTAATACTTTTTTGAGGTGTGTTTGCCGAGATCCGATGAATTGTGGATTTATGATCAGATTATCTATGAATATTATTTGAATCTTCTCTGAATTCTTTTATGCATGATATGATATCTTTGTAATTCTCTTTGAACTATCGGTTTGGTTTGGCCAACTAGATTGGTTTTTCTTGCAATGGGAGAAGTGCTTAGTTTTGGGTTCAATCTTGCGGTGTTCTTTCCCAGTGACAGTAGGGGCAGCAAGGCACGTATTGTATTGTTGCCATCTAGGATAAAATTATGGGGTTTACATCATATTGCTTGAGTTTATTCCTCTACATCATGTCATCTTACTTAATGTGTTACTCTGTTCTTCATGAATTTAATACTCTAGATGCAGGCAGGAGTCGGTCGATGTGTGGAGTAATAGTAGTAGATGCAGAATCGTTTCGGTCTACTTGACACGGACGTGATGCCTATATTCATGATCATTGCCTTAGATATCATCATAACTTTGCGCTTTTCTATCAATTGCTCGGCAGTAATTTGTTCACCCACCGTATTATTTGCTATCTTGAGAGAAGCCTCTAGTGAAACCTATGGCCCCCGTGTCTATTTTCCATCATATTAGTTTCCGATCTACTATTTTGCAATCTTTTACTTTCCGATCTATAAACAAAAAATACCAAAAATATTTACTTTATCTTTTATTTAGTTTCATCTATATCTATCAGATCTCAGTTTTGCAAGTAACCGTGAAGGGATTGACAACCCCTTTATCGCGCTAGGTGCAAGTTGTTTGATTGTTTGTGCAGGTATTCGGTGTTTTGTGCGTTGTCTCCTACTTGATTGATACCTTGGTTCTCAAACTGAGGGAAATACTTATCTCTACTTTGCTGCATCACCCTTTCCTCTTCAAGGGAAAAACCAACGCAAGCTCAAGAAGTAGCAGGGACGAGCGATGGTCTTTTCCTACCAATCTATCCCCCTAAGAGCAAGCGTGTAGTACTTTGTTTCAATAGCCAATAGACTTTTGCAATAAGTATGTGAGTTCTTTATGACTAATGTTGAGTCCATGGATTATACACACTCTCACCCTTCCACCTTTGCTAGCCTCTCTAGTACCGCGCAATTCTCGCCGGTGCATTAAACCCACCATATACCTTCCTCAAAACAGCCACCATACCGAGACCTACCTATTATGGCATTTCCATAGCCATTCCGAGATATATTGCCATGCAACTTCCACCGTTCCGTTTATTATGACACGCACCATCATTGTCATATTGCTTGCATGGTCATGTAGTTGACATCGTATTTGTGGCAAAGCCACCATTCACATTTTTTATACATGTCACTCTTGAGTCATTGCACATCCCGGTACACCGCCGGAGGCATTCATATAGAGTCATAAATGTTCTAGTATCGAGTTGTATGTCTTGAGTTGTAAAGTAAATAAAAGTGTGATGATCATCATTATTAGAGCATTGTCCCATGTGAGGAAAGGATGATGGAGACTATGATTCCCCCATAAGTCGGGATGAGACTCCGGACAAAAAAAGGAAAAAAAAGAGGCCAAAGAGCCCAAAATAAAATAAATGAGAGAAAAGAGAGAAGGGGCAATGCTACTATACTTTTTCCACACTTGTGCTTCAAAGTAGCACCATGATCTTCATGATAGAGAGTCTCCTATTTTGTCACTTTCATATACTAGTGGGATTTTTTCATTATAGAACTTGGCTTGTATATTCCAATTATGGGCTTCCTCAAATTGCCCTAGGTCTTCGTGAGCAAGCGAGTTGGATGCACACCCACTTAGTTTCCTTTTGAGCTTTCATAAACTTATAGCTCTAGTGTATCCGTTGCATGGCAATCCCTACTCACTCACATTGATATCTATTGATGGGCATCTCCATAGCCCGTTGATACGCCTAGTTGATGTGAGACTCTCCATCTTTTTGTCTTCTCCATAACCACCATATTCTATTCCAACTATAGTGCTATATCCATGGCTCATGCTCATGTATTGCGTGAAAGTTGAAAAAGTTTGAGAACATCAAAAGTATGAAACAATTGCTTGGCTTGTCATCGGGGTTGTGCATGATTTAATACTTTGTGTGATGAAGATGGAGCATAGCCAGACTATATGATTTTGTAGGGATAACTTTCTTTGGCCATGTTATTTTGAGAAGACATAATTGCTTTATTAGTATGCTTGAAGTATTATTGTTTTTATGTCAATATTAAAATTTGTTTTGAATCTTATGGATCTGAATATTCATGCCACAATAAAGAAAATTACATGAATAAATATGTTAGGTAGCATTCCACATCAAAAATTCTGTTTTTATCATTTACATACTCGAGGACGAGCAGGAATTAAGCCTGGGGATGCTTGATACATCTTCAACGTATCTATAATTTTTTATTGTTCCATGCTATTATATTATCTGTTTTGGATGTTTTATATGCATTAATATGCTATTTTATATTATTTTTGGGACTAACCTATTAACCTAGAGCCTAGTGCCAGTTTCTGTTTTTTCCTTGTTTTTGAGTTTTACAGAAAAAAAATATCAAACGGAGTCCAAACGGAATAAAACTTTCGCGATGATTTTTCTTGGACCAGAAGACACCTACGAGACTTGGAGAGGAGGTCAGAAGACCTACGAGGAGACGACAAGCCGTAGGGGCGCGCCCCTGGCTTGTGGCCCCCTAGAGGTCCTCCAACCCTAATCTTCGGCCTATAAATTCAGAAATATTCCCAAACTATCAGAGGCATCCATGAAAATACTTTTCCGCCGCCACAAGCCTCTGTTCCCGTGAGATCCCATCTTGGGGCCTTTTCCGGCGATCTGCCAGAGGGGGATTCGATCACGGAGGGCATCTACATCAACCCTATTGCCGTTTCGATGAACCGTGAGTAGTTTACCACAGACCTACAGGTCCATAGCTAGTAGCTAGATGGCTTCTTCTCTCTCTTTGATCTTCAATACAATGTTCTCCTCGATGTTCTTAGAGATCTATCCGATGTAATATTCTTTTGCGGTGTGTTTGTCGAGATCCGATGAATTGTTGATTTATGATCAGATTATCTATGAATATTATTTGAATCTTCTCTGAATTCTTATATGCATGATTTGATATCTTTGTATTTCTCTTCGAATTATCAGTTTGGTTTGGCCAACTAGATTGGTATTTCTTGCAATGGGAGAGGTGCTGAGTTTTGGGTTCAATCTTGCGGTATCCTCACCCAGTGACATAGTAGGGGTAGCGAGGCACGTATTGTATTGTTGCCATCAAGGATCAAAAGATGGGGTTTTCATCATATTGCTTGAGTTTATCCCTCTACATCATGTCATCTTACTTAAAGCGTTACTCTGTTCTCTTGAACTTAATACTCTAGATGCAGGCAAGAGTCGGTCGATGTGTGGAGTAATAGTAGTAGATGCAGAATCGTTTCGGTCTACTTGACACGGACATGATGCCTATATTCATAATCATTGCCTTGGATATCGTCATAACTTTGCGCTTTTCTATCAATTGCTCGACAGTAATTTGTTCACCCACCATATGTTTTCTTTCAAGAGAGAAGCCTCTAGTGAAACCTATGGCCCCCGGGTCTATTTTCCATCATATATTTTCAGATCTATAAACCAAAAAACCCAAAAATACCTTGCTGCAATTTATTTGTTTTTTACTTTGTTTTGAGTTTTATTAATCTTTTATATCTATCTCTATCAGATCTCACCATTGCAATTGATCATGAAGGGATTGACAACCCCTTTATCGCGTTGCGTGCAAGTGTTTGATTGTTTGTGCAGGTGCATAGATTGGAGACTTGCTTGTACCTCCTACTGGATTGATACCTTGGTTCTCTAACCGAGGGAAATATTTATCTCTACTTTGCTGCATCACCCTTTCCTCCTCAAGGGAAAAACCAACGCAAGCTCAAAAAGTAGCAGGAAGAATTTCTGGCGCCGTTGTCGGGGAGGTCTACATCAAGCCTACCAAGTACCCATCATAAACTCTCATATCTTGCATTACATTATTCGCCATTTGCCTATCGTTTTTCTCTCCTCCACTTCTAAAACGATTTTTAGAAAAACACAAAAATATTTGCCTTTTTATTCGCCCTTCTTCCGTTCGTCTTTTTGTTTGCTTTTCGTTTACTAGTGTGCTAGATTGCTTGTTTGCCCGTATGGCTCAACCCAATAGCTTTGATCCTTATTTTAGGAAGTTGGAAGAGATTGAAAATAATGCGAAAAGCTTCATGTCTTTACGATCTGAGCATAATAGTTTCTTTAGAAACGAGCTTAAAGAGCGAAAAACTGTGATGGAATATATTAATAAAGAGCTTGATGACATGACTAAGGAATTTGATGGTTTGAAATCTCAATTTGCTCACCTTGAAAATTTAGTAGGCCAAATTTCTGATAAACAAGCTACTTTGGTGTGACACCTATTGAATCTTTATTTTCTAATATAAATCTTGATAAAAATGGGATTGGAGATGAGTCAACTTTAGCTAGAAGGCGTCCCAATAATTCGAAGTTTAAAGATCCTAATGAAAAAATTGATAAGATTGATAAAAGTGGGATTGGAGAGGTCAAAACTTTAAGTAGCGATGAACCCACTCTTCTGGATTTCAAGGACTTTAATTATGATAATTGTTCTTTGATAGATTGTATTTCCTTGTTGCAATCCATGTTGAATTCTCCTCATGCTTATAATCAAAATAAAGCATTTACCAAATATATCGTTGATGCTATGATGAAGTCTTTTGAAGAAAAACTTGAGTTAGAAGTTTTGATCCCTAGAAAGCTTTATGATGAGTGGGAACCTACTATTAAGATTAAGATTAAAGATTATGAGTTCCATGCTTTGTGTGATTTGGGTGCTAGCGTTTCCACGGTTCCAAAAACTTTATGTGATGTGCTAGGTTTCCGTGAATTTGATGATTGTTCTTTAAATTTGCATCTTTTGGATTCCACTATTAAAAAACCTATGGGAAGGATTAATGATGTTCTTATTGTTGCAAATAGGAATTATGTGATCGTAGATTTCATTGTGCTTGATATAGATTGCAATCCTATATGTCCTATTATTCTTGGTAGACCTTTCCTTAGAACGATTGGTGCGATTATTAATATGAAAGAAGGAAACATTATATTTCAATTTCCGTTAAGGAAGGGCATGGAACACTTCCCAAGAAAGAAAATTGAGTTGCCATATGAATCTATTACGAGAGCTACTTATGGATTGCATACCAAAGATGACAGTACCTAGATCTATTGCATTATGCCTAGCTAGGGGCGTTAAACAATAGCGCTTGTTGGGAGGCAACCCAATTTATTTTTATGTTTTTTGTTTTTTCTTCTGTTCTTGAATAAAATACACATTATTACCTTTGTAGTAATTGTGTTTTAGTGTTTTAATTAGTAGCTAGATGGCTTCTTCTCTCTCTCTCTTTGATCTTCAATACAATGTTCTCCTCGATGTTCTTGGAGATCTATCCGATGTGATATTCTTTTGCAGTGTGTTTGTCGAGATCCGATGAATTGTGGATTTATTATCAGATTATCTATGAATATTATTTGAATCTTCTCTGAATTCTTATATGCATGATTTGATATCTTTGTATTTCTCTTTGAATTATCGGTTTGGTTTGGCCAACTAGATTGGTATTTCTTGCAATGGTAGAGGTGCTTAGTTTTGGGTTCAATCTTGGGTGTCCTCTCCCAGTGACATAGTAGGGGTAGCGAGGCACGTATTGTATTGTTGCCATCAAGGATAAAAAGATGGGGTTTTCATCATATTGCTTGAGTTTATCCCTCTACATCATGTCATCTTACTTAAAGCGTTACTCTGTTCTCTTGAACTTAATACTCTAGATGCAGGCAGGAGTCGGTCGATGTGTGGAGTAATAGTAGTAGATGCAGAATCGTTTCGGTCTACTTGACACGGACGTGATGCTTATATTCATAATCATTACCTTGGATATCGTCATAACTTTGCGCTTTTCTATCAATTGCTCGACAGTAATGTGTTCACTCACCGTATGTTTTCTTTCAAGAGAGAAGCCCCTAGTGAAACCTATGGCCCCCGGGTCTATTTTCCATCATATATTTTTAGATCTATAAACCAAAAAACCCAAAAATACCTTGCTGCAATTTATTTGTTTTTTGTTTTAGTAATCTTTTATATCTATCTCTATCAGATCTCACCATTGCAATTGACCATGAAGGGATTGACAACCCCTTTATCGCGTTGGGTGCAAGTGCTTGATTGTTTGTGCAGGTGCATAGATTGGAGACTTGCTTGTACCTCCTACTGGATTGATACCTTGGTTCTCTAACTGAGGAAAATACTTTTCTCTACTTTGCTGCATCACCCTTTCCTCTTCAAGGGAAAAACAAACGCAAGCTCAAGAAGTAGCATTTGGCTACCCGTTTCTATTGTTCTTCCTCATCGCAAACAATTCATGAAATGAACCTTATGCCACCCATCGCACACGCAACTACAATTTGAACCGTGTTTAATGTATCCGCCATCGCAAACGTTTTGCATCTTTTTTTATGGTTTTTTTACATCTTCGTTTGCGATTAATGCATCGCACACAGTTTCGTCGAAGGGTCTCTGATTGTAGTGTCGCGTTAGCAGCATTCTGCAGTAGTGTCCCACTCACTTTCTTGTAAATACAAGCTTCTCCATAAACTTGTATAAACCCAAACGCTTTGATCACCTCATCAAAGCGAATGTTCCAACTCCGAGATGCATGCACCAGTCCATAAATGGATTGCTGGAGCTTGCACACTTTGTCAGCATTTTCTGGATCGACAAAACCTTCCGGTTGCATCATATACAACTCTTCCTTAAGGAAACCGTTAAGGAACGGTGTTTTGACATCCATCTGCCAGATTTCATAATAAAAAAATGCAGCTATTGCCAACATGATTCTGACGGACTTAAGCATCGCTATGGGTGAGAAAGTCTCATCGTAGTCAACTCCTTGAACTTGTGAAAACCCCTTTGCCACAAGTCGAGGTTTACAGACGGTGACATTACCATCTGCGTCTGTCTTCTTCTTGAAGATCCATTTATTCTGAATGGCCTTTCGCCCTTCAGGTAATACTTCCAAAGTCCATACTTTGTTTTCATACATGGATTCCATCTCGGATTTCATGGCCTCCAACCATTTGTCGGAATCTGGGCCCACCATCGCTTCTCCATAGCTCGTAGGTTGATCGTTGTCCAACAACATGACATCTAAGAAAGGGTTACCTTACCACTCAGGAGCAGTACATATCCTTGTCGACCTACGAGGTTCGATAGTAACTTGATCTGAAACTTCATGATCACTATCATTAGCTTCCTCTTCAACTGATGTAGGTGCCACAGAAACATCTTTCTGCGCTGCGCTACTCTCTGGTTGAAGTGAAGGTTCAACAACCTCATCAAGTTCTATCTTCCTCCCACTCAATTCTTTCGAGAGAAACTCTTTCTCGAGAAAGGACTCGTTCTTAGCGAAAAACACTTTGCCCTCGGATCTGAGATAGAAGGTATACCCAATCATCTCCTTTGGGTATCCTATGAAGACGCATTTGTCCGCTTTGGGTTCGAGCTTTTCTGGCTGAAGCCTTTTGACATAAGCATCGCAGCCCAAACCTTAAGAAATGACAACTTAGGTTTCTTGCCAAACCATAGTTCATACGGTGTCGTCTCTACGGACTTATGTGGTGCCCTATTTAAAGTGAGTGAAGTTGTCTTTAATTCATAACCCCAAATGAGAGTGGTAGATCGATAAGGGACATCATAGAACGCACCATATCCAATAAGGTACGATTACGATGTTCGGACACACCATTACGCTGTGGTGTTCCAGGCGGCGTCAGTTGTGAACAATTCCACATTGTCTTAAGTGATTGCCAAACTCATAACTCAGATACTCTCCCCCTCGATCAGATTGTAGGAATATAATCTTCTTGTTACGGTGATTCTCAACGTCACTCTGAAATTGCTTGAACTTTTCAAACGTTTTAGACTTATGCTTCATTAAGTAAATATACCCATATCTACTCAAATCATCGGTGAAGGTGAGAAAGTAACAATATCCACCGCGCGCGTCAACACTCATCGGACCGCACACATCAGGATGTATGATTTCCAACAAGTCACTTGCATGTTCCATTGTTCCAGAAAACGGGGTTTTAGTCATCTTGTCGATGAGGCATGGTTCGCATGTGTCAAGTGATTCAAAATCAAGTGACTCCAAAAGTCCATCAGCATGGAGTTTCTTCATGCGCTTTACACCAATATGACCTCAGCGGCAGTGGCACAAGAAAGTGGTACTATCATTATCAACTCTACATCTTTTGGCATCAATGTTATGAACATGTGTATCATCACTATCGAGATTCAATAAGAATAAACCCCTCACAATGGGTGCATGACCATAAAAGGTATTACCCATATAAATAGAACAACCATTATCCTCTAATTTAAATGAGTAACCATCTCACATTAAACAAGATCCAGATATAATGTTCATGCTCAACACAGACACTAAATAACAATTATTTAGGTTTGTCACTAATCCCGATGGTAATCGAAGAGCGAGCGTGCCGACGGCGATCACATCAACCTTGGAACCATTTCCCACGCGCATCGTCACTTCGTCCTTCGCCAGCCTTTGTCTATTCTGTAGTTCCTGTTTAGAGTTGCAAATGTGAGCAACCGCACCGGTATCAAATACCCAGGCACTACAGCGAGAGCTGGTAAGGTACACATCAATAACATGTATATCATATATACCTTTGTTGACGTTGGCCCCCTTCTTGTCGGCCAGATACTTGGGGAAATTCCGCTTCCAGTGGCCAGTTCTCTTGCAATAGAAGCACTCAGTTTCAGGCTTGGGTCCATCCTTGGGTTTCTTCACGGGAGGAGCAACTACTTTGCCACTCTTCTTGAAGTTTCCCTTCTTTCCCTTTCTCTTCTTGAAACTAGTTGTTTTATTGACCATCAACACTTGATGCTCCTTCTGGATGTCTGACTCAACGACTTTCAGCATCGCTAACAGCTCGGAGACTGACTTGTTCATCCCTTGCATGTTATAGTTCAACACAAAGCTCTTGTAGCTGGGTGGTAGCGATTGAAGAGCTCTGTCAGTGACCACCTCAGGCGGGAACTCAACTCCCAACTCATCTAGACGGTTGTAATACCCAGACATTTTGAGTATGTGCTCACTGACGGAGCTGTTCTCCTCAATTTTGCAGGCATAGAACTTATCGGAGGTCTCATACCTCTCGATCCGGGCATTTTTCTCAAAAATAAACTTCAACTCCTGGAACATCTCATATGCTCCATGACATTCAAAACGCCTTTGAAGTGCCAGTTCTAAGCCATACAACATGGCGCACTGAACTATTGAGTAGTCATCAACACGCGACTGCCAGACGTTCACAACGTCCAGAGTTACTGGAGGGGGTGGCGCACCAAGTGGTGCATCAAGGACATAAGACTTTTGGACAGCCGTGAGGATAATCCTCAGATTACGGGCCCAGTCCACAAAGTTGCTTCCATCATCTTTCAGCTTAGCTTTCTCTAGGAACGCATTGAAATTCAGGGGAGCTACTGCGCGGGCCATTGATCTACAACATAATTTGCAAAGATAACTTAGACCATTGTTCAAGATAATGAGTTCAACTAATCATATTATCTAAGAACTCCCACTCAAATCAACATCCCTCCGGTTGTCCGAGTGTAACATGATCCAGATTCACCAACCCAAGTCCGATCATCACGTGAGATGAGGTGGTTTCAATGGTGAACATCTCCATGTTGATCATATCTACTATATGACTCATGTCCGACCTTTAGGTCTCTTGTGTTCCGAGGCCATGGCTGTACATGCTAGGCTCATCAAGTTTAACCCAAGTGTTCCGCATGTGCAAAACTGGCTTGCACCCGTTGTATGCGAATGTAGAGTCTATCACACCCGATCATCACATGGTGCTTCGAAACGATGAACTTTCGCAACGGTGCACACTTGGGGAGAACACAATTTTATCTTGAAATTTTAGTGAGGGATCACCTTATAATGCTGCCATTGTCCTAAGCAAAATAAGATGCATAAAAGGATTAACATCACATGCAAATCATAAGTGACATGATATGGCCATCATCTTGTGCTTTCGATCTCCATCTTCAAAGCACCATCATGATCTCCATCCTCACCGGCATGACACCATGATCTCCATCATCGTGTCACCATCGGGGTTGTCACGCCAACCATGCTTCTACAACTATTGCTACCGCTTAGCGATAAAGTAAAGCATTACATAGCGCTTAATGATTGACACGCAGGTCATACAATAATTAAAGGCAACCCTATGGCTCCTGCCGGTTGCCGTATTCATCGACATGCAAGTCGTGATAAACTATACAAAACATGATCATATCATACATCAAATATATTTCATAATCTCTTTGGCCATATCATATCACAACACACCCTGCAAAAACAAGTTAGACGTCCTCTACTTTGTTGTTGCAAGTTTTACGTGGCTGCTATGGGTGACTAGTAAGAACCGTTCTTACCTACGCAAAGCCACAACGGTGATATGCAAGTTGCTATTTAACCTTCTACAAGGACCACCTTTGTCGATTCCGATTCAACTAAGGTGGGAGAGACAGACACCCGCCAGCCATCTTTATTCAACAAGTTACATGTCAGTCGATGGAACCGGTCTCATGTACGTGGACATGTAAAGTTGGTCTGGGCCGCTTCATCCCACAATACTGCTGAATCAAGAAAGGACTAAGGAAGGAAGCAATCTGAATATCAACGCCCACAAACTCCTTTGTGTTCTACTCATGATGTCATCTACGCATAGACCTAGCTCATGATGCCGCTGTTGGGGAACGTTGCATGGGAAACAAAAAATTTCCTACGCTCACCAAGATCAATCTAGGAGATGACCATCTACGAGAGGAGAGATTGGATCTACATACCCTTGTAGATCGCTAAGCTGAAGTGTTAAGAAACGCGGTTGATGTAGTCGAACGTCTTCGCGATCCAACCACGATCCGTCCACGAACTCCCGATCCAAGCGCCAAATGGACGGCACCTCCGCGTTCAACACACGTACGGCTTGATGACGCCTTCACCTCCTCGATCTAGCGAGTGATGGTGAAGTAGTAGCCTGAGTCCTCTGGCAGCACGACGGCGTGGCGACGGTGGTGGTGGAGAAATCTCGGCAGAGCTTCGCTAAGCTATGCGGAGAGAGAGAGGAACTACGAGGGAGAGGGAGGGCAGCGCCGTGGCATAGATGGGTGCGGCTGCCCTCCCTATACCCGTCTATATATAGGGGGAAGGGAGGAGGGGGGCGCCCCTAGATGGGGGCGCCTAGGGTTTGGGTGGCCACCCTAGGTGGCTTGCCCCCCAAGCAAGTGGGAGGCAGCCCTAGGGGGCGCACCACCCTCCTGGTGATCGTGGGATGGGGTGAGGGGGGCGCATAGCCCCTTAGTGGGCTGGTGTGCTCCCTTCCCTTGGCTCATGAGGCTCCCCAACACTTGTCGGGCCCCCGAAACCCCTTTCGGATCTCCTGGCGATAACCCGGTATCCCCGGAACACTTCCGGACTCCGATACCCTTCGTCTTATATATCAATCTTCACCTCCGGACCACTCTGGAGTTCCTCGTCACGTCCGGGATCTCATCCGGGACTCCAAACAACCTTCGGTTACCACGATAACAACTCAACTATACTTATATCATCACCAAACGTTAAGTGTGTAGACCCTGCGGGTTCGAGAACTATGCAGACATGACAGAGACACCTCTACGGCCAATAACCAATAGCGGGACCTGGATGTCCATATTGGTTCCTACATATTCTACGAAGATCTTTATCAGTCAAACCTCGATGTCAAGGATTCAGATAATCCCGTATGCAGTTCCCTTTGTCTATCGGTATGTTACTTGCCCGAGATTCGATCGTCGGTATCACCATAGCTAGTTCAATATCGTTACCGGCAAGTCTCTTTACTCGTTCCGCAATACAAGATCCCGTGGCTAACTCTTTAGTCACATTGCTTGCAAGCTCATTGTGATGCTGTATTACCGAGTGGGCCCTGAGATACCTCTCCGTCATACGGAGTGACAAATCCCAGTCTTTATCTATGCCAACTCAACAGACACCCTCGAAGATACCTGTAGAGCCTCTTTATAGTCACCCAGTTACGTTGCGACGTTTGATACACACAAAGCACTCCTCCGGTGTCAGTGAGTTGCATGATCTCATGGTCATAGAAACAGATACTTGACATGCAGAAAATGATAGCAATAAACTTGATACGATCATATGCTACGTTCACAGTTTGGGTCTTGTCCATCACATCACTCTCCTAATGATGTGATCCCATTACTAAATGACAATTCATGTCCATGACTAGGAAACCATAGCCATCTTTGATCAACGAGCTAGTCCGGTACATGCTTACTAGGGACATGTTGTTGTCTATGTATCCACACATGTATTTGAGTTTCCAGTCAATACAATTATAGCATGGATAATAAACGATTATCATGAACAAGAAAATATAATAATAACCACTTTATTATTGCCTCTAGGGCAGATTTTCAACACGTAGGCAGTAGCTAGATGGCTTCTTCTCTCTTTTTGATCTTCAATACAATGTTCTCCTCGATGTTCTTGGAGATCTATTTGATTTATAATGACTTTTTGCGGTGTGTTTGTTGGGATCCGATGAATTGTAGTTTATGATCAGTTCTATCCATGAATATTATTTGAATCTTTGTTGAACTCTCTTATGCATGATTGTTATAGCCTCGTATTTCATCTCCGAAACTTTTGTTTGGTTTGGCCAACTAGATTGATTTTTCTTGCCATGGGAAGAGGTGCTTTGTGATGGGTTCGATTTTGCGGTGCTCAATCTCAGTGACAGAAGGAGACATGACACGAATGTATCGTTGCCATTAAGGATAAAAGATGAGGTCTATTCCTACATGAATAGATCTTGTCTACATTATGTCATCGTTCTTATTGCAGTACTCCGTTTTTCCATAAACTTAATTAATACACTAGATGCATGTTGGATAGCGGTCGATGTGTAATCTAAACTCGGGGTAATGTTACAACTACGTTCACCGACATCTGGTGCCCACGGATCCATCTTCACATCAAGATCTTTTTGTGGCAAGCTTCCCGTGGAAAACCCTCGGCTGCAGACGGGATTCGCTAGTGCAACGGTCCTGGCCCTAAATTCTATGCACTTTGTGGTGCTAGGGAAAACACGAATCATATTTTCTTCTCTTGCGATCTGGAAAAGCTTATGCGGAGATGCATCCGGTCGTGGTTGGGTGTCAGCTGGTCCCCCTCAACCTTTGCGGAGCTTCGCCCGTTGGCTGCTCAGTTAGCTGGCACGAATAAACGTCTGTTCTGGTCTAGTTTTGCTGGATGTGCTGGACTTTTTGGACTACAAGGAATAAATTTACCATTGATCGTATCTTCCCTAACAAACCAGTTGATTGCTTATTTCAATTGTCTTCCTTTCTTCAGCAGTGGAAAATATTGACTAAGGCATTTGATCGCGAGGCGACAGGCTTATCTCAAGAGTTTGGAGCATGGCTTCTTCTCTGTACCAGCAAGATCAAGCTGCCCCCACTTAGCTTCGTGTCTGCCGTGGCCTGCATTGACGGGAAGCGGCTCCTTTGCCGTGGCACTGTGTGCCGTTGGGCCACAGACATGCGGACCAGGTTCTCAATGGGCCCACATGTCAGTGGTGGAATGGCAACGTGTTGTACGTCAGATGATCCACGTTCGCGTTGACGATGCGTCATTTTATTTTCTGGTGCTAGGTAGTTGGCCTGCGTGCCACGATATTGTGCGTTTTGTTAAACCGCTTCTGCCATGTTGTTGCCCTTGTTTGAGCGATGGACTTGTTTAAGTTCGTTGCATGCTGTACTATGCCAGGTTGCTTTATATTTATAATGTAGTACTCCTTCCGTCTAGGTGCATAAGTCATCTTACGAAATTAAATAATTCCAAAATATTTAGGCGCGGTGCATTAACTTCCACCTCGTTTCCTGTTTCTTGACATATCAACCAATAAGAGATGTGGGGTGTGCATGTTTTCAATGACTTAGACTACCAAACACGGCATGCAGTGGTTAGCTCATTGCATGCAATGCTATTAATTAGCAAATAAACATTAAATTCTCTCGGTTTCCCCTTCTCCTTGGTCACGATGCACAACCTAAGATGACTTATTCACCTAGACGGAGGGAGTACCTCTGTTCTGGTTTATTGGTCCCCTTCATATTTAGTGCTAAATTTTGACCATAGATTTAACTAAGAAAATAATAATGCATGTCATTAAAAATTATATTGTTGAATTCGTATTTAAACATAGTTTCCAGTGATATTATTTTTTATTACATGCATTAATATTTTATTAGTTAAATATTTGTTTAATTGGATTTTTAAAGTTAAGTTGCGGTCAAACTAACAGAGCTTCAATCGGCCCATTTTGCGGTTTCCCAGGCAAGATGGATGACCAACGAATTTCATGACGGGCTCATCGGGACTATGCACAACCCATAGCTTAATGCATGCATGGAAGTCGAAAAGGCCCTCGGGATACTGAATGAATTTATTTGGGAGATCATTGACATGGTCCACAGGGATACTGTGGCAGATATATAACGCCGGGCGATGGAGAATCGTCTACTCCAACCAAGTCGCAGGAATGGCTGCACTGCCGTTGAAAGGTCCGGCGACAGTCGTCGACGTGACGGTAGACGCCGATGCCCTGAACTGCGGCGTCTGCTGCCTCCCGCTCAAGCCGCCTATCTTCCAGGTAAATGACACGCACGTATCCATCTCCTGTTGTACTAGCCAAAATTGTGTTATAATAACAATGTAAACATAGATGCATCTCTGATGGTCTCATGTCGGACTGCAGTGTACGGTCGGGCACGTGATATGCTCGCCGTGCCGAGACAAGCTGGCGGCGGAGGGGAGGTGCCACGTGTGCTGCGCTCCGATTTCCGGCAGCTACCAACGGAGCCATGACATGGAGAAACTGGTGGAGTCTATCCGGGTGCCTTGCTCCAATGCCGCCTACGGCTGCTCCGCCAGGCCGATCTACAATCAACAGCACGAGCATGCCCGGTCGTGTCAACACCTGCCGTGCCACTGCCCGGCGGACACGTGCGGCTTCGTCGGATCCACGTCGGCGCTCCTGGACCACTTCGCCGTCGTGCACAGGTGGCCATGCACGACCGAGCTTCGGACCTGGAAGTGCGTCGACGTCCAACTCCGTGACGGCTTCAACGCCGCCTATGTTCGTGTGGGCGGTATGCAGTACCTGTTCCTGCTAAACGTGGCGCGGCAACCATTTGGCCGCTCAATCTCCGTGTTCTGCGTACATCCTGGGGCACCCGTCGATGGGTCGTCGCCAACGCCTGTGGGATTCGAGCTCAGGCTCACATACTCTCGCAACGACTACGGCCACGGTGACATGTGCCGCGGCCATAGGCAGGACACTAAGTTTAAAGTAGCCTGCACTGATCTCTCTGATGGGCTTCCGAACGAGGGCTCTTTCGAGATCATTCTGCCCAAGTGCGTTCATCCACTTGACACGGATTCTATCACTGCCAATTTCGACGTGCTCAATGTTACCACAAGTGGATGATTATTCATATTACCTCTAATCTGTCCTTTCAAGTTTTAGCGGAGATTTTGTGTTTGTGTTTTGCCACTCTAAAGGCTCCTCCAGTATTTGCAACCCGATGTCTGCAACTCCAAATTGTGTACTCCTCATTGTTCATCCATTGTTTGATAAAAATCTCAAATTATAACAATACGATTGCAGCTAGGAGTATTTATTTGTCTTCAATCTATCTACCGCATTAGATAAAAAAGGGAAAAAAAAAGAAAAATTGTATAAGGAGCTTCCATGAACAAAATAAAGAAGAAAAAAATAAATTGAAATAAATTATTCACAAGAGGTGAGGCGATGTGGTTGGTACGGACAGTTTGCACCAAAATGGGAGGTCACGAGTTTGAATCACCTTGTGTGCCCACCTTTTTTTAGCACTGTAACATAAAAAAAGACATTTTTAACAGACAAAAAAGTACACATGGGCTTGCCCAGCGGGGAGGACAGGTGCGCGCCGCGCACCCTTTTTAAGCAGTGTAACAGAAAAACACATTTTTAATAGAGTTAATACAAATGGGCTGGCCTAGCACGGAGGGTGCGCGCCGCAAACCTTTTTTTAGCAGTGTAATAGAAAAAAGGATTTTTTTTTTTAACAGACAAAAAAATAGAAATGGGCTGGCCCGCACGGAGGACGGGTGCGCACCGTAGTCAACATTGCCGCTCCTTGGCCCACTAGCCAGACGAATCCCTGCCACGTCAGTATTTTTATGCCTCAAACGATTCCAGGGTTCGATTTAGACCAGGATTGCATAGTTCAGGGTGCAATCAGCCGGGATTTCGACTTGAGGGTTCAATTCGCCAAACCTTTATGAGTTCAGGTTTTAAAATGGACTTTTTCCGGCCCAAACAAAACCGATCTATTTCTACCTTTCCCTACCGTGACGGCAGCTAGGGCAAAGCTTCATTCCCTCCAGGCTGCACCGGCGAGCACATGGACTCACCTCCTAGTTGCCTTCCGCTCCGATGGCCGGCGGCCGAGAGGAGAATTCTACTGCCTTGGTTCAGCTAGCAGTTTAGCATAGGGTCCTCGTATGGGCGACCCCGTGGAGGATGACAGCACTTCATCTTCGCGTTCGTCTTGTGGGCCCCGATCCTCCTCGAGTTTGTCCGTCAGGACAGAGTCGACGTAGCTCCGGCGTATATTCTAGACACTGTTTTAAATAGTGCGCTATAGCGGTCATGTGCTGAGAGACATTGGTCCTAACATATGAATTAAAGGTTTAAATACTGCGCTATAGTACAAGGTAGGTAATGCGCTAAGAGTCTTTGGTCCTAACAGATGAAGTCATGTTTAAAATAACGTGCTATAGTGTCTAGCGGCGCTATAGCGTTCCGAGAGGTCCGCCGCTAAGAGGCATAGCCCGCTATTTTAAACTATGATTCCTACCGTCTTCTTGGTGCGGTGAGATTATAGTTTCTCATCGTGTGTGTAAGAAGATGAGATTTGGGGTGAGATGATTCAGATCAATTCAAGGGTTGAGTGTGCGTGGGAGAGCATGAGTCATAGCTGCTAGGCTCCCAGTCGCAACAGTCAGCATATCGATCTGATCACCCTCTCGCCCGCCAGCACCTCCAAGCTCCACTCTAGCCACTTTCCGACTTCATCCACTTGCACGCGGCTCCCTCTCCCTCGCCCCTGCATGGCGACGGGGAGGGAAAGCCTAGATCGCCACCGTCGGTTCCTTCCCCCTCTCCCCACTCCCTAGTCACCGCTAGAGGGCGTGGCCGGGCAAAGCCTAGTCGGCAGGGCTCTCTCGTCCACTCGCACAGGGAGATCGATGCCGATGTCTTCGGATAGGGCGTGGCACAGGCTGGGCGTCACAGCGTGTTGGTTCTCCGGCGCGCGGTGGATGGCGCGATGACATGTCAGAGGTAGTGGCGGCGGATCCAGGACTGGCGCGCCCGGATCCTATTCCTGCCGACGGCGGTGATGGTGTCCTAGACTAGGGGGTGTTTGCCATGTCGTCTCCCGGCCAGGAGTGTTGGGCCAAGGGTCCCCATGAAGATTTACATGTTAGCCAAGTTCTTCATGCCCATAGCATCGAAGAAGGGATATACCGTTAGGTTTGGTGCATACTCCAAGACTTGAGAATTCGTGTGCACCACGATTACCTTAGAGATAACCGACCTATGTGTACACCCTAAACCCATGGTGTCTATATAAGCCAAGGGGGAGGGCTCATAGATGGATAGATAGACTCATAACAATCTCGTAGTAGATCCACATGTACTATGCACTACCTCGAAATCTATACAATCAAAGTACGACATACGGTATTATCACTTCGAGAGAACCCGAACCCGGGTAAAACCCATGTGTCTCTTGTTACTATCGCACCAAGGATACCTATTTGGGACCTCCTACCTGAGATCCGTTTGTTTTGACACCAACATTGGTGGCCCATGCAGCCCCCCAGGTAGCCGCGACAGTTCGATGGCGCTCCGAATCGACGATGAAGTCGATTCAGTCATGACCTTTTTGCCAGGACAACTCTTTGTCTTTGGTAGCCTCGCCTTCCACGCGGATTCGATCGGCCACCTTAGCCAGATCAAAACTTTTATCCCATGAAGAATCTTTAGATTCAAAAACCTAGAATATGCCGCGGACTCTCGCAGCGAACTCGTCGGGTCGGGTTGGACTAGTTCGGGCCATGTGCCCGAATTTGTTTCGCCTGACATGGTCGTTCCTTCTACATTAGTAGGCAACTCTAACGAGTGCTTTTGCCTCCTGCTCTCCTGGTTCGAGGGACTACCGCGGAGGAGAAGTCCTTTTCCCATAACTGCCGGCGCAGATGGTGCGGTAACGTCTATGGATGCTGCTAACCTCCTTGGAGGGCATCGTCACGGTGGCGACCCCGTCGAGCTCTGATACATCTCCAATGTATCAATAATTTTTTATTGTTCCATCCTGTTATATTATCATTCTTGGATGTTTGACATTCATTTTATAGCAACTTTATATAATTTTTTGGGACTAACATATTGACATAGTGCCCAGTGCCAGTTGCTGTTTTTTGCTTGTTTTTTACTTCGCAGAACATCCATATCAAACGTAGTCCAAACGCAGCAAAACTTTTTGGAGATTTTTTTCTGCCCAGAAGACAACTTGGGAGCCAAGGAAGTGCAGGAGGGGAGGCCTGTGGGGCCCACAAGGCACCAGGGCGCGCTAGAGGCCCCAGGCGCGCCCTGGTGGGTAGTGGAGCCCACGGGTGTCCTCTCCACCGCCTCTCAGCTCTATAAATACCCAATTATTCCAGAAACCCTAGGAGAGTTGATGAAAAACAATTACAGCCGCTGCAAGTTCCAGAACAACGAGATCCAATCTAGAGCCCTTTTCCGGCACCTTGCCGGAGGGGGAAACGATCACGGAGGGGTTCATCATCCTCATTGGTGCTCCTCCGATGATGCGTGAGTAGTTTAACATAGACCTGCGGGTCCGTAGGTAGTAGCTAGATGGCTTCTTCTCTCTTTTTGATTCTCAATACAATGTTCTCCTTGATGTTCTTGGAGATCTATTTGATGTAATGACTTTTTGCAGTGTGTTTGTTGGGATCCGATGAATTGTGAGTTTATGATCAAATCTATCTATGAATATTATTTGATTCTTCTTTGAACTCTTATATGCATGATTGTTATAGCCTCGTATTTCTTCTAGGAAACTTCGGTTTGGTTTGGCCAACTAGATCGATTTTTCTTGCAATGGGAAGAGGTGCTTTGTGATGGGTTTGATCTTGCGGTGCTCAATATCAGTGACAGAAGGAGAAGTGGCACGCATGTATCGCTGCTATTAAGGATAAAAAGATGGGGTCTATTCCCACATGAATAGATCTTGTCTACATCATGTCATCGTTCTTATTGCATTACTCTGTTTTTCCATTAACTTCATACACTAGATGCATGTTGAATAGCAGTTGATGTGTGGAGTGATAGTAGTAGACGCAGGCAGGAGTCGGTCTACTATAATCTTGGATGTGATGCCTATGTACATGATCATTGCCTTGGATATCGTCATAATTATTTGCTCTTCTATTAATTGCCGAACAGTAATTTGTTTACCCCCCGTATGCTATTTTCTCGAGAGAAGCCACTAGTGAAATCTACGGCCCCCGGGTCTATTTCCTGTCATATTGTTTTCAGGTCTATTATTCAAAAAACCCAAAAATACCTTGCTGCACTTTTTTCTTTATTTATTTTACTTTGTGTTTTTGTCAGATCTATTTATCCAATCTCATACAATTTAATCTATCTCAATACTGAGGAGGGATTGACAACCCCTCTTACGCGTTGGGTTGCAAGTATTTGTTATTTGTGTGCAGGTACAGTTTACATAGTGCTGCTTGGTTCTCCTACTGGATTGATAACCTTGGTTTCATAATTGAGGGAAATACTTACCGTTACTGTGCTGCATCATCCTCTCCTCTTCGGGGAAATACCAACGCAGATACAAGCAATCAGGAAGAATTTCTGGCGCCGTTGCAGGGGAGACATCATCAACATCTATCATGTTCCTAATCACAAATCTCATCTCCTTGCAATTTACATTATTTTCCATTTGCCTCTCGTTTTCATCTCCCCCACTTCTAAAACATTTTTGCGGAAAGAACAAAAATATTTGCCTTCTTTTTCGTTTGCCTTTTTCTCGTTAGATCTTTTGTTTGCGTGCGATATTGTTTGCGTAGTCGCGATGTCTCAAAGAAAGTATTATGATGTTCCCTACCCCAACATTTTACTTGAGATTGAGAAAAGTACTAAGGAATATATGACTACACAATTTGAGCATAATAAGTTTTTCACCGAAGAGCTTAAGGAACACTCTATTGTGCTCGATGCTATAACAAAACAACTTGATCATGTTAGTAGAGAAGTTTCTAATCTCCAATCCAAGTATGCTCATACCGAAAATTTACTAGGTAAAATATCTGATGCACAAGCCACTCTAGTAAATCAAATGGCAGCTAAGCCAGTTTCTCTAGAAGATAATAATGATGAAGATCTTAAAATGATTGGTGTTTCTCCTATTGATTCCTTGTTTAGTAATATTAAAATTGATGACAAAGGGGCTGAAGAAGAGTCAACTTTAGCTAGAAGGCGTCCCCATAAATCGGAGGGTGAAAATCTTGTTGAGAAAATTGATAAAAGTGGGTTTCGAGAGGTCAAAACTTTAACTAGTGATGTGCCCACTCTTTTGGATTACGAAGACTTCAATTATGATACTTGCTCTTTGATTGAATGTATTTCTTTGTTGCAATCCATGATAAATTCACACAACACCTATGAACAAAATAAAGCTTTTACTAAACATATTGTAGAAGCGATGATGAAAGCTTTAGAAGAAAAGTTAAAATTAGAGATTTTAATTCCTAGAAAATTATATGATGAATGGGAACCCACCATTAAAGTCAAGATTAAAAATAATGAGTGCTTTGCTTTATGTGATTTGGGTGCTAGTGTTTCCACAATCCCGAAATCTCTATGTGATGTCCTTGGTTTTACCAATATTGAGGAGTGTTCTCTTAATTTGTACTTGGCGGATTCTACTATTAAAAAGACTTTGGGAAGAATTAATGATGTTCTTATTCTGGCAAATAGGAATTATGTGCACATAGATTTTATTGTTCTTGATATTGATTGCAATCCGTCTTGTCCCATAATACTTGGTAGACTGTTTTTACGAAGTATAGGTGCCGTGATTGATATGAAAGAAGGGAATATTAAATTTCAATTTCCACTAAGAAAGGGTATGAAACACTTCCCTAGAACAAGAATTAATCCACCATATGAATCAATCATGAGGGCAACCTATGGTTCGAAAACCAAAGATGACAATACTTGAATCTATGCATTATGCCTAGCTAGGGGCATAAAACGATAGCACTCGTTGGGAGGCAACCCAATGAATAAAATAAATTTTTCCTCTTTTTCTTTCTATTTTTGTGTGTTCACACAATTTTGCTACTGTTATGATTGTGTTTTTATATTTTAATTAGTCTTTGTGCCAAGTAAAGCCTTTAGGATCATGTTGGGTAATAGTTGATTTGATCTTGTTGAAAAATAGAAACTTTTGCGTCCAGTAGCCGAATTTCTAAAATTGACAGAAGGGACAAAAAATTCTGATTTTTTTACAAAACATTGATACACAAATTCCCTACGTTTTCCTAATTTTTAAGAATTTTTGGAGTTACAGAAGTATGGTCAAAGTCCAGATTACTACAGACTGTTGTGTTTTTGACAGATTTCTGTTTTTGTTGCATTGTGTGCTTATTTTGATGAATCTATGGATTGTATTGGAGGGTATAAGCCATGGCAAAGTTAGAATACAGTAGGTATGATACAATAATAAAATATGAATAGGTTTGCAACAGTACTTAAAGTGGTGATTTGCTTTATTATACTAACGAATCTCACGAAGGTTTTGTTGAGTTTTGTGTGATTGAAGTTTTCAAGTTTTGGGTGAGATCACGATGGATGAATGAATCAAAAGTGAAAAGAGCCTAAGCTTGTGGATGCCCATGGCACCCCAATGTAATATTCAAGGAGAACCAAGCAACTAAGCTTGGGGATGCCCCAGAAGGCATCCCCTCTTTCTTCTAACGACCATCGATAATTTTACTTGGAGCTATATTTTTATTCGTCACATATCATGAGTTTTGCTTGGAGCGTCTTGTATTATATGAGTCTTTGCTTATTTTTCTTTTTAGTTTGTCACAATCATCCTTGCTAGACACACCTATTTGAGAGAGCCAAAATGATGCTATGATTTGTTAGAATTGCTCTATGTGCTTCACTTAATTTTTTTTGAGCTATGGAATTGCTCTAGTGCTTCACTTATATATTTTTGAGCACGGTGGTGCTTTAATTTTTTTGAGGAAATACCCTCTTGCTTCACTTAGATTAATTTGAGAGTTAGTAAAATTTTAAAGAAATATCCTCTCATGCTTCACTTATATTATTTTGAGAGATGAAAAAATTATTTATGCTCATGTTCTTCACTTAAATTTATTTGAGAGCTTGTCATAAGCAATGGTAATATATGAAATTAGTCCCAAAGTGATACATATCCATGGGAGATATAATAAAAACTTTCATGAAGATCATTGGATATTATAAACTTGATTCTTTGCAATAATTTTGAGATATGGAGATAGTAATATGTGAGTCATGTTGGTGAGTAATTATGCTTTAGTAAGAATATTGGTGTTAAGGTTTGTGATTCCCTATGCAAGCACGAAAGTCAATAGTTATGCAATGAAATTACATCCTACTTGTGGTGCATTATTCGGTGTTAGTTATGCTTAATGCTCTTTTATGAGAATTTTTGTTTTTTGGTTGGTTGCTTCTCAATCTATTTTCTAGCCTTTCCTTGTACTAAGTGGGAATACTACTTGTGCATCCAAACTCCTTAAACCAAGTTGTGCCAATGAGTCCACCATTTCTACCTATATGCGGTATTTCCATGCCGTTTGAAGTAAATTTGTATGTGCCAACTCTAATTTTCAAAATGAATTTTCTGTTTATGTGCCCGTACCACTCATGAAGCGGCAGGGGGTGGCCAATATTTTTCCATGCTAGATGTGTTATTCTCAAGATGAGTGCTTATTCACCTGTCATTGCACGAGAGTGTGGCGGTAATAGGGATGCCCAGTCCCGAAATAAATTTTTTTATTTATGTTGTCAAATAATAAATTCCTTGGAAAGTGTTGGTATGGAAGGCACCCGTGGGTACAGCTAGCCATGGATTGTGAAAGAATGGAGGAAAAAGGAATAAACTTTATTTTATATTTGGGAACCGCCTATGATGTATCTAGCATGGAAAGTATTGGGAATTCTCGGTCGTTTTCGTTGACGGGAAAAGTATGCCTCTCAAAATATTTTTATCTCTTAATTTAAGCTTTCAGCTCTGGCACCTCTACAAATCTCTGCTTCCCTCTGCGAAGGGCCTATCTACTTACTTTATGCAATTTTTATTTTTATTTGAGTCTCCGTCCTCTCTTATAAAGCACCAACTAGGGAGCACTATAATCATACTTGTGCATTGGATGTAGCTAATATTCGAGTGTGTTTCGTGAATGGATCAATGATCATAATGGGCTAGGGATAGCTTTCTTTAGTGTTGATATTTTGAAAGACATGGTTGCTTGTTGATATGCTTGAGTATTGATGTCCTCATGTCAATTATAGACTATTGCTTTGAATCATCTAAAAGTCCAAATGTCCATGCTACAAAAGAAAAGAATATGTGATGAACATGTTAGGAAGCATTCCACATCAAAAATTATATTTTTATCATTTACCTACTCGAGGACGAGAAAGAATTAAGCTTGGGGATGCTGATACGTCTCCAACGTATCTATAATTTTTTATTATTCCATGCTGTTATATTATCATTCTTGGATGTTTGACATTCATTTTATAGCAACTTTATATCATTTTTTGGGACTAACCTATAGACATAGTGCCCAGTGCCAGTTGTTATTTTTTGCTTTTTTTTTACTTCGCAGAATATCCATATCAAACGGAGTCCATACACAGCGAGACTTTTTGGAGTTTTTTCTGCCCAGAAGACAACTTGGGAGCCAGGGAAGTGCATGAGGGGAGGCTGGTGGTGCCCACAAGGCACCAGGGTGCGCTAGAAGCCCCAGGCGCGCCCTGGTGGGTAGTGGGGCCCACGGGTGTCCTCTCCACCGCCTCTCAGCTCTATAAATACCCAAATATTCCAGAAACCCTAGGAGAGTCGACGAAAAATAATTCCAGCCTCCACAAGTTCCAGAACCACGACATCCAATCTAGATCCCTTTTTCGGCACCTTGCCGGAGGGGGAAACGATCACGGAGGGGTTCATCATCCTCATTGGTGCTACTCCGATGATGCGTGAATAGTTTACCATAGACCTACGGGTCCGTAGGCAGTAGCTAGATGGCTTCTTCTCTCTTTTTGATTCTCAATACAATGTTCTCCTTGATGTTCTTGGAGATCTATTTGATGTAATGACTTTTTGCGGTGTGTTTGTTGGGATCCGATGAATTATGAGTTTATGATCAGATCTATCTATGAATATTATTTGAGTCTTCTTTGAACTCTTGTATGCATGATTGTTATAGCCTCGTATTTCTTCTTCGAAACTTTGGTTTGGTTTGGCCAACTAGATTGATTTTTCTTGCAATGGGAAGAGGTGCTTTGTGATGGGTTCGATCTTGTGGTGCTCAATCTCAGTGACAGAAGGAGAAGTGACACGCATGTATCGTTGCTATTAAGGATAAAAAGATGGGGTCTATTCCTACATGAATAGATCTTGTCTACATCATGTCATCGTTCTTATTGCATTACTCCGTTTTTCCATGAACTTAATACACTAGATGCATGTTGGATAGCGGTCGATGTGTGGAGTAATAGTAGTAGATGCAGACATGAGTCGGTCTAGTAATCTTGGACATGATGCCTATATACATGATCATTGCCTTGGATATCGTCATAATTATTTGCTCTTCTATCAATTGCCCAACAGTAATTTGTTTACCCACCGTATGGTATTTCTCGAGAGAAGCCACTAGTGAAATCTACGCCCCCGGGTCTATTTCCTATCATATTGTTTTCAGATCTATTATTCCAAAAACCCAAAAATACCTTCCTGCACTTTTTCTTTATTTATTTTACTTTGTGTTTTTGTCATATCCATTTATTCAATCTCATACAATTTAATCTATCTCAATACCGAGGAGGGATTGACAACCCCTCTTACGCGTTGGGTTGCAAGTATTTGTTATTTCTGTGTAGGTACTGTTTACATAGTGTTGCTTGGTTCTCCTACTGGATTGATAACCTTGGTTTCATAACTGAGGGAAATACTTCTCGTTGCTGTGCTGCATCATCCTCTCCTCTTCGGGGAAATACCAACGCAGATACAAGCAATCAAGCTCCGAGGGAAACCTCCGGTTTGGCTTACGGGACTGTACAGTGGCGGCATGTGGCGTCGTCTACCTTCTTGGAGACACTATTTTGGAGACCATATCTGGTGGAAGATCTCGGAGGCATAGTGGCATTGGATCACCGCGTACAGTCACTAGGAAGGGTCATTTGCTCCGAGGGAAATCCTGGATCCAGGTCTCCCGGATGGGATGATGGTGGCGTTTGGTGTCACACCTCCTCTTGGGGGCAATGTTCGCGTCGACGACGGCGGGTCTTGGCGGCATGGTGCAGCGGAGTCTTGGCGACATATGTGTCTTTATGGACAAGCACAGGGTGGTGGTGATGTTTGGCACCATGGCGGAGTCGACGGCTGGCCAGCCTAGCAAGGATAATGCGAATCTCTTTCTTGAAGATGAGCCAACAGTTCGATGATGGTGGCGATCTGTTGCGCATGTGTATGTGTTGTACGCTTTGGGTTTGCTACACCGGATGTATGCTCATGGTACATCATGCATACAGATTGGCTGTGACCCCGACTTTAAATGGTGGGGGGAGATAGCATTCCCCATTGTTAGGTTTGTAGGTGTGGATGATGGCTTCGGGTTGTTTCATGTTTGTTCTTGTCAGCCCTTTCTTGAATAATTTACTAAAGACGTCTAAGTATGACGGTAACATCGACACGAGGTTTTACCCATGTTCGGGATCTGAGAAGATAATATCCTATGTCCTTCTTGTGTTTATTGCGTTGGATTCAGTACAAAATACTAATGTCTATATCCTGGGATTCTAATGTGTCCTCTACGAGCCTAGCCACCCCGGTTTATATAGATACTAGGGACTCTAGGGTTACCACATCCTAGTCGGCTACATATGAGGCAACTGAGTCTTTGATGAATCTAGCACCTTGGAGTACACGACATGTCTTCTAGAGCTTTTTTAGAAAAGCTTGCTAGACCTTTATTGATTAGCTAAAATGTTTGCAGGGATTACAACTGGGTCATGCAATGTACCCAGCCATAGATACCTCCTCACCGGGAGGGAAGCGCCGTACCTAGCTAGCCCGTGAGCTTCATAATTCGCAACTCTAGGTTCAAAGGAGAAATTACAAGATGCAAAGGAAAGAGAAGTATCTAAAATCTTTCTAATGATAATGCCGTAGTCCCCTCCAGCTTTTTGATGTATATGATGTACCACCCGTTTGCAATCCGAAGCGACTTGTATGTGTAACATCCCAAGATCTTGCACCAAAGAAAGAGCCTCCCTGCATGCAATAGCTTCAAGCGTTCGCGGATCCATCAAGCCATCAATGACTAGCATAGAATAGACCAAGTAAGCGCCATCACGGTCCCGACACACAGCAGCTGCCGTACAAACATTATAATTGGTGGAAATTGCAGCGTCAACATTGATCTTGATGGAACCCTCAGCCAGCAGGATCCATTTGAAATGACACGCATTTAGAAAATAGCCTTCTATTTATACATCATGGGCCGCCCAAGGTGGCCCACTCCTGAACCGACAAAGAGGGTCCTTGGCCTGGCCCACCCTACAGAGAGACAAGTGGTGAGAGGCCCCCTAGCCGGGGCACCATCATCTTGGCTACCAGAAGTCGGCCCACCAAGTAGCACAAGGGCCCTGGTACTACTCTACCCGACCCCAGTTTATTGTCCAGCTCTTGGGTCTCTAGAAGGAAGGATTTGGCAACTTGATGGTCAAGGCAAGAACGCCGAACATCAAGGAGAACTCTCCAACAACCTTGGCCGACTAGGATCTGTGTAACACTAGGCCTCGGTACCATTTATATACCGAGGCCGGGCTAGCCGCTGAGGCAACCTTTTACATCAATACCTTGATACACCCAATTTCATTGTTGTACCCCATACACCCAATCCATCTAATACAATCTAGGTGCAAGGTTTTACCTCCAGAGTGTGGGCCTGAACTTGAATAATTTTGATGTGTTGTTTCCCCTCTAAATCTTTCGGTTTCCAGTGACACCCTATCGACGGATCTGCCAGATTTTACACCAACACTTTCTCTTAGGCGGTAGCACAAAGGCGGGCGACGACGGTGGTGGTGGTGGTTCGGTTGGTATTGGCAACATCGTGGCGAACTGACGAAGATGCACTAACATGGCAACCTTTTACATCAACCCCTCGATACACCTAAGTTCATTGTTGTACCCCCATCCATCTAATATAATCTAGGTGTAGGGTTTTACCTCCAAATTGAGGGCCCAAACCTGAATAATTGCGGTCTCTTTGTTTCCCCTCCAAATTGACGAAGGCGCACTGACATGGCTACCCGTGACACCCTATCGATGGGTCTGCCGGATTTTATGCCAACACTTATTGTCCATGTGATGTTCTTCTTTCTCCGGCGGTAGCGAAATTACGGGTGACAGTGCCGGTGCTGGCGTGGTGGGTATTGGCGACATCACGGCGGACTGACGAAGCCACACTGATTGTGGCACTTATTGGAACTCTATATTGCGAGAGGCCAGATTTCTCAATTGTGGTAAGTTGAGGTGTTTTACTGGAAGCCCTGGATAATTTTTCGTGACTAGGGGTTTTGTTGGATACTCTAAGAAGATAACACCCTACGTCATGCTTGTGTTTATTGCCTTGGATTCAGTACAAAATACAGATGTCTATCCTAGGATTGTAATGTGTCCTCTACGAGCCCACCCCCCGGGTTTATATAGATACCGGGGACTGTAGGGTTGCCACATCCTAATCGGCTACATAAGAGGAAACCGAGTCTTTGACGAATCTAGCACCTTGGAGTACATGACAAGTCTTCTAGAGCTAGCCTTCTGTTTATACATCATGGGCCGCCCGAAGTGGCCCACTCCTGAACCGACAAAGAGGGTCCTTGGCTCGGCCCACCCGACCGAGAGACAAGTGGTGAGAGGCCCCCTAGCTGGGACACCATCATCTTGGCCACCAGAAGTCGGCCCACCAAGTAGCACAAGGGCCCTAGTAGTACTCTACCCGACCCCAGTTTACTATCCTGCTCACGGGTCTCCAGATGGACGGATTTGGCAACTTGATGGCCACGGCAAGAAGGACGAACATCAAGGAGAACTCTCCAACAGCCTTAGCCGACTAGAATTCATGTGACACTAGGCCTCGGTACCATTTATATGCCGAGGCCGGGCTAGCCGCTGAGGCAACCTTTTACATCAATCCCTTGATACACCTAACTTCATTGTTGTACCCCGTACACCCAATCCATCTAATACAATCTAGGTGCAGGGATTTACCTCTAGAGTATGATAATTTTGATGTGTTGTTTCCCCTCTAAATCTTCCAGCTATATGTGACACCCTATCGAGGGGTCTGTGGGATTTTACACCAACACTTATTGTCAATATGATTGCGGTGGTGGCGCGTTGGTTATTGGCGACATCACGACGGACTGACGAATGCACGCTGATGTGGCCCTTACTGGAACTCTATATTGGGAGAGGCCAGATTTCTCAATTGTGGCAAGTTGGGGTGTTTTACTGGAAGCCCTCAATAATTTTTCGCGACTAGGGGTTTCGTTGGATGCCCTTCGGTCTTTCTGATTCATCCCCAAATCAGCCGCCGCCGCCGGCGTCTCAATCTCCCGACCTCACTTTCTTCTCCACCCGCCGCCCCAAATACATCCTCTCTCTTCCCCCGCGCCGCCTCGTCCTCCCCTCCCGCGACCCCGCCCCCTCTCGGCAGTCGGCACCACTGGGCACCCGCAGCTTCTTCCCCCCTCTTCCTCCATTACTCATCTTCTGTTTGCTCACCTCCTCAATCCTTCAATATATCCACTCTGCTTGTGCTCGTCTACTGATCTGCAGATCTGGTAAGGAAATCCTCCCCTACTTCTCCATTTCTTGACCGGTTATCTTCTTTCCATTACGCTGCTCACTGACAAGTTGAATCTTTTTTACAGGGCATTGCATCCTCAGGAGCTCGAGCGCGCAGCAATGGCCGCCTCTGTTCCCCCGCCTGCAAAGAGGAGGAAGGAGGATCCGACGCCCTGTCCGCTCCTTCCGGCCGCAGGCTGGTCCGCCCTCCCGCCGGACCTCGTCCGCCGCGTCGCCGACTCCCTCCTGGCCACCAACGACATCGACTGCTACATGGCCTACCGCGCCGTCTGCTCCGGCTGGCGCGCGGCCACCGACGACCCCAGGAGCGACGCCACCGACCCCCGCTTCCGTCCGCTCCGCTGGATCGTCCTCGACGAGGTCTTCCAGAGCCAAGGAAAAGAGATGCTCCTGCTAAACACCCACACCGGCCGCTTCCTCCGCAAGAATCTCCCGCAGCTCGGCGATTACTGCATCGTGGCCACCACTCGCAGCGGCTACTTCGTCCTGGCGGAGAAAAGCCCTCCTCATGCGGCCGGCGTCTTCAACCCTCTCACCGGCCTCGTCATCCGTTTCGTGGTGCCCGTGCCCCCCGAGGTGGGATCCGCTGATGTCGTCTTCCTTGACAGCTCTTCGCTCAGGCTCACCTTGTTCTGCGACTCATCTCACAAGGTTTACTGGGCCGGCCCCAACAGTAATAGTTTCTTCGTCCGAGCGACCAAGGAAGCAGCTTACGATTTCTTGCGGAAGACGGCCGTAGGTGGTGTCTCCGAAGATGATGCACAGGGCCTCCTGCGTACCATCATTGCTACTCGTAGTTTACACAGTTTCTTGATGTCTCCCAATTTTGATCTTCCAGATAATGCAATCGACCTCCTGTTTTTTCCAATGGGTTTGGCTAGACACATGTTCGTCCTGAATGCAAAGGGATCGATCTCTGTTTTAAAGAAGGAGACAGATAAGCTTGTGGCTTTGGACAGCATCAGCAATTATGCCATCTTCATTGACCAACAGAGGTCCCTGGCTGTCGATGCTGAGAAGTTCCCAGGCATCGATGCAAACTGTGTCTACTACACTGAAATTCTGGGTTCGTTGGCACATATCTGCAAGTGCAACATCAAGGACAGGAAAGTAGAGAGGATCTCTGAAGCTGCAGATTTCGTGAAGCAGGGCAATCAGTTTGTCCTCGTCGCTGACCGTCCTTTGACAATCATCCACCTTCTCTCCAGCTACACCATCAACACCCAAGACTCTCAATTGGCCTTGCATCAGATTCCATAAGGCGACGGTAGATCTTCATTCAACTCTGGGGATCTTGATGACCGAGTGACCGGACGACAAGGCTATGCTTTTGCTAAGTAACTGCTCCTAATTACTCTCTGGTCTTTTGCTTCGTTATTTTGGATGTGCCTTGCCATGAAAAGGGTAAGAAACAGGTTGATCCTAGGTTAGTTCACCTTTAGTGGAACTACTGTTTGCTGTCTTAATTAGTACTTGGGGTCAACCTAATGCTACATCTATTGTGCTTTATGCTATGTTTGTCTGTGTGTCCCTCTTCTTCTCTTGCATTACTTCTTAGAAATGCAATCTGGTGCTTAATTAGGACATAAAAGTTTTTGCCAACTTCTGAATTGAGCTCCTGCAATTGGACCGTTCATCATATTAGCATGCATTATTATTGTTTGTAAGCTTGTTAATTTTGTAATCTCATGTGTCCTGGACAAGACACTGTTTGTCGAGCTGCTGTACGATGCCGCTTGAGCTTACAACAGGGTATGGAAGTAACGTTAAGTTTCATTTTATTTTTTCTAGTGTATCCATGCATCTATGCTTCAGCCCCTTGAACTAGTTGCATTTGTAGTTTGTTCCTTGTATTTCTAGGCATTACTGCAGAAATACTTTAAGAACTGAAGATGTGCTTTGCAGCTTATATATCATTGCTGCAAAGAACTTAAGATGTTTCCAGCTTATAATTATTTGTGACATGGTTGCACTTACTGTCTTTAAAGGGCAATGGTAGATTTTTTACATACTCTTCCCTGGCAGGTGTTGCCCATTACATAGTTTTTACCCGTTTAGAAACCGCATGTCTTCCTGAGCTGTTTCAACTGGGCATTGTAATGGATGTCCACTGATCAGGAGGTCAAAATGTCCAACAGTTAGCACAGAACTGTTGTTGAAAGTAACATAGGCTATAGTTGAAGTAAGTAGTGCTGCCTGTAATGGATGAACCACTGGTAGTCTCGTTTTGTTCTCTGAGAAAAGATTGCGTGCCATTGGATGTTGAGCTCTTGTGAGGCTGTAGCTTACCAGTCAGTAATGCATTGCCCTTTTGTTTAGTGTAGCAGCAGTGAGCTTGTGGGCACGGGCCAATCCTCAGTTTGTTCAGTTAGTTGACGATTAGTAGCACGTCACTAACTATTGGTTTTGTTTTGTACCTGTGAAAGTGAATCCCTCTTTTGATTCAGAGGATGCATCCGAAACTCTGAATGAATGTTTCTTCAGGGCAGCTTCTGCCTCCTCTTTGAAATCATTGCATGTAGTTTAGTCTTGCAGGGTTACATAACTTGGTGCTAGTATTATCGGCTCTAATTACTCTGTACATTGTGGTGCAACCTCATCATACATCTAGTTCCCAAACTGGCACCAACCAGGGTAAATAATGCAGAGAACGACACACAGAATAGTACATAACTGATACTATTTCCTACAGAGGAGGGGTAGAAAGGGCAGCAATTATAAGGGCATACTATAGGACTGTAATTCTTTTTTGACAAACTAGCAACCCCTATTGCCTAATTACTAGCTCAGGTCATTTGCAATACCACTTTCTACAAGAAACAACATTTACTATGGGCCTGATTGGTTGGCACTTTTTTTGAATGTTGTGCTTGGTTGGAACTTAGAAGCTATCTTTGCTACACATATTTTGCCAAGCCTCAAAACCACGTCTATTGTTCTATGTCAATCGATCCAAGAATTTCGATGGATGAGATTAAGCGTCGGTAAAGCTCTGAACATAGTGTTTGCTTTTTCAAATCTCAAAACAGAGGAAAAGAAAAGGCAAAATATACTGTATCGATGGACCAAACGAATCAATCAACCAACACCAACCTATGGAAAAACTGGTCTGGCCGGTTACTAAGAGCAGAGCAGGAACCAATTTATTTTATTTTACTATATATAGATCACTGTGTAATTCTTTTTTTTTCAAGAGTGCGGATCACTGTGTAATTAACAGTGGTTGCATTACACTGATGAAACTGTGTTGTTTGTGACCACTCTTGACGCATCAATCAGTTGATCTTGGCTGGTGCAGCGGCTCCAAGGTTCTTGGTGCAGTGATCCACGCAAGCCTCCACATCAGCAGGCCCTGCCATGGCAACATGATCCACGCAAAACACAACAATGATTAGAGCACATACTTTTCGAGTTCCATCCAAAAAAATCCTATCAGTTAGCATGGAATCTCTTTTGTTGGAGTTTTGGCCTCACCAGTCTGCACAATGGCGTCGTCACAGATGCTGCCACAGCCGGTGGCGGTGGTCGGAGGTGACGGCGGTGGCTGGCCGTTGAAGCAGTCCTGGATGCACCCAAAGTTACAGGGGTAGGGCCGGACGCCGGAGTACCTCCTGCAGTCGGCGTAGCACTGCTTGTAGCAGCGGCAGAACCTAGACATGGCCGCCACCCGCTGCTGCTGGCCTGCTGAAAGGAGGAGGACGATGAGCAGGCATCCGGCAGCGATGGCCCTGCTCTGCTTCCCCGCCATTCTTCTTCGATCGACGGAGCGCTGCACAGCCTGCACGCATGTATCATAACCAGAGATTTTTTTCATAATCAGAGATTGATTACGCATGCGGTTTACACAAGAATTTCTAATCCACACGAAGAGTATAGCAATGCAGCTGAAATGAGATGCCTACAGTTGAAGAAGGAAGAAGCGATGAGAGCCGGAGAGGGGCGAGAGCTGTGTGTTTCATGGATGTCACCCTCGCGTGTAGAGGTAGAGTTTTGTTTGAGTTTTTTTTCTTTTGCTGGTATGTATAGAGGTATCACTACTGGAATCGAGTTATACGCCGAGTGCCGCACTCGGCAAAAGGGCCAAAACCCGCCGGCAAAGCCTTTGCCGAGTGCCGCACTCGGCAAAAGCCACCCGGCTTACACCCCTCAGGCAAACAGGAATTTGCCGGGAGCTAGGACACGGGCACTCGGCAAAGTGTTTGCCGAGAGCCAAACAGTAACACTCGGCAAAATAAAGTAGCTAATGGACAACAGACGGGGACGGCGGTTGCCATGTGGCGCATCTTTGCCGAGAGTCACTCTCGGCAAAGAGAGCCAATAGGAGAGCGCCACGTGGCAGCTCCTGACATGTGGGGTCCACAGTAACATGCCGAGGGCCATCTTTGCCGAGTGCCACTCTCGGCAAAGCGAGCCAATAGGAGAGCGCCACGTGGCAGCTCCTGACATGTGGGGTCCACAGTAACATGCCAAGGGCCATCTTTGCCGAGTGCCACTCTCGGCAAAGCGAGCCAATAGGAGAGCGCCACGTGGCAGCTCCTGACATGTGGGGTCCACAGTAACATGCCGAGGGACATCTTTGCCGAGAGGCACTCTCGGCAAAGAGAGCCAATAGGAGAGCGCCACGTGGTAGCTCCTGACATGTGGGGTTCACAGTAACATGCTGAGGGCCATCTTTGCCGAGTGCGACTCTCGGCAAAGAGAGCCAATAGGAGAGTGCCATGTGGCAGTAACATGCCGAGGGCCGTATTTGCCGAGAGTCGCACTCGGCAAACCTTGCGCCTTTTCTGAGAGGCCTCTCGGTAACGTTGTCAGGGGTGCTACAGGTTGTGATCCTTTTCCGAGAGGCCTCTCGGTAAAGGTGTCAGGTTCTACTGGTTGGCGCCCTTTACCGAGAGGCCACTCGGTAAAGGTTCCAGTTACATAGTCTTCGCTGAGAGTCCCTCTCAGTATTGTTGTGACCAGCAGCCTTTTTTTTCTTTCCGTTTTTGTTTCTTTCCTGCAGCAAAACATATACAGCAGCAGCATATAGTTCATCACACATAGAACATGTCACATATAGGCATCATTGAACAAAAAAACATTGATTCTCAAGAACATCCCACATAAAAGCAATAGTGCATGAAAGGTGCAATAGTTGTCAAGCACACTCGACTACCACAAGTTTACAAATCTCAAGATCACACAAGATGCAATAGTTCTCACAAGATGCATATACAAGGAACAGTTTCAAACACAACATAACATGAAGTTCACGCGGGTTTGGAGATCGGAGTGGTAACATCAACATCAGAAGGCGTCATTTCGTCTCTTGGAGATCTATTTGATGTAACTCTTTTTGCGGTGTGTTTATTGGGATCCGATGAACTTTGAGTTTATGATCAGATCTATGTTTTTATCCATGAAAGTTATTTGAGTCTTTTGATCTCTTATATGCATGATTACTTATAGCTTCGTATTTCTTCTTCGAATCTTTGGTTTAGTTAGGCCAACTAGATCGATTTTTCTTGCCATGGGAAGATGTGCTTTGTGATGGGTTCGATCTTACGATGCTTGATCCAGTGACAGAAGGGGAACCGACACGTATGTATCGTTGCTATTAAGGATAATAAGATGGGGTCTATTTCTACATAAATAGATCTTGTCTACATTATGTCATCGTTCTTATTGCATTACTCTGTTTCTCCATGAACTTAATACACTAGATGCATGCTGGATAGTGGTCGATGTGTGGAGTAATAGTAGTAGATGTAGGCAGGAGTCGGTCTACTAATCTTGAACGTGATGCCTATATAATGATCATTGCCTGGATATCGTCATAATTATTTGAAGTTGTATCAATTGCCGAACAGTAATTTGTTTACCCACCGTATGCTATTTTCTCGAGAGAAGCCACTAGTGAAATATACGGCCCCTGGGTCTATTTTCTCATCATATATTTTCAGATCTATTTTGCTATTTGCCTTTTTATTTATTTGCCACTTTTATTTTCAGATGTATATTTCTAAAAATCCAAAAATATTTTGCTTCACTTTATTTTATTCGCGATCTATTTATCCAATCTACTACAATTTATCTCCTGTCCGTTTGCCAATTTCTGGCGCTGTTACCCGAAAGGGATTGAAAACCCCTTTAACACGTCGGGTTGCAAGTATTTGTTCTTTGTGTGCAGGTGCTGTTTACATAGTGTTGCTTGGTTCTCCTACTGGTTCGATAACCTTGGTCTCATCACTGAGGGAAATACCTACCGTTGCTGTGCTGCATCATCCCTTCCTCTTTGGGGAAATACCGACGTAGTTCAAGCAAACATCAAAAGGAATTTCTGGCGCCGTTGCCGGGGAGACATCATCAACATCTACCAGGTTCCTAATCACAAATCTTATCTCCTTACAATTTACATTATTTGCCATTTGCCTCTTGTTTTCCTCTCCCCCACTTCACAAAAATATGCCGTTTTATTCGCCCTCTTTTTCGTTCGCCGTTTTCTCGTCAGATCTCCTAATTACTTAAAATTGTCATCATGAGTGACTTTGGTATGGCAGAAACAGATGATGGCCTAACTCCTAAAATTGGACGATCTGGCAATCTGGATGCTAAAACTTTTGTTTTGGGGCAAGGGAATGTTATAGGAAAAGAACGTATCCAAGATTTTTTCAATTGTGTTGGAAATTTAAGTCTTGATGATGTTCCTATACTTAAAAGGACTAAATCTTATGCGGAAGCTATCTCAGCACTAGTTCTAAAACTTGAAAAGAAATTTATTCGTACTCATCCTACCTTGCAAAGAATGTTTTATGAGCTACCCGTCATAAAGAATCCTAAGGCTAAAAAGTTGGCCACTCTTGTTCTTATGAATGAATTTGACTACATAATACGAGAAGCTAGGGAAATCTTTGATTTTTATGGTATGAATCGTGAAAAACCCGTGATAGATGAAATTCTTTATAATAGTGATTATGTTCTAAGACATTTTCTTGGGGATAATCGAATCTTTGATGAGAACCTTAAAAAGGACGTCCCCGTTTTAGATATAATCCAACAAGTTTTTAATGATGTTAATCAGCACTATTCTTAAATTATTGCCGGAAATCAAGGGGGATATGACGATAAGCAACTTGATAGTGCTAAAGTATCTATGGATAAGGTGTTTTATGTTGTTTTTGCAAAACCTTCTAACAAAAACACCTCTAAGGAAAATGAAACCAAAGATGACAACACTTAGATCTTTGCATTATGCCTAGCTAAGGGCGTAAAACGATAGCGCTTGTTGGGAGGCAACCCAATGAATAAAATTTATTTTTGTCTTTTTCTTCCTGTTCTTGGGTGTTT
The DNA here is from genome assembly GCA_011799875.1 of Thinopyrum elongatum. Taxonomy (NCBI): domain Eukaryota; kingdom Viridiplantae; phylum Streptophyta; class Magnoliopsida; order Poales; family Poaceae; genus Thinopyrum; species Thinopyrum elongatum. The sequence goes on from CM022299.1 coordinate 580,876,831, forward strand.
GCATAATTATGCTACTGTTATGATTGTGTTTTTTGTGTTTTAATTAGTGTTTGTGCCAAGTAAAGCCTTTAGGATAGCTTTGGTGATAGTTGATTTGATCTTGTTGCAGAATAGAAACTTTTGCGTCCAGTAAAACAATTTTGAAAATTCAGAGAAGCGACAAAAAATTCTGAAGTTTTTACACAAGATTTATATACAAATTGCCTCTATTTTATTAACTTTTCAGAATTTTTGGAGTTACAGAAGTATGAGAACAATTCACATCTTTACAGACTGTTCTGTTTTTGACAGATTCTGTTTTCTTTGCATTGTGTGCTTATTTTGATGAATCTATGGTTTTTATCAAGGGGTATGAGCCATGGTAAAGTTAGAATACAGTAGATATAATGCAAGAATAAAATTTAAATGGGTTTTCTACAGTACTTAAAGTAAAGATTGGTTTTCTTATACTAACGGATCTCACGAAGGTTTCGTTGAGTTTTGTGTGATTGAAGTTTTCAAGTTTTGGGTGAGATTACGATGGATGAAGGAATAAGGAGTAAGAAGAGCCTAAGCTTGGGGATGCCCCATGGCACCCCAAGCCATTATCCAAAGAGGAGCAAGCAACTAAGCTTGGGGATGCCCGAGTGGCATCCCCTCTTTCTTCTAACGACCATCGGTATTTTACTTGGGGCTATATTTTTATTCGTCACATATTATGAGTTTTGCTTGGAGCGTCTTCTATGATATGAGTCTTTTCTTGTTTTGATTTTTATTTTAAGTCATGAATCCTTGCTAGACACACTTATTTGAGGGAGCCAAAATTATGCTATGACTTGTTAGAATTGCTCTCTATGCTTCACTTAAATCTTTTTGAGCTATGGAATTGCTCTAGTGCTTCACTTATATCTTTTTGAGCATGGTGTGCTTTAATATTTTTGAATAAATGCTCTCATGCTTCACTTAGATTTATTTGAGAGTTAGTAAATTTTTTTTTAGAAATTCTCTCTTGCTTCACTTAAATTATTTTGAGAGAAGAAAATTTTTATGCTCATGTTCTTCACTTAGATTTGTTTGAGCTATCAAAAGCAACATATAAAATTAGTCCCAAAGTGTTAGATATTCAATAGGGATATAATAAAAACTTTCATGAAGATCATTGGACAAAATAAACTTGATTCCTTGTAATAGTTTTGCGGTATGATGATATAATATGTGAGTCATGTTAATGAGTAATTATGGCTTAGTAAGAATATTGGTGTTAAGGTTTGTGATTCCCTATGCAAGCATGAAAGTCAATAGTTATGCAATGAAATTACAACCTACTTGTGGTGCATTATTCGGTGTTAGTTATGTTTAATGCTCGCTTATGAGATTTTTCGTTTCTTGGTTGGATGCTTCTCAATCTTTTGCTAGCCTTGCACTAAGTATGATCACTACTTGTGCATCCAAAATCTTTAAACCAGTTTTGCCATATAAGTCCACTATACCTACCTATATGCGGTATTTCTTTGCCGTTCTAAGCAAATTTGTATGTGCCATCTCTAATTTCAAAATAAATTTCTCTTTTGTGTGCTCGTACTGCTCATGAAACGGTAGGGGGTGGCTAATATATTTCCATGCTAGATGTATTATTATCAAGATGAGTGTTTATTCACTTGTCATTGCACGAGAGTACGGCAAAGGTATTAGGGATGCCCAGTCCCGAAATGAAAAATGAATTTACTTTATGTTGTCAAATAATAAATTCCTTGGAAATTGTTGGTATTGAGGGCACCCGTGGATACGGCTAGCCATGGAAAGTGAAAGTATGGTGGAAAAAGGAATAAACTTTATTTTCTGTTTGGGAACCGCCTATGATATATCTAGCATGGAAAGTATTGGGAACTACTCGATCATTTTCGTTGAAAGGAAAAGCATGCCACCCAAAATATTTTATCTCTACTTTTTTCGCTTTGAGCTTTGGCACCTCTACAAATCCCTATTTCCCTCTTCAAAGGGCCTTTCTTTTACTTTATGCAATTTTTATTTTGAGTCTCCATCTTCTCTTATAAAGCACCAACTAAGGGGCACTATGATCGTACTTGAGCATTGGGTGTAGCTAATATGCGAGTGTGTTCATGAATGGATCAATGGTTGAGCATAATGGGCTAGGGATAACTTGCTTTAGTGTTGATATTTTGAAAGACATGGTTGCTTGTTGATATGCTTGAGTATTGAAATCTTCATGTCAAAACTAGACTATTTCTTTGAATCATATAAAAGTCCAAATGTCTATGCTACAAAGAAAAGAATATGTGATGAACATGTTAAGCAGCATTCCACATCAAAAATTCTGTTTTTATCATTTACCTACTCGAGGACGAGCAGGAATTAAGCTTGGGGATGCTGATACGTCTCCAACGTATCTATATTTTTTGATTGTTCCATGCTGTTATATTATCATTCTTGGATGTTTTACAATCATTTTATAGCAACTTTATATCATTTTTTGGGACTAACCTATTGACATAGTGCCCAGTGCCAGTTGCTGTTTTTTGCTTGTTTTTTTACTTCATAGGAAATCAATACCAAACGGAGTCCAAACGCACCGAAACTTTTTGGTGATTTTTTCTGGACCAGAAGACAAAAGTTGGGCCAAGAAAGTACCTGAGGGGGGCTCCGATGGGAGCACAATCCACCAGGGCGCGCCTGGGGGCCCAGGCGCGCCCAGGTGGGTTGTGCCCACCTCGGCCACCTCCCGCACCGCCTCTTTGCTCTATAAATACCCCAATATTCCAGAAACCCTAGGGGAGTCGACGAAAATCAATTCCAGCCGCCGCAAGTTCCAGAAACCACAGATCCAATCTAGACACCATCACGGAGGGGTTCATCATCCTCATTGGTGCCTCTCCGATGATGCGTGAGTAGTTCATTGTAGATCTACGGGTCTGTAGGCAGTAGCTAGATGGCTTCCTCTCTCTCTTTTGATTCTCAATACAATGGTCTCTTGGAGATCTATTTGATGTAACTCTTTTTGCGGTGTGTTTGTTGGGATCCGATGAACTTTGAGTTTATGATCAGATCTATGTTTTTATCCATGAAAGTTATTTGAGTCTTTTGATCTCTTATATGCATGATTACTTATAGCCTCGTATTTCTTCTTCGAATCTTTGGTTTAGTTAGGCCAACTAGATCGATTTTTCTTGCCATGGGAAGAGGTGCTTTGTGATGGGTTCGATCTTACGGTGCTTGATCCCAGTGACAGAAGGGGAACCGACACATATGTATCGTTGCTATTAAGGATAACAAGATGGGGTCTATTTCTACATAAATAGATCTTGTCTACATCATGTCATCGTTCTTATTGCATTACTCCGTTTCTCCATGAACTTAATACACTAGATGCATGCTGGATAGTGGTCGATGTGTGGTGTAATAGTAGTAGATACAGGCAGGAGTCGGTCTACTAATCTTGGATGTGATGCCTATATAATGATCATTGCCTGGATATCGTCATAATTATTTGAAGTTCTATCAATTGCCCAACAGTAATTTGTTTACCCACCGTATGCTATTTTCTCGAGAGAAGCCACTAGTGAAATCTACGGCCCCCGGGTCTATTTTCTCATCATATATTTTCAGATCTATTTTGCTATTTGCCTTTTTATTTATTTGCCACCTTTATTTTCAGATCTATATTTCTAAAAACCCAATTTTTTTTTCTTCACTTTATTTTATTCGTGATCTATTTATCCAATCTACTACAATTTATCTCCTATCCGTTTGCCAATTTCTGGCGCCGTTACCCGAAAGGGATTGACAACCCCTTTAACACGTCGGGTTGCAAGTATTTGTTCTTTGTGTGCAGGTGCTGTTTACGTAGTGTTGCTTGGTTCTCCTACTGGTTCGATAACCTTGGCCTCATCACTGAGGGAAATACCTACCGTTGCTGTGCTGCATCATCCCTTCCTCTTTCGGGAAATACCGACGTAGTTCAAGCAAACATCACTTAGCTATAGCGCGTTTTGCCAAGACGCGCTATAGCTAAGTTGCCTACAACACCGGTCTGAGAGCTCCTATCTCTTTCCTCTCTCTCACTCTCGCTCATCGATCCCCTTCTCTGAGCTCCCACGCCACCACCGACGCCGCACCACCCACGCCGCCGCCGATGTCGGACTCGACCTCAACCCCGACCCCGACCCCGACGCCAGCCACCGGCTGCCCGTCACCCCCTCCCCCTGTGGCGCCCCCTGGCCCGGCCCCTCCCCCCGTGCCGCCGCTCCCCCAACCACCGGCGCCATCTTCTCTCCGCCAGCAGGTCTCTCTCCCTCCCTCCCTCCCTCTCTCTCTCTGACCAAATTTGGTCTCTGCAGATCGACAAGGCTCAGCGACCCCGACCCCCTCAGCCCCGGCGACCCCGATCACGACGCCGACATCCTCAACCCCGACGACGCCGACCCCCTCAGCCCCGGCGACCCCGACCCCAACCTCGACCTCTCTCTGACCAAATTTCACTAAGCACTTCTACCTCCTGTGAGAAACAGCCCCTCCTACTTCTCAGCATTATGTTAGACTTTCAGTAGATTTACAGTGCATTTGCAGTAGATTTAAAAAAATGTAATTCACAGTAGAATTACACTGTAAAATTAGAAATTTTTACAGTAATTTTCGGAACAGAGAATAGTAAGTTAGAGGGTTACTATACATTATGTTGGACTTTAGAAAGTTTTATAGTAATTTCAGTTAAAAGTGGCACATTACTGAAGTTAAAAAAGAAGAAAAGAAAACACTAAAAATTACAGTGTTTGAAAATGAGGATTTTTAAATGAAAATTAGCTTATGTTGCTGTCCATTTTGAAAATGAGGATTTTTAATGGCAGTTTAGTTTAGATTGATTGCTCTCCATTTGTTACTGCCACTATATGTCTCTGCTTGTTTCTAAGCAGATCACTTGACATGCATGTGATGACACACATCACTTGACATGCAGATGAGTATGTGAAATTTTCTTGTGAGGGCTGCATCTCCGTGATTGTTAGTGAAATGCTACTTCAGCACATAGTGCTTATTGTCATTTGCAGGGAAACCGATTGCGAGTGACCTATGTTTTGACGGAAATGTTGATTAATTTCCATTCCGGCAAATTTCAGGCGCTCTATATGTGCACTTTATAGCATAGGTCATGCCAAATTTTTTCGTGAATTTTGGCATGACTTGTGCTAGAAAGTTGGACATATCGAGTGCTCGAGATTTGTCGTGACGGGAATGAAATGACATTCATGCAAAACAAAGGTCACTTTTTTTGTCATTATTTACTTTATTATATAAAGCTCGATAATTAAACGACTACGACATTGAACCCTAGGAAACATGACCGACACTGATGAGGCCGGAGGTTCTCAGTCCCAAGAAGGTCGAGCACACGCCTACCTCGACTTTCTGGCGGATCAGGAGAGACAAGCTGGGTGTCAGGACCCCCTTGTCATGACGGACGACGACGGTGGTGGCACCAGTGCTGACACTGATGCCACCAACACCGGCACTGAGACGGGCCCTGATGATGTTGCTAACGACAGCACGGAAGGTGGGACCTCCCAAGCCAGTGAAGGAAAAAAGGCAAAAAGGACACGACGCCCAAATGAGCTCGGCACCGGAAGACTGGTGGTCACGGCGGTGCACCCTGGCGAGTTCGAGCCAACAGAGCCGCGGGAAGTGGTAGCGTGTTACGGCAACCAACTAGCATGCATCCTACGGGATACCGCTAACATCAACACCACAAAAATACAGAAGAATGAACATTTAAAGAAGCTGCTCCTAACTAGGTTGCACGCAAGATTCTTGTTACCCGGTCGGAATGACGATGTCGACCCATGGGAAGATGATGCCATGAAAAAAATCAACAACAAAGCCCTAGGGAAGTTCAGCAACGCATTGAGCACTTGGAAAACTAGGGTGAAAAAGGCGATTGAAGTAGACCATGAAACCTACGCCGAGATTGTTGCAGACAATCCGAAAATTATGATAGAGGACTTTGAAAAGTTCAAGGAGACTTGCAATGAAGAAGCTGCCAAGGCCAGGTCGGAGAGAGGCCAGCAGCTGCAGGCAAAGAACATGGGGAACCACCGCCTTGGAAATCGTGGTTACACGCACTAGTAGAAAACAGGGCTTTGGTTGAGGCCTGGGTAAGGGCATTAATCCCGGTTCACTCACGAACCGGGACCAAAGGGTGCATCAGTTCCGGTTCGTGAGGCCAGGGCGCCGGCCGGGCATCGGGGGCCATTGGTCCCGGTTCATCTGACCCCTTTGGTCCCAGTTCCAGACACGAACCGGGACCAATGGGCCTCGCTCCTAGCGCAACACCTTTAGTCCCGGTTGGTGGCTGGAACCGGGACCAAATGTTGTCCTTTAGTCCCGGTTTTAGCCACCAACCGGGACTAAAGATATCCCTATATATACCCCCGCTCCTGCCCATCAACAAAGCCACTGCTTTGTTTTTTTTGGCCGGCCGGGGGAGAGGTGTGTGTTGCTCTAGCTCACCTCCTATGCACATGAGGTGTTCGATGAAATGCCCGAGCCACACTTAAGCTTTCTCCTCTTGAAGCTCCTTGTCCAAGCTCCATTTTCCTCAAGATTTGTCTAGGTTTGCCGGTCCATCCTGTCCCGTCCCCGTCCTCACCGCCGTCGATCGCCTGCGCCGATCTCATCGCCGGCACCACTGTGGTGAGCCTCTTCTTCTTATCTTCTTTCTAAAAGAAAAAAATTCTTACTTGTATGATGTAGATAGGTACTTGTATAATTTTCTTAATTTTATTATTGTTTGTTATTATATAGTGCGATGGTTTTGGTATCCGCCCCCATTGGCCCTCGTCCTGTCTATGATTCGGATGTGGTATATTATATTTTACAACTATTTGTTTCATTTAGTGTTTATGACAATTATGCCGACCAACGTGACATAGATTTTTTTATCTAGGAGGTATGTGAACCGGAAATTCCAACCGACCCTCTTGTCGAGAGGTTAAATTTAGTTGAAAAAGAAAATGATTACTTGAAGAAAAAATTGAGGAGGAGAATATGGAATTGGAGTTGCATGTTGCGGATGTCGTCGATGATCACAAGATCAAGATGGATAAAATGCGCTTGAAGATTAGAAAGATTAAAAACTATGCCATTCATACTGAGGCTTGGTATCATTATGCTGTTGGATCAATTGTTACCTTAGTTGCGATTATGATCGCATTTGTTGTTGCATTGAAATGGTTTACATAGTTTCAATGTATGTTTTAATTAGATGCTCTAGAGAGCTATATGTTGTTTAATGAGAACTATGTATGAACTTTATGTATTTATTTTTTCAGTAATAACATTTGATCACTACTGTACTTTGGTTTTAATGTGATGATGAACTTCTATTAATTTGGTCACTTCTCTATTCATGATGTTCTGTAATGGTTTTTGACACACTTAATTATATATAATGCACGCAGATGAACTGGCAATGGATGTACGGTGGCAGACGCACCTCCGAGTACATTAAGGGCCTACATAATTTTCTCGAAGTGCCTGAGGCAAATAAGAAGAATGGTTTTATCTATTGTCCATGCCCTATCTGTGGGAATACGAAGGCTTACTCTGATTCGAAAACCCTTCACATCCACCTGCTTGAGAAGGGTTTCATGCCACACTATAATGTTTGGACCAAGCACGGAGAAAGAGGGGTTATGATGGAAGATAACAAAGAAGAAGAGGATGATAACAACTATCCGCCCCTGAATACGGTGATGCTGCAATGGGGGAAGCTGAAGATCAAGAGGAACCAGACGATGTGCCCGATGATGATCTTCGCCGGGTCATTGTTGATGCACAGAGAGAATGCGAAAGTGAAAGCAAGAAGTTGAAGTTCGATCGCATGTTAGAGGATCACAAAAAAAGGTTTTACCCAAATTGCAAAGATGGCAACACAAAGCTCGGTACCGCACTGGAATTGCTGCAATGGAAAGCAGAGAATGGTGTAACTGACAAGGGATTTGGGAAGCTACTGAAAATATTGAAGAAGAAGCTTCCAAAGGATAACGAATTGCCCGACAGTACGTACGAAGCAAGGAAGGTTGTCTGCCCTCTAGGATTAGAGGTGCAGAAGATACATGCATGCCCTAATGACTGCATCCTCTACCGCGGTGAGTACGAGGAATTGAACGCATGCTTGGTATGTGGTGCATTGCGGTATAAGATCAGACAAGATGACCCTGGTGATGTTGAGGGTGAGCGCCCCAGGAAGAGGGTTCCTGCCAAGGTGATGTGGTATGCTCCTATAATACCATGGTTGAAACGTCTGTGCAGAAACAAAGAGCATGCCAAGTTGATGCGATGGCACAAAAAGGACCGTAAGAAAGACGGGAAGTTGAGAGCACCCGCTGACGGGTCGCAGTGGAGAAAAATTGAGAGAACGTGGGGGGACTTTGCAGGTGACGCAAGGAACGTATGGTTTGGTTTAAGCGTGGATGGCATTAATCCTTTTGGGGAGCAGAGGAGCAATCATAGCACCTGGCCCGTGACTCTATGTATCTATAACCTTCCTCCTTGGTTGTGCATGAAGCGGAAGTTCATTATGATGCCAGTGCTCATCCAAGGCCCTAAGCAACCCGGCAACGACATTGATGTGTACCTAAGGCCATTAGTTGAAGAACTTTTATAGTTGTGGAATGGAAAAGGTGTACGTGTGTGGGATGAGCACGACAAGGAGGAATTTGACCTACATGCATTGCTGTTTGTAACCATCAATGATTGGCCTGCTCTCAGTAACCTTTCAGGACAGACAAACAAGGGATACCACGCATGCACGCACTGTTTATATGACACCAAAAGTATATATTTGGACAAATGCAGGAAGAATGTGTACCTGGGACATCGTCGATTTCTTCCGACCAACCATCAATGTCGAAAGAAAGGCAAGCATTTCAAAGGCGAGGCAGATCACCGGAAGAAGCCTGCCGTCCGTACTGGTGATCATATACTTGCTATGGTCAATGATTTACAAGTAATCTTTAGAAAGGGTCCCGGCGGACTATCTATTCCGAATGATGCTGAGGGACGCGCACCCATGTGGAAGAGGAAATCTATATTTTGGGACCTACCCTATTGGAAAGACCTAGAGGTCCGCTCTGCAATCGACGTGATGCACGTGACGAAGAATCTTTGCGTGAACCTGCTAGGCTTCTTGGGCGTGTATGGGAGGACAAAAGATACACCGGAGGCACGGGAGGACCAGCAACATGTGCACGAAAAAGACGGCATGCCTCCAAAGCAGTAAGAAGGTCCTGCCAGCTACGCTCTTACCAAAGAAGAGAAGGAAATCTTCTTTGAATGCCTGCTCAGTATGAAGGTCCCGTCTGGCTTCTTGTCCAATATAAAGGGAATAATAAATATCCCAGAGAAAAAGTTCCAGAACCTAAAGTCTCATGACTGCCACGAGATTATGACGCAACTGCTTCTGGTTGCATTGAGGGGGCTTCTACCGGAAAACATTCGATTAGCCATTGTGAAGCTATGTGCATTCCTCAATGCAATCTCTCAGAAGGTAATCGATTAGAATGTCTTGTCAGTTTCGAGCTGGTGTTCCCACCATCCTTCTTCAATATCTTGACACACATCCTAGTTCATCTAGTCGACGAGATTGCCATTCTGGGCCCTGTATTTCTACACAATATGTTCCCCTTTGAGAGGTTCATGGGAGTCTTAAAGAAATATGTTCGTAACCGTGCTAGGCCAGAAGGAAGCATCTCCACGGGCCATCAAACAGAGGAGGTCATTGGGTTTTGTGTTGACTTAATTCCTGACCTTAAGAAGATTGGTCTCCTTCAATCACGGTATGAGGGGAGACTGACTGGAAAAGGCACGCTAGGAGTGGACTCAATAATATGTAGGGACGGGCATTCTTGGTCTCAAGCACACTACACAGTTCTACAGAATTCTACCTTGGTGACCCCGTATGTCAAAGAACGCAAGAATATTCTGTGGTCCAAACACCCGGAGCAGTGTGACGACTGGATTACATGTGAACAGATCAGGACTTTTGGCAGTTGGTTGCAAACACATCTCATGGGTGACAACACTGTTGCAGATGAGCTGTACTCGTTGGCCAGGGGACCATCTTCGACTGTATTGACTTACAAAGGGTACGAGATAAATGGGAATACATTTTACACAATCGCTCAAAATCAAAAGAGCACCAACCAAAACAGTGGTGTCCGCTTTGATGCAGCAACCAACAGGGGAAAGGACACATATTATGGTTACATAGTGGACATATGGGAACCTGACTATGGACATGATTTTAAGGTTCCTTTGTTTAGGTGCAAATGGGCCAATCTGTCAGGAGGCGGGGTACAGGTAGACCCGCAGTACGGAATGACAAAAGTGAATCTCAACAATCTTGGGTACACAGACGAACCATTCGTCCTAGCCAATGATGTGGTGCAGGTTTTCTATGTGAAGGACATGTCTACCAAACCGAGAAAAAGAAAAGATAAGGAAGCGAATACATCATACGATGAGCCAAAGTGCCACATAGTTCTTTCAGGGAAAAGAGACATCGTGGGAGTGGAGGGCAAGACAGACATGTCTGAAGATTAGGAAAAGTTTCATGAAATTCCTCCCTTCAAAGTCAAGGCTGACCCAAGCACCCTGTTAAACGATGAAGATTATCCATGGTTACGGCGCAATAAGCAAAGGACACACGCGAAGAAAAGGTGAAGACTTTCTCTCCACAACTATTCTAATGATGCCTTTGATCTAGAATATCATTGCAGTTACATGTCAAGAAATGAAATGCCTTTTGCAACAGATGAGTTTTTGTCCGAAACCCTGATACTTCGAAAGAGATTGTCCATTTTGTACACGAAGTGCATCCAGTTTTTGCCGTAACCCTCTTAACTTTTTAGCACATGCTATGTGGGTGAAATGATGATACCATGCCAACTTTCAACCTTTTCAGAGTTCATTTGTAGTGCTTTTCAATTTTAGGGTCATTTAGCTCAAAAAAATCATTAAATGCATGAAAAATACCAAATGAAGTCAGAAAGGGTTGAAAATTTATGATGTGGCTTTGAATGGTGTGTTTTGAACACACAAAAAGTCTGGAGTTCAAATAAGTTCAAAAAAAATGAAATCCCTTTGTAACAGATGAGTTTTCGTCCGAAACCCTGATACTTCGAAAGAGATTGTCCATTTTGTACACGAAGTGCATCCAGTTTTTGCCGTAACCCTCTCAAGTTTTTAGCACATGCTATGTGGGTGAAATGATGATACCATGCCAACTTTCAACCTTTTCAGAGTTCATTTGTAGTGCTTTTCAATTTCAGGGTCATTTAGCTCAAAGAATGAACTAATAGCAAAAAGAATGAACTAGAAAACTTTTATAAAACTCTAATAGCAAAAAAGAATGAACTAAAAAGAATCAATTAAAATATTCTATTATGATCAACTAAAACAAAACTATAATATTCTTCAATAGCAAAAAGAATCAACTAAAAAGCTTTTATAAACCTCTAGTATTTTTGAAACTAAAATTACATAAAATTTATGCAACTAAATTATCAAAGTATTTTTTGTTCAAAACATTAATAGCAAAAAGAGTTTTCATAAAGTATTTCTTTGTTAGAAACTTTCATAGCAAACTAAAATAACAAAATCTGTTTTTGATTAAAGCACCCATTTAAAATTACCTAAAAATTACCAAATTGAATATAATGATAAAACACACTAATATTACATAGCAGGAAAAAGAATCACTCAAAAATCTATTTTTAAAGTAAAGTTATTCACAAACTAGTGATTCACACAAATTTCAAAGAATTCAAATTTGAAAACTAATGGCACTAACAGAAAGTTTATAATTTTTGTGACCTAAAGCAAAAAGAATCACTCAAAAACTCTAAGTATTTAGCTGTAAGTAGAAACAAAAGAAAATAAATAAAGCAAAAAAGAAAACAAAAATACTGGATTTTTTTAAAAAAAATGCCGCCTACTGGGCCACCACGGCCTGCATACAACTAGAAACCCAACCCGCTAGTTGGGCCAGGATGCAGGCCCACAGCAGGCCCAGTAGGACCACAAGCAGAGAGACGCGTTTAGGCCCGTAGGCCTGCACAAGAGAGGAGCTCGAAAGGGGTGGTGCAGCAGTGCTTATAAACCACTATCGGTGCCCCTCAGCTAGCGAGGTGAGACTAAACATCCACCCGCCCGACGCCGTGCGAACCGCAGCCCTTTGGTCCCGGTCGGTGGCACCAACCAGGACGAATGCTAACCTTTCGTCCCGGTTGGTGGCACCAACCGGGACTAAAGGGTGGGGCTATATAAGCCAACACTTAGGATTTTCCCCAAATTCTCACATTCTCCCACGACGCCGACGCCCTGCGCCCCGACGCCGCCAGGCTGCTCCGCCCGCTTCTCGTCGCCGTCACCGTCCCTGCCCCGACGTCAGCCGCTGCTCCCTGCCCCGACGCCGTCCCCCTCTCCCATCGCCGCACCCTCCACCTCGTCGCCGTCGCCGCGCCCTGCCTCCCCACCACCATACGGCGTCCCCGACGCCTCCCCGACCTCGCTGTTGACGCCGTCGCACTGTGAGCCCTTCCTTCTTTCCCCCCTCCTTCCGGCCGCTGCCATGCTCGACGCCGACGCCGACGCCGACGCCACTCCGGCCAACTCCGATGCATATATATATATACGTAAATAGATTTTGGCATTGTGTCTATTGTATGGCCATGATCTATTGTATTGCCATGATCTTTGTATACAAACTTTACATGCTACATATTGTGTGTATATTGTTTCCATGATCTTCATGTATACAAACTTTACATGCTATTGTATTGGGCCATGAAAAAAAACAAAACTTTTGTATACAAACTTCGTTGTTTTTCATATGTACGAAAATGTAGAGTGAAAACAAAAACAAACATAAGAAAAAACAAAGGAAAAAAATGAAGAAGGAAAAGAAAACCAAATAAAAAATGGAGAAGAAAAAATAAAACCAAACAAAATATGGAGAAGAAAAAAAATAAGTTGAGAACGTATTTGAAAAATGTTTTTTTGTTGTTTTTGATATGTACGAAAATGTAGAGTGAAAACAAAAACAAACATATAAGAAAAAAAAAAGGAAAAAAATGAAGAAGGAAAAGAAAACCGCCCGGCCCGGCCACCACCGCATTTTCATAAAGTTTTTCCGAGTCCACGTCGCACCTCTGCAGGCTCCCGGTGAGCACCTGCGGCGAAGCAAGTCTTTTTTTGACGGTAGTTTTTTTTTTGTTAAATGAAAATGTTGGCATCGGCTCTATCATCGCGTTGGCATCGGCTCTATATATCAACAAGGCCACGGGAGCACCCCCCTATCATCACGTTTGCATCGGCTCCCCGAGAGTTTTCCAACGGATCCGGAATAGTCTCGATCGGAGCTCTTGTGCTCAAGTTGCGGAGTCCTTTCCGAGGCAATCTTTCAACCGGAACCGGAGTTACTATCGCATGCATCCAACCCAAACCGTAGTATGTGGAAATAGTGCGTACCGTCCATCATTGTTCATGGAAATTTACTAAGTTAAAATGTTCAACGTTAATAGTGCATACCATGCCACCCAAACCCTAGAAGAAAGAGCGTTGTCGATCTCCTACCCCCTCCCGCCCCTACCCGACAAACTCTCGAGGCCACCCAAACCCTAGAAGAAAGAGCGTTGTCGATCTCCTACCCCCTCCCCGTCCCCTACCACCCACAAACTCTCGAGGCCACCTAAACCCTAGAAGAAAGAACGTTGTCGATCTCCTACCCCCTCCTGCCCCTACCCGACAAACTCTCGAGGCCACCCAAACCCTAGAAGAAAGAGCGTTGTCGATCTCCTACACCCTCATAGAATATTTTTTGCAAAGTGTTCTCTCCTGAAAGTATAACCCCAATAACTTATGTGATGACCCCGGCTTAATCGTGCACTAACCATACACGCAAATGCACACGATCTAGCCTAAGGACTCACTTGAAGATATCACAACACAACTCTAAAACATAAATAAAGTCATACAAGCTTTATATTACAAGCCAGGGCCTCGAGGGCTCGAATACATAGCTTGATGGCATACAAGCGTCAGCGGAAGCATCAGATATCTGGGTACAGATATTACAGAGAAACAGATAAGCCTTTAGAAAGGTGGGGTAAAATAAAAGCTACGATCGAAAGGCGTAGGCCTCCTGCCTAGGACCCTCCGAACCTACTCCTGGTCGTCGGACGGCTCCTCATAGTAGTACTCACTAGGAGGGTAGTAGTAGTAGCCGTCGGCGGGAACAGCGGTCTCAGGGGCTCCGCCATCTGGTTGCACCAAAAGGGGATGGGGAGAAAAAGAAAGCAAAGCAAACGTGAGTACTCACCCGAAGTACTCAGCAAGCAAGGATCTAGACTACATATGCAACATTATCAAAGGAAGGCTGTATATGTGGACTAGGCTGCAGAAATGCCAGAGTAGAGGGGAAAGCCTAGTCCTATCGAAGACTAGCATCTTCAGCGGTCTTGCATCATTAGAAGAGTGCAGATTAGCATAATGTAAAGTAATAGTAGAGTCATCAATCTCGCCCAGAGATTCTTCCTCGACTCCCTGCGAGAAAGAAATCCCAGAGCCATACTATCCAGTTATCGTCTCAAGTGTCAGGTTCTAGTTGTACCGATCGGGATACAACTCCGAGTGTCCGTTACCGTAGGATAGGCTATCGATAGATTGTTTCTTCCCTGCAGGGGTGCACCAACTTACCCACCACGCTCGCTTAACTCTGGCCGGACACACTTTACTGGGTCATGCCCGGCCTCGGCCAAACGATACGCCGCAACCCGACCGAATAATTAACAGAGAGGTCAGCACGCCAGACTAAACCTATGCCCCCAGGGGTCTTGGGCCATCGCCCCGGGAACTCCTGCACGTTGCGTGGGCGGCCGTGAGCAGACCTAGCAACCCCTTAATACAAGCGCGGTTGCGTAACCAGTCCAACACGGCGCGCGCTGCTCAGTCGCATGACATCTATTAAGCTTCGGCTGAAGTATACGACGCAGAACGCCCATACTATGCCCACGTGATGGTTAGTGCTATCAGGCCAGAGGCCCCTCGGATCAAATATCCAAACCGTTAGTGAATTGGGGTTGCGGTAACGAGCAGAGACTCACGATCGAAGTGACCCCATTGCCCCGTCTCGAGGACTTGCGGCAAGGGCTAAGAATGCCCGGCCACGCCTCGTAGTTATCTCGAGGGCACCATCCAGGTCAACCCGTCTCCACATCACTTCGCAAATATGCTCGCGCGGGTACCCCTCAGGGCCGACCCGTGTTTAGTAACATGGTTCAGCGTAAAGTCATAGTAACCATAGTAACCGTGTGTCTAACACCAAGGGGAACCCTGAGGAATCACCCTCTATGGAATTCCACCTGATGTTATCGTCAAGGTGAACGTAGGAGGAATCACCCTCGAGGTCCACTCTTGAGGAGTTGCACAACGGTGTCGTTATCGGGGGTGGTGTAGGAGGAATCACCCTCGCTGACCACGACCGTTTAACTAACCTACAAGGTTATCATTAGAAGTGCTGACGAGGTATCACCCTCGGCACTCGATATTAACCCAGTAGTGTCGAGCAACTAAGGGGGAAGTGATGTGCGGTGCCGGAGCCTGGTCTTCGATCCCGTTGATCGGGTCTTCTGATAATCCAGCGGGGCAGTTGGGATAAAGTGGGGTCTCTGATAGGTCTCTACCCAACCTATACAAAACAGTTTAGGATAAGCAGGTAGGTAACAATAGCAGTTTACAATAAACAAGCTATGCAGCAGATATAGGATAACAGTAACAACAGCAACTTCTAATGCAAGCATAAGAGAGAGAAGAATAGGCGATATCGGTATGCTCAAAAGGGGGGAGATTGCCTGGAAGCTCTGCGGCAAGGGTCTGGTCATCAACTGTGTAGTCGTACTCCGGAGCTGCATCGGCCTCGGGGACTACATCGTTGTTGAGGTCTAACGAGAGAGAATAGGAGGAGGAAACAGATAAATACACAGCTAACATATGCAACACGGAGCATGCTATGCTATCGTGCAGTACAGGGTTGCCTAAAGATATGTCTAGGTCATTTTAGTTATTTTAGGATTTAAGTTGGATTTATTAACCGGTGTATATGCGCTATTCATCTACCGGAAATGTGCGGAAAGTTGCGGGTTCACCTACGTAGAGGGTCCCGACATGGAAACAGGCGACATGATCAGATTCGTCTCGTCGTTCTGATCAACTTTCATGTAGAAAGTTTTTCGATCTGAGCTACGGTTTAATTTCTACTGATTTTAAAAGATTTAAACATTTTCTGGAATTATTTTTATTTATTTAAATCAACATTATCCAGAATAGTGCAGGGGTGACATCAGCATGATGATTAGGTGATGTCAGCAGTCAACAATTTAGTTGACTGGGGTCAAACCTGACAGTGGGTCCAGTGGGACCCACTAGTCAGCCTCACAGTATTTTAACTAGGGATAAAATTAACTAAATACAGATTAAATTAGGGGTGGGACCTACTGTCAGTGTCTAATTAATGTTTTAATTAATTAATCCAATTAACTAACATGTTATCTATTTAATTAAAAATGTTTAATCGGCGGGACCCACATGTCAGTGACATGGGACCGCCCAGTCAGCGTTTGACTCGGTCAAAGAGGCCCAGTGGGGCCCATGGTCAGTGACAGAGAGGCGGGGCCCACGGCGCCACGTCGAACGCCGAGTCAGCGCCGGCACCGGAGCACGCCGGCGAGCTCGCCCGCGATGGCAGAACTCCGGCGAGCCCGGGTTTCGTCTACGGTGCATCTTTTCGGGCGTTCTTGGGCTCTATCGAACGAGTGAAGAACGCCACGTTGATCTAGCCTACCGGCGCTGGCTACGGTGGTCGGAGTGGAGCTCGACGTCGATGACGGCGACGATGAGTTACGGGCAGAAACGGGCACGCGACTACGGTGGATATTTGCTCGCACTTTCGGGCTTGTTCGGACAAGAGCGCCATGCCGCATCCAAACGAGGCGGTGCGAGGTCACGGGGGCAACTGGAAATGGCCGGATGGTGAGGTGCTGCAGCGGACAGAGTGCGGCGAGGTGGCGAGGTAGCTACAGAGCGGCAGCGCAAATGCGAAGGGGAGGAAGAGAGGGACAGGCTCATGTTGTGGCACACGGCGGCCGACGTTAGGCTTAGTAGCAGCAGGCAAGTCGCCGGGGCCGGAGGCGTTCTCGGTGGCCGAAGACACGGTCGAGGGCGGAGCGGCGTCAGTGGGGCTCCTCGGCTCCACCCAGCGATCGGGGAGGAAGTGGTAGTCGCCGGCGGAGCCCACGGACAACTCGGGAGGATGGATTGGCCCCGGTGGCCGCGGATCGACGACGGGCATGGCGGTGACAGCGTCGGGTGAGGAGAGGAGGAGTGAGCGTGTGTGCGAGAGAAAGAGGGAGGAGGGAGGTGGATCTGGGGGGGTCTAGGGTTTCAGGGGGCTTAGCCCCATTCTTATCCCCTGCCGAAGCCGTGGGATGCTCGACGGGTGGCCGTCGGCGGTCGTGTCAACGCGTGCGGTCGACAGCGGCGGTAGGAAGGGGATGAGTGGCTCGGTTGGGCTGGGCTGGCTACTGTTTGACTTAGGCCCTTAGGTATAGTAGTGCATAGGCCTTTTTCCGTTTCTCGTTATTTTCTTTTCTGTTTTCTTTTGTAGTTTCTGTTTTGTATTTTCTATTGGCACTAAATGCTTTTTGTAAAATATAAGTTTTACCAAATCAAATAGTAGGTATCATTTAGCACTGCCAGAAAATGGTTTGGAGCCAAAATGATTTCATTTGAATTTTGGATTAAATGAAATGGATTTAGTCATTGCTGTTTTGGCTCTGATCAAATGCATTAGGCCCATCTAGACTTGATGATGATGTTGTGTTCCTTAAGAACAAATAGTTTTAGATTATTTGCAAAAAGGTGAACATTTTTCCATCAAGTTTTGAGCAACTTTATTTTGCACTTTTGAATTTGAGTTGATTTTCAGAGAGGGATTTGAATTGAATCTTTTAACCAATGTGACTAGGCACTGCAAATGAAAGTGACTTGGCATTATTAGCAGATGATCACAGTGACTATTACACAGGGGTGTTACAACTTCGACATGAGGGGGGACGTCGGACATGCATGAGAGAGGCGGTCCGCAACTAATCCATTGCTCATATATGCGTATGATTCCTTGTTGTGATTAGCTAGGTCTATGTTTGCCACTAATCCATCTCTCATGTTTGTATATTGCCATGTTGTAATATTTGCAGAAACTATGGAAAGAGACTTAGAACAAGAACAGTTGTTGGGGGATATAATCCTCGCCGGTGCTGATCCCTTGTCGTTTCTCAACGACACCGATGGTCAGGAAGGAGAGGATGACGGCTCCGGTAATCCAACAATGGAGGAGGAGGGAGATCATGACGGCTCCGGTGACCGAATGGCGGAGGAAGGAGATCATGATGACGACTCCGGTGACCAAAAGGAGGAGGGAGCTGTTGCAAAGTCTGGCGAGGTATATATATTAATTAAGCCTGTGCTGACTTGATGCATTAATTGTTTTGGTATGTACATATATTAACACTTCTTTCTTCTTTTAGCCCTCCAGATCAAGCCAAACTTCCGTAAGGAGACGAGGCCCGAAGAAAAGTTTGCTCCAGGATGAAAGGTTCACGATCACAGAAGTGGCAAAAGATGGCCAATCGATTGCTCCCAAGCAGACCAAGGACGCATTTGTACATTAGTGCGGAGTTGTTGTTAGGGACAGTGTCCTGATCAGCATCGTGCAATGGAATAAGAGTAAGGACGACCCTGAAGTATCTTATGTCCAGGATAGATAGAAAGATGATCTTTGGACCTCGCTGATGACAAATTTCAGCCTCCCGCCAGAGGAGGAGCTGAATAACCCAGTTATAGAGCCAAAGGTCAAGGCGTATGCTCTTAAGAAGATGGCAGAACTATTTAGGAACTGGAAGAAAGAGTTGAACTCAAAGTTTGTCGACAAAGGAAAGACTCCAGAATTCATTGGTCGATATGAGAAGATAAGAGATCACTGGCCTGCATTTGTGGCCTACAAGAAATCGAAGAAGGGTAAGAAAAGGTCTCTGACAAACAAGAAAAATGCTACAAAGAAGCTGTATCACCATCACACGAGGCCAGGTGGCTACTACAAAGCCCGGGCGTTGTGGGACAAAGCTGAGCAAGACCTGCTTGCTAAAGGGGTCCAACTAGCGACATTGCACTGGCCAGATCGTTCAAGGACTTGGTTCTTTGGGGTTGGGGGAACTTTGGACCCAGAAACAGGGGAGTGTCGTTGGACGGACGAGCAACTTGCAATACCCATGAAGAAGCTTCAGGCAGCAATCAAGGCAGTGCAGGAAGGGACGTTCATTCCCAATAGAGAGAAGGACGAGCTGACAGAGGCCCTCGGGAATCTTGAGCACCCTGGACGAACACGAGGCACACCAGGCTCCATTCTGTGGGTGCATGGGTTTCCCGACAGCGGTGGTTACAGAAGCCGAGAGAGAAAGAGGAAAGTGGAAGCAAGCGAAATGCAGAAGCTCAATGCAAGAATAGCAAAGCTAGAGGAACTTGAGAGCTAGCAAGCTACCGGCCAACCATCTCAGCGGCACGAAGATCCTTGCTTCGACGCTGCCCCAGAAGCTACCCCACCATCTCAGCGGAGAAGCAGCATGGCTTCCACGGAGCTCGTTCAGCCTGATTTCATGGCTCCTCACTACCCCGTGGATAGTATCATGAAGGCTGAACATTGCGAGCTAATGACGAAATGCCAGAACCTGACCTTGAAGGCGGCGGTCGGCTCTGTTGTACCTCCTCAAGCTGAGGGAACTTTTCATTGCCGTCCGATTCCACATGGCTATGCTGTTGTGACGGTGGATGAAATAATGGAGGGATTTGAGGAGCTGGAGCTTGACTACCCTACAGGTGAAGGGGAGATTCATCTGGTAAATGCTTTAAGGAGTACCTGTCTATGGAGAAAGGAGTACATCAAGCTTCCAAACTGGACGCCTCCTCCTCCTCCGGCGAGTCAGGGCACTCCGCCTCCTTCTCCTCCTCCTCCGGCGAGTGATCAGGGCACTCCGCCTCCTCCTCTGCCTCCTCTGCCGTGTGAGGGCACTCCGCCTCCTCCTCCGCCTCCTTCGGCGCGTCGGAGCACTCCGCCGCGTCAGCAATGGCGGAAGAGAGACGGCGCCGCTCCGGCGGCTAGCAGTACAATAGGAGGGAAGAAATACAAATACGGTTCAAGCCTCTGGAAAAGTTACCATATGAAAGGACTGACGAGGAAAACGCGAAAATCAGTGCTGCCGAAGTGGAGGCCCATTTTGCACGGAAACCTCCACCTCCGAAGGAAACAATAGATCAGGTGAAAGTGAAGCACACTCTGCGTGCCCTTAAGCGACCACCATCGTCTTTGCCGCAATCCAACTATGAGCGCATTATTGAAAGGACATATAAGGAAGTGCAGCGGTCGGGAAGTACTTGCAGTGCTGCAAGAGAAGCAAAATGAAGAAGTGGGAAAACAATTCCCCAGCTCGGCGAACAGGCGAAGCAATCGTGCCCCCCGCTCAAGGTGTCTAGCGATATCGTCGCTAATCATCTGGGGCTACTGCCTGGTACCAATCTTGGTGATTACCTGGGCGATGATGTACAGTTTGAAACATTAGAGACAATAGAGATCTTCAGATACGAGCACGGGAAGCCTCTCGTCAAACCTGATCATCCTCCTCTAACAACGATGATGCGAAGATTGCATGAATGGTACATGGATACCTGTAGGAAGAGTGGGGCCGACAGTATGTTGCTGAGAATTAAAGAGGAGCATGACCTCATTGGAGTTGAGGTGTTGCCTGTTGAATTTGTGGAGTTATTTCAGTTATTCAATCAAGAGGCCCTCGACAAACAACTCATCACTTGCTACTGTCTGTAAGTATTACTTCTGTAATTAAGTCTCTAGCTCAGCTCGTTCATTGCATGTATATATAATTATCCTCACTATATTATGCAAATTGAAGATCGTCGAATGCAAGGAAAGACAAATCTATGACATTGGGTTCATTAGCCCAAATACCATAAATGAATGGTCGGTAAAAGAGAGAGTCAAAGATACTGAGGACAACTTGCTACAATCGTTCCTTCGACATCAAAACAAAGGGAAAATACTCTTTCCTTACAAATTCAAGTGAGTCTTACTGTCTTGTGCATATTCGGTTTCGCTTACTCGAGGTTAAGTAATGTAATTGATGAGTTATGCATGTGCAGCTTCCACTTTATTCTGCTATCCATTAAGCTTGACGGGGGAGTAATAACTGTCTTAGACTCGAGACGGAAAGATCCCCAGGATTATGCAGACATGACTGCAATGCTCCAGAAGTAAGTTCAATCATTATCGCACCATATCGGCAACTTTTGTTCATTTCCTGATATCAAGTAATCATTTTCTTTGCCTGGCAGGGTTTGGAAAAAGTTCACCGGAATGGTTCCGGGTCTGCCAAAGGAGCTGCGATTTACACACCCCAAAGTAAGTAGTACTAGCTAGTTCCGCGCATCTCTCATTGATTCTAGTTTCATCACTACCATTTATCATGCTTGATTATCAGTTTGATTGAACGCTATTCTCGTAAAGTGCTTGTGGCAGGAAGGCGGGAATCATTTTTGTGGATACTACGTTTGCGAGTTCATGCGTAGCTCGACCTCTGAGCGGGGCTACTCTGACAAACAATATGAAGTACGTAAACAATAATATTCACAATTTTGTTTTATTACCATCAGTTGTGTTGAGTTTCATTCATATATATGTATTGACCCCTTCTTTAAATTAGATGTGGCAGATGCGGGATGAACTCCTACCACATGATCGCATACGAGCAATTCAAGAGGAATTGGCGGGATTCTTTCTTGACCACGTCATACATAAAGACGGAGAATACCATGTGGAAATTGAAGCTAACTTTTGGTAGATGATGTCAGGGATCGTAAGATATGTTATTTTGTATATATGTAGTAGCGTCGGATAGAAATACGAAAACTTGTTGTTCGACCAATCTCAGAGAAAGAGAGATCACTTCTCTCTGTATATGTTCATGACGATCTTGTGTAATTAATGGTTCCTTCATTTGCTTAGTAGCGTCGAGTTCTCTCTATATGTAGTAGCTAGCGTCGACCAAGCACGGAGAAAGAGAGGTCACTTCTCTCTATATGTAGTTGCTATAGCTAACACAATATGAAACCCCTAATTAAAGCATCCAAAACCCCTAATAAACCCCCCCTTTCAAAAAAAAAAAACCCCAGAGCCTGGGAGCTGCTGACGCGTGGCTGCCCTTTAGTCCCGGTTGGTGTTACCAACCGGGACTAAAGGTCCTCCCTGGGCACCCCAGAGCGGCCACGTGGCCCTCCTTTGGTCCCGGTTCGTAAGCAAACCGGGACTAAAGGTTTTGGGCATTAGTCCCGTTTGATTTGTCCCGGTTCCAGAACCGGGACTAAAGGCCCTCTGGAACCGGGACTAGTACCCTATTTTCTACTAGTGACGGGAAAGAGGCCCGTGTGGGCTAAGGAGGATGCAGAACGTGAACGTCAGGGGATCCCAGACCCATTGGCTGAGTTCACCGACCAGCAGGAGCACGACTTCTCGTGGGACCCAAAAAAAAGATTTTTTTCACCGACGGGCCGACTAGGCAATTCATGAGATTACTGGTAATTATCCTTTTACCACCTTACATATTAGCTTGTGATCAATGAAGTCTACTACATTCTAGTCACATTCGTAAACGATTCACGCTCCATTTTGCAGAGAGAGCAACACAAGCTTGCGGCCGAAAGCGACTCGTCGACTCAGTCATCGGCGAAGTACAAGTGGGACACTCCTTTCAACCGGGCCATGAACATAATGATGGTACACCCGCTGGGCCAGCGGCCGCAATATGGACGTGTGCACGGCGCCGGGGACGGCGCCATGTGGAAGTACTATTATAACGAGGACCCCGAGGCCAAAAGACAGAGAAAGAAGTTCAGTCAAGTGACTATCAACGAGAAGGTGGCGCGGGCGGTCGAGAAAACAAGAGCTGATACCAAAGCTGAGGCAATCCGGGAAGCAGTAGCTGCATGTAGAAATGATATGGCAGCTGCCTTTTCAAGCTTGATTCCAACTGTGGTCAGCTGGGTGCAAAAAAATCGAAACGCGGCACCAATTGATTTTCCCATGCCCAGCTTCACCGGGAGCAACTGAATGAACACCGCACCCACACCTGTACCTACTATGGCAACTGCACCCGCACCTACTCCAGCACCTGCTCCCGCAGCCAGCTCTCACAGCAACCCTAGCTCCGTCTCTGGCTTGAATGTCGGGTCGTCTACATTGGCTGAGCTCGATGCCCTCACGGTAAATATGCGTCGCACCCTCATCAACACCACTAATTAATTAATCTTTAGTTGCCGTTCTTTTTGGATCTCTGATGCCGCACGTACATGTCTCTTTGCAGGCCGACTCCACTCCGTGCACCCTCCTTTACCACATGAAGGGCGGGTTGGTGGATGTGGGGAAGGGTACTATAGTGAAGCCCAAGGATCGATTGTTCCACCGCCGGCAGATGCCTGATAACGCCTTAAGGGTCTCCGTGGCGAGTGTGAAAGCTGACTATGAGGGTTTCCCTCGTCCGATACAAACCAATGGAGAGGATGATGAGACCCCCACGCTGCTTGGCCAATGCAAAAATTGGCCGATCCTGTGACCGAAAAATCATCTTCGTGTCAAGGTGGCCGGGAGCACACCAACGGGGCCTCAGGAAGGTATGACCACAACCCCACCTACACAACTACAACCATCGTCTGTGCTGCTTGGTGAGATTGAGGGACACGAGGAAGGAGGGCCAACCGTTCCGGCGGATGATGCCATCTGCCCCATGTAAGAGGATATGGGTCATGACATGGAGGAGGATGACCCTCTCCAGTATCTCAATACCGCCTTTGACAATGAAGTAACAATGAGTCAACCATATGAATATGAGATGCATGTACCATAGCTGGAACGTCCTCGGGAGTGCAAGAAGGCTTTGTTCATGCAATCCTCGCAGGACATGCCTCCAGATGCCGGTTCCACCCAAGCTCAACTAATTAGCCAGAGTCGTCCAATGCTGAGCCCGACAACACTAGGGGTGGTGGTCAGGGAGGGTCTGACAGACCCACCAGCACCTGAGCCCACCAAGAAGAAGCAGAGGAAGAGACCGGCGGCGAGAAAATCCAATAAAGCTGCCAATGTTGGTTCTAGCAGCCAGCCGCCTTCGACCAAGGTTGACAGTGTACCGATGAAACATGCGCCATTAATCCATGTCGTGGGAAAGCCAATGGTACCGGCGAATGCGCTAGAAGCCATAACAGGGGATCTCAGGAGACTCCATGACCATGTGCTTTAGACAGAGAGAAGCCTCCTCGCCTCGGATGATCCAGGATACCCACTTTATACGGTTCATGTGCCAAGCAGTTGCAAGATGTAAGTCCACACATGCCCCGCGGACCTCTTCTTCCTGCGATTTGATTACATCTTCCAGATGTTTCAAATGAGGACACTCGATTTTACGTTCGTCCGCCTGTATGCGCTGCACATGAACTACATCGTCAGGAGAGAGCAAGTCACTGGTCTTGCGGTCGCGGACCCATACTACATGCATGAGGGCTTCTTGTCAATCAACGAAGCCAACCGTCAATATGCGAGTCAGTACATCAAAGAATTCTTGGTCAGCAATAAAGACAAAGAAATGATTCTCCTACCTTATCATCCCGGTTAAGTCATCCGCGGATAGCCACTATAACACATACATCCTTTCGTGCATTTCATTAATTACTTTGCATGTATGGAGGCTAACTTGATCGTGTATTTTGCGCAGCGGGGGGTGTCATGCCGTTCTCATCGTTCTTTACCCGCGTTACTCCCAAGCTCTATATTTGGACCCGTCGAAGAACATACAGAAGAAAGATTACACACACATAAAGTATGTTCTGGACAGAGCTCTCCTGGGCTTCAGCTTGCGGGGTGGCTACATCCAATGCAAAAAAACAAATAAGGCCGGGCTGTGTTTCGGCTATAGGACTGACTTCTATTGCATCCAGCAACCGACAAGAAGTGAGAATTATGGATTCTACGTCATCCATCTAATAATGGAGTACAGAAGGGATGTGCAATCACTTTGCATGAAATCCTCATCCGATACCCATATCCAGAGATGGGCTGAATCCTTTGGAGCTGTGCCGGATAATCGACTTCGAAATGATTTCTACCGGATCCAGCAGGAAATTGCGTCCATCATCATGAAAGATGTCCTCGAAGAGAATGGGATGTTCTACGGCGGCCCAATATCGTGAGCTGACGTCCGAACCCGCATAGCCCTACAGCGTCAGGACATGACGCCTTTCACTAAGCTTGGGTGCACCCTCCCGGATATGGACAGATGGGATGAGTGCACTGCTTAAAAACAATGTGTCTGTTTAGTTACTTGTTACTTTCTGTACGACGAAACTTCGAATGTCTCAGTATGACGAAACTATTAGATGTAAATGGTGCTGCGCTCTAGTTACTTAGTTTTGGTACGATGAAATTTGTTAACTATGTTTACTATATATATTTCTTCTATTTCATAACTGTTTCTCCCCACAGGCCGACGTATCTTATGCTGCATATTATCGTTGAATTCGCTTCATGATATATACATATATATATATATATATATATATATATATATATATATATATATATATATATATATATATATGTGCATCTCTGACAGGTATATAGATCAACGATGGCGAGGAAGTGGTATGCCGTGTATGTAGGGCATGTTCCGGGTGTGTACGATGAGCGGCCAGAGTGCCAGGCTCAAGTGTACCGCTTCTCGGGTGGAAGCCAGGAAGGGTTTGATAGCAGAGCGGAAGCCGAAGCTAGTTACTTGAGATTCATAGCCCAACAGGGGATTCAGAACCAGCGCCGCAGAAACTACTACATAATCCAGCTTTTGCTCATCGTGATCGCTCTTATCTCGTATGTCATAGTTTCGGTAGATGATGAAACATGTGTCTGCGATGACAATGTAAGAGACATGTGATCATTAACTTGTATCGCTATTTCGAGATGATGATGAGATCAACATCATTTGTGTTTGATAATGATGATATGATGAGACTATGTTGTACCACTTCGATGATGATGATGAGACATTCCTTTTTCATATAGTTTCAGTGTATGTGTATGTTGTAATTGTATAAAACCTATAAAAATACGAATACAACAAAATAAAAAAAAGAAAATACTAGCAGTAGCGAGGGGTTTTGGAGTAGCAGCAGCGCTGCCTTACCAGTAGCGTTGGTTGTAGGGGCGCGCTACTAGTATTAGCAGTAGCGATGGACAGAAGCACGCTACTGCTAGATATAGGTAGCATTAGCGCTGGGTAAGAACCGCGCTACTGCTAAAGTTTAGCTGTAGCGCCGTAGCAGTAGCATGGGCACCAGCGCTACTGATAGCCAAAAAACCCATGCTACTAGTAGCCTTTTTCTTAGTAGTGAGGCTTCGATGCGGGCTTTATTCTTACATTTTCCACGAAGATGCTTGAACTCCTGTTTAGGTGCATAGTGCCATCGGAACTGCACAGGTCCTCCCATTCTAGCCTCATACACAAGATGTAAAATCATATGTTGCATCGGATTAAAGAAACCTGGCGGAAATATCTTCTCTAACTTGCATAGCAACTCAGGTGCTTGTTCCTCCAACTTTGCAACCACTTCATAATCTAATTCTTTGGCACAAAGCTGGCGGAAGAAGTAGCTCAACTCCGCCAGCACTCGCCAAATATCCTCTCTGACATACCCTCGAATCATCACAGGCATTATCCGCTCAAGCCATACATGGTAGTCATGACTCTTGAGGCCTCCTACTCGCTTTGTAGCCATATTCACTCCCCTCATGATATTAGCTGCATATCCATCAGGGAAGTACAACTTGTTCACAATCCATTGGAGAATTTCCTTCCTCCGGGGCATTGAAGGGGTGAAAGGGGCTTGTGGCTTCTTCCAAGAATTACCTTTTGCACGAGGCACCA
This sequence comes from Thinopyrum elongatum, assembly GCA_011799875.1. Classification (NCBI taxonomy): domain Eukaryota; kingdom Viridiplantae; phylum Streptophyta; class Magnoliopsida; order Poales; family Poaceae; genus Thinopyrum; species Thinopyrum elongatum. The sequence goes on from CM022299.1 coordinate 580,903,965, forward strand.
ATTTTAATTTTGGCCTGTTGCATAGCTGGGCTTGATCGATCCTAGCCTTAATGTTATCCTTTGACTTCTCGGTGTCGAGGAGTGTGCCAAGTAAGGCCTCCGCAATATTCTTTTCAGTGTGCATTACATCAATGTTGTGTGGAAGGAGAAGATCTTTAAAGTAAGGGAGCCTCCATAAGCTTGGAATGTGAGTCCACTGGTGTGTCTCTCCATATCCCACAAAACCTGGCCCATCGAGATTTTTCTCGAGAGCATCTAACTCATCCTCAAGCTGGGCACCGGTCATAATAGGTGGTGGCGGGTCATCAACAATAACACCTTCCCGGAAGTTCACAGTGTCTTGTCTGTATGGGTGATCAAGACGAAGGAACTGCCGATGTTGGTCAAAGCATACATACTTGCAACCCTTAGCCAGCCAAATGAAAGTCACATGTTGTCGGCACACTAGGCAAGGCCACTTCCCCCTTACACACCAACCACAAAATATCGCACGTGCTGGTAGGTCATGTAGCGATGTGTGGTACCAGATATGCATATTGTAGTGCTTCTTTGAAACAACATCGTATGTCCTTACCCCATTGTTCCAAGCAACGAGTAAGTCGTCCACCAATGGCTCCATGTACACACTCATATGCTTCCCCGGATAGTTAGGCCCTAGAATTATCAGCCTCAGGAACATGTGATGTCATTGCATGCAAACGCCAGGGGGCAGATTCAGGGAGATAACATATACTGGCCAACAGCTGTATATGGCAGCCATCAAACCATATGAATTGAACCCATCGGTTGTTATCCCAACAGCTACACTCTTCCAGTCATCTGTTTTCTTATGAATTTCAACAAATTTCTTCCATGCTTCACCATCCCATGGATGTTGCATCTTTTTTGTATTGTACATCTTCCCTTCGGCGACCCATCTCATATATTGGGCAGTTTTCTCGGTCATATAAAGCCTCTGGATCCTTTCTGTGAGCTGCCTCTTGCTACCATCATCATCAATTACCTTAATATACCTAGAGGATTTGCACTTGACACAGTAGTTCGTATCTTTATGTTCATTTCTAAATAACATGCATCCGTTTGGACAAGCATGTATTTGCTCATACGGCATCTTAAGTGAACCGAGGATTTTGTTTGACTCGTACATGTTCTTTGGCAATATGTTTTCTTAGGTAGCAGGCTAGTAATAACTGACAATAACTCATTGAAGAAAATTATGCTCATGCAATGGCTTGCCTTCAGGGCCATTAGGCGTGCGATGCTATCTAGTTGAGTAACCTCTGTATGGGCATGGAGGGGTTTTTGTGCCGCAAACAAAGCTGCATGATACTCTTCTGGGCTTTCCGGTGGCTCCTCGGAGTGCGGGTCCTCCCGCGGATCTGCACGGCGGATGTCATCTAACAGGTTTTCAATCCGAGTATCATATTCGCCGGTGCGCTGTCGCATCACCTCCGCCCTGGACTGTTCTGTCTCATCGTGAAAGATCCACCGATAATAGCCTGGCGTAAACTCATATTTTCCTAAGTGTTTACTCATAGTAATCTTATCTCTTTCAGTCTGGTTATCACACTCCGTGCATGGGCACCAAATTCCACGAACTGGCATTTCTCCAGCAAATACTAATTCCAGGAAATCATTGGTCTTCGACCTCCACTCAGGGGTCATACCCTCCATGCTGGGATGTCCGGTGTACATCCACTCACGATCTTCCATCCTCTGATATAGAGTGAAACACACACATAATGTTTTTTATGTAACAAGTGGTTCCATCAAGTTTTACGACATGCACTGAGCTATCTAATAGGTAAAGATAAGTCCTAATCCCACCCGAGGATGTGAGGCTGGGTCCGCTTCCATGCCGTACTCCGACCCGAGACAAAATTTCCGCAGCACCTCCCCGCTGTTCTCCAAATACACGTCTCGGCAATAAGCCGAGAGGATGTGCATCCAGAGAACAACAAGGAGACACCGTCGAAATTCTGTCTCGGATCGAAGTACAACATGAAAGCGACCAGCCTACACATCCTCGGGCTGTCCATGGAAAACGTGGACAATTCGAAAGAGTTGAGGTTATAAATATGCAAAGACTTGCATATTTATAGATACAACCCTTTTGAACGGGAGACACCTAGGTTACAAAACTATTTAGGTGATCTACAAATAATGGAAAGCTACACATGAACGGGAAGAGATTACCCTTGAAGCGTGCAACGGAATTCACTCTCTCTATTGTCAAAATAGATGCATGTCCTGCACGAAAGAATGAAGTTGTGTCAATCATATGTCAAACACACACACATTAATAACACTCACTCACACACAGATACACAAAACACACAAACACACACGCATGAACAACACTCACTCACACACACATACCACATCACACACACACGCACACACAAACACATCACATCCACACATCAACATCACCCCCACACTCACAGATCCATACACACACATCACACACTCACTCACACATGCACACACACATCAACATCACCCCTCTCCCACACACACACTCACATACATCATTCACTATATATGCACATACACACCTAAATATAAAAAAACCATATTTTAGGGACTCACCAACGGGGCAGGGGGGACAGCGGAGCAGGTGGAGGCACTCCCGGTGGCGGCGGCAGCGACGGTGGAGCTCGGCGGACGTGGCGGTGGCGGTGAGGGGCGGCGGCTATGGTGGACCTCGGCGGACAAGGTGGGGCACTGAGGGGAGGTCCAGTGGTGGAGACGGCGGATGGGGTGGCGGCGGCGACGAAGGAGCTCGGCGGTGAGGGGCGGCTGCTGGTGGAGATGGAGGAGGGGGGGGGTGGTGGGAAGAAGAACGAAAAAGGCGGGGCGGAGCCGGAGCGGAAGAAGAGGGAAGGGGGCGGAGGACGGGGGGGGGGGGGGGGGGGGGCGGTGGCGCCGGAGCTCGGCGGATGGGGAGGCGATGCAGGGGGGCGGCAACGGAGGGGGGGGGGGGGCAGGGGAACAAGTGTGTGAGTGAACGAGTGAGTGAGGGCGCGAGAGTTGAAAATTTTGGATAAGTCCCCGCGGGAACCATTTCCGAGAGTCGACTTAAAGCGGCACTCGGTAAAAGTCTTACCCAAGATCTCGTCGACACTTTTCTGAGAGGCCTCTCGGTAAAGTAGATCTAGGTTTTACCTTTTATCGAGAGTGGCTCACGGTAAACCTAATATTACCGAGGGTAGCACTCGGTAAAGTGTGTAGTCAACATTATTTGTTGCAGCTTTCATGCATGTATCCCTGCATAGAAAAATATATAAAAGCAATATGATTATCACAAATGTTGCACTGCATTTATATCAAGAAATTTATTGCTCTGTTAGGGTTTCGTCGCCGGAAATTCTCGGAAAATCGTACGATGCCGGAATTACTCGAGAGCTAGCACGGTGTCATCACATGGCCCCTGAAGGGTGTTGTAAATTTTTTGGCGCGTTTCAAATAAGCCTCCCCTCAGGCCGCTTGTAAACCGCACCATCTCCCAGCTAGTCTCTGGGTATCGAGAGGGAATGTGTTCGGTTTGTGCAGGAAGTGCGGGGCCTATTGCTCCGGTGGCCTCAAAACTTCTCGTGCTCTCAAAGGAGGCCATCGCATGACACGTGCCACGCCCCCCGCATTTTCTAGGCACGCATGTAATATTCGAGATATTTATTGCTCTGCTAGGGTTTCATCGCCGGAAATTCCAGATCTGCAAGGCACCACATGAAATCATGCCCGAAAGCGGTATGGAAAATCCTGTGTGATGTCATTGCGGCATGCCAAGGCCCTGCGTAGACGAGGGAGTGGCACGCCATGGCACTGGGGAGGCGAAAGTACCTCAGTGGCATGCCTAATGCAACCGTTTAAATTCTCGAAAAATCATACGATGCCGGAATTACTCGAGAGCTAGCACGGTGTCATCACATGGCCCCTGTAGTGTGTGGTAAATTTTTGGCGCGTTTCAAATAAGCCTCCCCTCAGGCCGCTTGTAAACTGCACCATCACCCAGCTAGTCTCTGGGTATCGAGAGGGAATGTGTCCGGTTTGTGCAGGAAGTGCGGGGCCTGTTGCTCCATGGCCTCGAAACTTCTTGTGCTCTCAAAAGAGGCCATCGCATGACACATGCCATGCCCCTCCGCATTTTCCAGGCACGCGTGCAATATTCGAGAAATTTATTGCTCTGCTAGGGTTCCATCGCCGGAAATTCCAGATCTGCAAGGCACCACATGAAATCTTCATGCTTATGCATGGGCCTTGCGCATGCAGGTGTGGTCCCCCCTCCCCCCTTGGGTGGTTTCTAGATCGAGCACCCATCCAGTGGCCCCGGCGGTCTAGGGCGTTGACCGGCACCGAGAGGGGGTAGGCCATGGTGAACAACTGCTTCTTCGTGTTATGGCAGGTCATCACGAGATGACAGACCAAGTCTAAGCCCGTTCTGTCACAGGATTGCCCACCGAAGACTCGGTCTCGCGGATGAACGCAGCCGATCCTCGACGTTCCCGCCCATCTGTGTGGTTCGTGAGGCATGTGTCACATCAAGGACGTGCGCAGGTTATTCCAACAACACACCACCCATTTGCATGCATATGCATGGGGCCGTGCGCATGCAGGTGTGGTCCCCCCTCCCCCTCGGGCGGTTTCCAGATCGAGGACCCATCTGGTGGCCCCGGCGGTCTAGGGCGTTCACCGGCACCGAGAGAGGGTAGCCCACTGTGAATACCTGCTTCTTCGTGTTACGACAGGTCACCATTCTCATGTTTTTTACTTAAAGTCTTTAAAGTTGAGTTTTGAACAAATCTAGCCCAAAATATATATATAAGTCATCAAAAAGTCCTTTTCATAGAAAAAGTTCATCAAAAGTCATGGCATTTTCAAAGTTTAGTCATAAAAACATTTGAAATATCAGATACAAAAAGAGAGTGCCAAACAAAAACACAAATAGAAGGAAAATAAAGAATTAGAGCAGTGGTTACTGAGGGTCGATTCTCGGCTCTCGGCAATGCCCACCTTTACCAAGAGTAGCTCTCGGCAAAGCACCTAAACCTAGAACGTTTCCCTTCTCCCTTTATGTGCATTCTCGATAATATGTCTTATACTTTTTTGTTGTTTTCTTCCAGGCTTGGCAAACCACCTTACCACATTATAGTTACTGTCTTGTTTTCTGCTTTTCAGATGGCCCTCGCCCGGTGTCGGTGTCAAAACCGGCAGACCTCGGGGTAGGGGGTCCCGAGCTGTGGATCTAGGATCAATGGATAACAGGGGACGATGAACACAGTGTTTACCCAGGTTCGGGCCCTCTCGAAGAGGTAAAACCCTACATCCTACTTGATTGTATTGAATATATGATGGAGTTTACAGAGTAGATCTACCTCGAGATCAGCATGAGCTAAACCCTAGGCTATGAGGTGATGAATATAGCTCTAACCCTAATGACTACGACCCTCGGTTTATATAGACACTGATAGGGTTAGGGTTTACCGAAGATAGATTACAACAAGAGGGAAAGGGATCTCGTCCACCCTTAACTTGGAGGGCACACCACGGCTTCACAGGTCTCCGGTCACCACACGGCTCCACCAATCCAGCCCACGTACAATGGGCCGTCGCCCTGAGGACCCCTTAGTCCATGACTCCGTCAGTAGCCCCCGAACTTACCTCCAACGCCGGGGATCTTCACATCATCATCGGCTTGCGAGACGAGTTCCTTCATTCCGTTTGAAGCCATGTTATTGTCACCGAACATTATCCGGGAGTCGCTCTAATGCACATGGGTCCGAACAGTCTCAAGATTCAAGGATCCGAAGAAATCTCGAGATCGAGGTGGGACCATCAGAGTTTAATGCCGCTCCTCGGGGCAAGGGCTTCGCACAACTTTCCAGAGGGCGTGCGGCCCAAAGCCGTCTTTCCATGCGCCCGTCCTTTTGGTTTCACAATAAGGCACTTATTTATAGATCCAAAGGCACTGAGAACAGTTGTCTTCCCCTTCGCCAAGAACGACACCAAAAAAATTCCCCAAAGCCATGGCCGACACCCCAGGTTCTTCCTCACGCCCTCACGGCCCGCTCCCAGGTGAGTGGTTGAGCTGTTCGGTCTCGCATATCCAGCTGAGTCGCCTGCAGACGCAGCGCTTCCTCCCCTTGGCTGATCTGGTTCCAGTCTGCGCCGGTCTCATCTCCATCGATGGCCGTGCCCTCGCCGAGAATTCCCCCGCCCCAAACAAGGAGGAGAGGGTGTGTCTTGTACCCTTCCTCCTAAGAGGTTTGGGCTTTCCAATTCATCCTTTCCTACGGGGTTTATTAGAGTTCTATGGGATCCAGCTCCACAACCTCACCCCAGGGTCGATATTGCACATTTCCGGCTTCGTGGCCTTGTGCGAGATATTACTGAGTTGCGAGCCCCACTTTGACCCGTGGAGGAAGTATTTCTGTCTTGTCCCCCACCTCTGGGAGGGATCTATATTTGAGGTGTGCGGTGCCGAAATATGGCGAATAGCTGGGACCGGGTACCCAATGGGGACCCCACAGAAAGATCCCAAAGGATGGACTTCGGAGTGGTTTTACATCGAGGATGTTCCCCTCACTGACCCAATTCGGCAAGGGCTACCCGAATATTCAAATGATCCACCCATAAAGTGGTACAACTGGCGGCCCAGAGGCCCTTCCCAACAGGACAGTGAAGAAGTCCGTGCACTGTCGGCCAAGATCAAGCTGCTCACTAGCTGCAAGCTGACCATGATCGAAGTTATGGGCATCGCCATTACCCGATGCATGCAACCCCTCCAACAGCGGGGTCACCCTTTAAGGTGTTATAACGGGACCAACGATGTGACACGTCACCAGCGGCAAGGGCTAGAGAACAAGGCGGCCCTGGCCAAAATACTGGCCAATCTCTTCAAGGGAGATGAAGCGGAGTTCGCCCACATGAGTTTTCGAGAAGGCTGCTCCGGATACAATCCGGTGGACTGGGTAAGTCACGACCCACTACTTTGAGTCTCTAGATTACGCCGAATTTTTACCGGTCGTCATATAAACAGGGGTGGAGGCGTCAGGTTGCGTCCTTTAGTTGTCCTCCTCCACAACCAGAGAGTCACTCTCGAGACGGCGATCCGGGGTATCACGATGATCCAGAAACATCAATTGAATTTGAAGATGGGGTGTTTTATCTGGAGGGCCTTGACGGCGCCAAGGTGGCTGTAACCGCCGATCACCCTGGGGCTCTTCCCTCTTCCTCAGTATGTGAAAAGAAGAACCCCTCCTGAACAGGACGCTCGTCTCGCGCTACCCCCCACGTGCTGACTTCTACTCCCAAGGGTCACCGTACTATGCGTAAAAACACCTCGGGAGGAGTGTGGACCGTGCCAGCTTCGACCCTTGATGGGAGGTCTAAACGGAAGGCTTCCGTCGGGGTGGACGCACCTGCCCCCTCTGCCCAGAGGTAACGTGTTTTAGAATTGTGGCGAGGATCGCCTTTGTCACTTGTTTATCAAAGCCTGCTCAATTTTGCAGAAGGCGTGTGTCTCTACATCAATCCCAAGACATCCCGAATGCAACGAACCACAACTCCGGTCCACAGTCTTCGGCACGGGGCGGAGCCCCCTCCGAACACGCGGCGGTTGGCGTGCCTCCGGCGGACTCCGACGATGTTTCGGTCACTAATTCCGAAGTCGAGAGCGTAATGAACCATCACCGCCGGAGGGAGACATTGCGCCATGCCGCCTTTACCGAACAAGAGTTTAGTGCTTTTAATTCGGTAGACGCGTACCTTGGAGCGGCTCGGACAGGTCCTGATGGGATTGCTGGTCTATTTGTTGCCAAGGTGAAGGTATATAGCTTTAATGCAAGTTCCCTAACTAACTAGCTCCCAAGCCTTAATTTGGGCAGAACGGCCGAGTTAAGGATTTGTAACGATGTGAGTTTGTAGGCCGCAAGAGAGCAAAGAAAAAAATTGACCAAGGAGCTTGAGGCTAGCCGGAAACAGTTTGTCGATACCAAGGCCGAACTAGATGCGGCTCGAGAAGCCAGCAGCGATAAGTCCGGTAAGTGAGAAGAACCGCCTCCCAACTCGGGGAAGGTTATATGGTGTATTTTATGTGTTCACGCTGTTTTCGTCATGCAGCCGCAGAGGCCGCAAACGAGTTACGCAAAGAGCTTGAGGCTGGTAAACGCGTGTTGACGCGAAGTCATGAAGAGAAACATGAGCTCATGGTGGAGAATAAACGGCAAGCCGAGGAAATTAAGAGTTTGAGGACTCAACTGGCGCAAGCCTTGGAGAAAAACCAGTGACTTAAAGGTGGCATATATGGTAAGCGCTGATCGTACCGCGCTGTTGGTCCGTGTTATTGATGTGTGAATGACGATGTGCAACACCTGTTTGTTAGGTCTCCTGACTGGGCGACCCGAGGAAGAAGTGGGCACTTATGACGGGAACCAGTTAAAGGAACTGTCGAAGACCTACGAGAGGGCCCGGAAAGCCCTGAAGAGCATGGCGAAGGTGTTATGGCCGTCTGATGCGCCTCCACAGAGTATGGCCGATCTAGCCAGTCTCTTTAATGGGGCGCAGCGAAGGTTTGAACTATAGAAGATCTCAGCCAGTCGAGAAGGACCGCGCGAAGCGTGGGCTATGGTAAAAACCCGCTTCACCAAGCTCGACCCGGTGCATATGGCCCGGGTTGGTCCCGTGGGTCTGGACGGCCAGGAAATACTGCTGAGCTTGGTGTACGACGACGTGATGCAAGCAGCTCGCTATTCTCATAAAGACTGTGCGTTACGCAATTGATAGACAATGTCGAGAATGAGTAGTTTTGTCAATTCTATGTATCTATGTACTTTACGTTGACCGTGCTACATCCGTGCCCTTATATTTTTTGAAAGAATGTTGTCTTGACTGGCCATCGGCTTCTGCCTCACCGATCAGAGATCGGGGAGTGTTCCGTACTGCGTGCCATAGGAAACAAGGCAAGAATTCGGGAACTAGGCAATCCGGCCTTCTGGTTTGAACAGACGAAACATGTGCGGAGAGCTATGTTATATTACTATTTAATGTAAGAAACATCTTCTGATGAAAATAGTTCCTCCAAGGGTACCTTTCTTCAGGTAAAATGATAATCCAGATACGTAAGGTCAACGAAAACCAATGGCTGCGAAAAAACCTTGGTGATAAGCGCGAGGCTGTATCCTCTTCCCTTAGGCCGACCTATTGTATTCTAGAAGAACGCTAGCTTTCGGCTTCACCCATCTGAGGTACGGTCCCGGATAACCCGGTCGTAGCAATCGCAGAGGTGCTCCCTTTACTCTCTAGCCAAACAATCGGGAATGTAGGGGTAAGCACAGGAGCCAGGCAACCCAGCTTGGCAAAGTTCTTGAGTCAAACAAGTGCATATGTTGGCTTAACATGTATGAGAAGGGTGCAATCAGGACGAATGCGATTTAGACATTTATTTGGCTGTTCTAGGGGAGCCCCCAGGCAAGGATGGGTATTACATTCAATGGTGTATATAGTATAAGTTCGGTATGGTTCGGTTAAGCCGAACTAGTACCATGGCGAGAGAGAGAGAGAGAGAGAGAGCGAGAGAGAGAGAGAGAGAGAGAGAGAGAGAGAGAGAGAGAGAAGGCACAAAATAAAAGATGAAAAAGGGAAATAGAGTTATGTCGGACTCAGGCGTAAAAATGCCACAGCCGTGCTTCGTTCCACGGGTTCGGCTCAAGGCCGTCGTCGGTCGGACAGCGAAGTCGATATGCTGCTCCTATGAGTACTTTGTCGATGATGTACGGTCCCTCCCATTTAGGTGAGAGTTTATCCTTCTGTTTTTCAGGGAGCCGGAGGACGAGGTCGCCCATGTTGTACGTCTTCGTCCGGACTTCACGGTTGTGGTAACGTCATGCTTGATACTGATAGAACGTGGACCAAGCTCGAGCTATGTCTCGCTCTTCTTCCAGAGCGTCCAAATTATCCTGTCGATCGAGTTGGGCTTCCCTTTCTTCGTACATGCGCACTCTAGGTGCGTCATGGATCTGGTTGCATGGGAGGACTGCCTCCGCCCCGTATACCATGAAAAATGGTGTGTATACGGTGGACCGCTTAGGAGTGGTGCGCAACCCCCATAGTACGGAATCGAGTTCCTTGACCCAATGGCGGTCTGATTGTTCAAGGGAGCGAACTAGGCGAGGCTTAATGCCACTCATGATGAGTCCGTTGGCTCGTTCGACCTGCCCATTGGTCTGTGGGTGATATACCGAGGCGTAATCGAGCTTGATGCCCATTTTGCCGCACCAGTCTTTAACTTCCTGAGCGGTGAAATTGGTACCATTATCGGTGATGATACTGTGGGGGACACCATAACGGTGTACGACATCTGATAAGAAGTCGACGACAGGTCCGGACTCTGCTGAAGTGACGGGTCTTTCCTCAATCGACTTGGTGAATTTATCGACCATGACCAATAGGTACTTCTTTTTGCTTGTCCCCCCTTTGAGTGGCCCAACCATGTCGAGGCCCCAGACCGCAAAAGGCCATGTAATCGGTATCGTCCACAGAGCTGTAGGGGGCATGTGGCTTTGATTTGCGAACAGCTGGCATCCGACGCAGTGTTGGACTAAAGTCCGGGCATCCTCACGGGCGGGGGCCAGAAAAACCCTGCTCGGAAAGCTTTGCTGACCGGAGCCTGAGCTACCGCGTGGTGTCCGCCCATGCCCGCGTGTATTTCTGCCAAAAGCTGCCGCCCCTCTTCTTTGGAGATGCACCTTTGTAAAACTCCTATGGTCCTCTTCTTATAGAGTTCACCTTCATGGACCTTGTATGCTTTAGAGCGGCGAACGATACGTCGTGCTTCGGTTTGATCCTCCGGAAGCTAATGTTGTGTGAGGTAGGCTAGCAAGGGTTCAGTCCAAGGTGGGATTACGGCCATTACCTCGTGTGCAGAGGGCGTTTCCTCGAGTGCAGAACCGCCAATGACTTGATCGTCTTTTTTGTTTTTGGGAAGGGCATTGAGAGCGGGCTCCTCAGATGGTGCACCGAAGACGTCGTCCTGCCAGACCATGGAGGGCTTGAAGAGCCGCTCGAGGAAGGTGTTTTTAGGAACCGGGTCGCGCTTCGCGCCCATGCGAGCGAGGACGTCGGCTGCTTGATTGCTGTCTCTAGCGACATAGTGAAATTCAAGGCCCTCGAATCGAGCAGATATCCAGAGGACCGCATTTCTATATGCCGCCATCTTGGGGTCTTTGGCATCAAACTCGCCATTTACATGAGAGATCACCAGATTTGAGTCCCTCCTTACCTCGAGGCGTTGTACGCCCATTGTGGTGGCCAGGCGAAGACCATGCAGTAGTGCTTCGTACTCTGCTGCGTTGTTCAAGTCCATATACATTATTTGGAGGACATACCGAATAGTGTCACCCGTGGGGGAGATAAGGATGACCCTAGCCCCTAGTCCGGCCAACATCTTCGAGCCGTCGAAGTACATTGTCCAGTGCGAGTATGTGGAGTACTCCCTGGGCAGTTCGGCTTCGGTCCATTCAGCTATGAAATCGGCCAGCACCTGAGATTTAATGGCTCGGCGTGGCTTGTATGTTATCTCGAAGGGGAGAAGCTCGATGGCCCACTTAGCGATGCGGCCTGTAGCATCCCTGTTCTTGATTATATCATTCAAGGGGATTTCTGATGCTACTGTGACCGAACATTCTTGAAAGTAATGTCGAAGCTTTCGGGACGCCATGAAGACTGTGTAAGCTATCTTTTGATAGTGCGGGTACCGTGTTTTGCATGGTGTTAGCACTTCAGACACGTAATAGACCGGCTTCTGGACCTGAAATTTGTGGCACTCGGATTCCCGTTCCACTACAAGCACCGCGCTGACCACCTGATTGGTGGCTGAAACATATAGCAACATGGACTCGCCAATACTAGGTGCGGTTAGGATAGGATTGCTGGCTAGGAGTGTTTTAATCTCCTCGAGCGCCGCGGTTGCTTCGTCTATCCATTGGAAATTCTTGGTCTTTTTGAGCAGCTTGTAGAGTGGTAATGCTTTTTCTCCGAGGCGTGATATGAAGCGGCTCAAGGCTGCCACGCATCCTGCCAGTTTCTAAACATGCTTGAGCTCTGTTGGTATTGCGAGCTGAGATAGTGCTCTAATTTTGGCCGGATTGGCCTCGATTCGTCTATGGGAAACGATAAATCCGAGCAGCTTTCCGGTGGGGACCCCGAAGATACATTTTTCCGGGTTGAGCCATATGTCATAAGCATGCAGTTTGTCAAACGTTTGGCGTAGGTCGTCTACCAGTTGGTCTATGTGTTTGGTTTTGACAACCACATCGTCCACATATGCCTCGACCGTTTTGCCAATTTGATTTTCGAGGCATGCTTGAATCATGCGTTGGTATGTAGCTCCTGCGTTTTTCTATCCGAACGGCATGGTGTTGAAGCAGAAAGGGCCATAAGGGGTAATGAATGCGGTTGCCGCCTGGTTGGACTCTTTCATCTTGATCTGGTGGTATCTGGAGTATGCGTCGAGGAAACAAAGTGAGTCGTGTCCGGCGGTGGCGTCGATGATCTGGTCTATCCTTGGCAGGGGGAAAGGGTCCGTAGGGCATGCCTTGTTAAGGTCTTTGAAATCGACACAGAGCCGCCAGGACTTATCCTTCTTTGGTACCATTACCAGGTTTGCTAACCACTCGGGGTGTTTGATCTCACGGATGAATCCGACCTCCAACAGTTTTGCGAGTTCTTCGCCCATGGCTTGTCGTTTGGGCTCAGAGAACTGACGCAGGGTTTGCTTCACTGGCTTAAAGCCTTTTAGGATGTTGTCTGTGCTCTGCTTTCCTGCGTGGGATTCCTGGCACGTCCGAGGGGTGCCAGGCGAATATGTCCCAATTTTCGCGCAAGAATGTCCTTAATGCCTCGTCGACTGCGGGGTCCATCTGCGCTCCTATGGACGCCGTTTTGTTGGGATCTGTTGGATGCACTTGAAATTTTACTATTTCGTCTGCTGGCTTGAATGACGTGGGTTTTTGTCTTTTACTGAGAACCACGTCGTCCCTGTCGATGGTAGTGCGTAAAGCAGTCAATTCTTCGGCCGCGAGGGCTTCGAATAGTGCCTATAGGGCATGGGATGCCGTTTTGTTTTCGGCTCTCAAGCATCTGCTTGGGTGACTTTTAAGTGAAATTACCCCATTAGGCCCCGGCATTTTGATTTTCATATACCCGTAATGTGGTATGGCTTGAAATTTCGAGAATGCCTCACATCCTAGAAGGGCGTGGTATCCGCTGCGGAAGGGTACAATGTGGAATAGCAAGGGTTCAGATCTATAGTTATCGGGTGTGCCGAACACAATGTCGAGGGTTATGCATCCCAAGCAGTGTGCCTCCCTACTGGGTATTATACCTTGGAATGTGGTGTTTACTGCGTTCGATGCGAGACCTGTTGAATTGCATCTTATCGAGCGTATCCTCGTAAATGAGATTGAGGCCGCTGCCTCCGTCCATTAGTAATTTAGTCAGCCGGAAACCATCGATGATGGGATCAAGGACCAGTGCGGCTGGTGCGTGGCTGATACGGGTGCCTGGCTGAGCTCCCGAAGAGCCTTTTTCCTTTTGCTTTTTGAAGTGAACGTCTTGTATACCGTAAGGACATTGTGGTCCCGTGGTGAAACTGAGGACTGTCTATCTGGGGTTGTAAGGCCCAAGATTGGTTCGCCATGTTTGGCCACTTGTCTTACCACCCAGCAGGCTCGAAGTCTGTGGGTTGGGTTTGCGTCTAGCAAGACCGAATATATTGGGCATGGTTTATCCAGCAACTCATCTAAGACTGATCTGGGCCTGGCTTTCTTTTCATTGGGCTCGCGCTCCGGTGACCGATTTGTATTGGTTCGTTTAAGGCGAGGCTTTCCGTGATGGGCGGTGGGATAGAGTCCCATGCTCAGCTGTTGCGCCCTCCATGTGTCCTCCATGGCGCAATATTTGCGCACCATGTCTGATAGTTCGGTGAAGCTTTGAATTTGGCGGCGCGCGAGGGCGTTTAAAAGGCCCTCATCCCTGCAGTTGAACTGGAAGGCTTTAGCTATTTCTATGTCACAGCAAGGTGCCATCCTGTTTTTTACCAGGAGAAATCTAGCCCAATAATGATGGACTGTTTCATTTGGCAGCTGTTTGACGTACATGAGGTCCCATATGTCTAGGCTTCTCGAATCCGGAGAGTATTCCGCGTGGTGGGTGGTGGGAAAATTTTGAGAATCCCCCCCCCCCCCCGCCGCGGATCCGGACTATCCTTGATGGGAGGTTGGGGCGTGTCCAATTCTGACCGCATAGGACTCGGATCCGTGCGACCGGATAGGCCCAAGGCCGGGACTTGTGTCAGGTGTTGTGTCCGGACGTACATTCGGGCTGGTGTCAGACTCCGAGCTGGAGATTCGGGTGTACACCGTTTTTAGCTTACATGGCTATGACCCATCCTGGGCCTCTTCGACTGTGGCGACGAGGTGCGTGACCGGAGGGGGTGCTTATTTCTTTGTCATCGGGTTTAAGCCCGACCTAGTCGTAGGCTGTGGGCCTCATAACAGCAATTCCCATTGCGCGGAACAGATCTGCCAACTGATCTGCCGGCTGGGCATGTAGGGGTGCCGAACGCTCTGGTAACTTGACAGAAGACCCTGCGGGCGGTCCGTCGGAGTTGGGCTTCGGGGCCAGACCTTGAAAGATACCAGATTTTCGTTTTGCTAGTCCTGGGTCGATGCCCCTGAACTAACGATTCCTTCAATGGGGATGAGGCCTTCGATCTGGTAGAGGCGGCCGGCGGGGTCGACGCGCACTAAGATGCCGCCGAAGACGAGGAGGGGACCAGGGGCGGTAAAGCCCTCGGTACGGGTGCGGTCTCCATCGACCGGTTGAGCCATCAATCCTTCCGGTGATCGCACAGCGGAACTCTCAATGAAAGCACCAACGTCGGTGTCAAAACCGGTAGACCTCGGGGTAGGGGGTCTCGAGCTGTGGATCTAGGATCAATGGATAACAGGGGACGATGAACACAGTGTTTACCCAGGTTTGGGCCCTCTCGAAGAGGTAAAACCCTACGTCCTGCTTGACTGTATTGAATATATGATGGAGTTTACAGAGTAGATCTACCTCAAGATCAGCATGAGCTAAACCCTAGGCTATGAGGTGATGAATATAGATCTAACCCTAATGACTACAACCCTCGGTTTATATAGACACCGATAGGGTTAGGGTTTACCGAAAATAGATTACAACAAGAGGGAAAGGGATCTCGTCCACCCTTAACTTGGAGGGCACACCACGGCTTCACAGGTCTCTGGTCACCACACGGCTCCACCAATCCGGCCCACGTACAATGGGCCGTCGCCCCGAGGACCCCTTAGTCCATGACTCCCTCACCCGGTTCTACAGACCGAGCACCCATCCGGTTGTGGCTGTCCCGATTCCCTGTTTTTAGCTCTATGTGAGCGTTTTTACTTTTTGAGACTTGGAGACTTTGTTGAACTATTTTCTTATTAATAAATTGGCCGCATGCATCGTTCTGATGCAGAGGCCGGGGGATAACCTCCTTTTCGAAAAAAAATAGAAAGAGCACCCATCCGGTGGCCTCGACGGTCTAGGGCGTTGACCAGCACCGAGAGGGGGTAGGCCATTGTGAACAACTACTTGTTCGTGTTACGGCAGGTCGTCGCGAGATGACAGATCAAGTCTAAGCCCGTTCTGTCACAGGATCACCCACTGAAGACTCGGTCTCGCGGACGAACGCAGCCGGTCCTCGATGTTCCCGCCCATCTGTGTGGTTCGTGAGGCATGTGTCACGTCAAGGACGTGCGTAGGTTATTCCAACAACACACCACCCATTTGCATGCATATGCATGGGGCCTTGTGCATGCAGGTGTGGTCCCCCTCCCCCCTCGGGAGGTTTCCAGATCGAGGACCCATCTGGTGGCCCCGGCGGTCTAGGGCGTTGACCGGCACCGAGAGAGGGTAGCCCACTGTGAATACCTGCTTCTTCGTGTTATGATAGGTCACCGTTCTCATGTTTTTTACTTAAAGTCTTTAAAGTTGAGTTTTGAACAAATCTAGCCCAAAATATATATATACAATGGGCCGTCGCCCTGAGGACCCCTTAGTCCATGACTCCGTCAGTAGCCCCCGAACTTACCTCCAACGCCGGGGATCTTCACATCATCATCGGCTTGCGAGACGAGTTCCTTCATTCCGTTTGAAGCCATGTTAATGTCACCGAACATTACCCGGGAGTCGCTCTAATGCACGTGGGTCCGAACAGTCTCAAGATTCAAGGATCCGAAGAAATCTCGAGATCGAGGTGGGACCATCAGAGTTTAATGCCGCTCCTCGGGGCAAGGGCTTCGCACAACTTTCCAGAGGGCGTGCGGCCCAAAGCCGTCTTTCCACGCGCCCGTCCTTTTGGTTTCACAATAAGGCACTTATTTATAGATCCAAAGGCACTGAGAACAGTTATCTTCCCCTTCGCCAAGAACGACACCAAAAAAATTCCCCAAAGCCATGGCCGACACCCCAGGTTCTTCCTCACGCCCTCACGGCCCGCTCCCAGGTGAGTGGTCGAGCTGCTCGGTCTCGCATATCCAGCTGAGTCGCCTGCAGACGCAGCGCTTCCTCCCCTTGGCTGATCTGGTTCCAGTCCGCGCCGGTCTCATCTCCATCGATGGCCGTGCCCTCGCCGAGAATTCCCCCGCCCCAAACAAGGAGGAGAGGGTGTGTCTTGTACCCTTCCTCCTAAGAGGTTTGGGCTTTCCAATTCATCCTTTCCTACGGGGTTTATTAGAGTTCTATGGGATCCAGCTCCACAACCTCACCCCAGGGTCGATATTGCACATTTCCGGCTTCGTGGCCTTGTGCGAGATATTACTGAGTTGCGAGCCCCACTTTGACCCGTGGAGGAAGTATTTCTGTCTTGTCCCCCGCCTCTGGGAGGGATCTATATTTGAGGTGTGCGGTGCCGAAATATGGCGAATAGCTGGGACCGGGTACCCAATCGGGACCCCACAGAAAGATCCCAAAGGATGGACTTCGGAGTGGTTTTACATCGAGGATGTTCCCCTCACTGACCCAATTCGGCAAGGGCTACCCGAATATTCAAATGATCCACCCATAAAGTGGTACAACTGGCGGCCCAGAGGCCCTTCCCAACAGGACAGTGAAGAAGTCCGTGCACTGTCGGCCAAGATCAAGCTGCTCACTAGCTGCAAGCTGACCATGATCGAAGTTATGGGCATCGCCATTACCCGATGCATGCAACCCCTCCAACAGCGGGGTCACCCTTTAAGGTGTTATAACGGGACCAATGATGTGACATGTCACCAGCGGCAAGGGCCAGAGAACAAGGCGGCCCTGGCCAAAATACTGGCCAATCTCTTTAAGGGAGATGAAGCGGAGTTCGCCCGCATGAGTTTTCGAGAAGGCTGCTCCGGATACAATCCGGCGGACTGGGTAAGTCACGACCCACTACTTTGAGTCTGTAGATTACGCCGAATTTTTACCGGTCATCATATAAACAGGGGTGGAGGCGTCAGGTTGCGTCCTTTAGTTGTCCTCCTCCACAACCAGAGAGTCACTCTCGAGACGGCGATCCGGGGTATCACGATGATCCAGAAACATCAATTGAATTTGAAGATGGGGTGTTTTATCCGGAGGGCCTTGACGGCGCCAAGGTGGCTGTAACCGCCGATCACCCTGGGGCTCTTCCCTCTTCCTCAGTATGTGAAAAGAAGAACCCCTCCTGAACATGACGCTCGTCTCGCGCTACCCCCCACGTGCTGACTTCTACTCCCAAGGGTCACCATACTATGCGTAAAAACACCTCGGGAGGAGTGTGGACTGTGCCAGCTTCGACCCTTGATGGGAGGTCTAAACGGAAGGCTTCCGTCGGGGTGGACGCACCTGCCCCCTCTGCCCAGAGGTAATGTGTTTTAGAATTGTGGCGAGGATCGCCTTTGTCACTTGTTTATCAAAGCCTGCTCAATTTTGCAGAAGGCGTGTGTCTCTACATCAATCCCAAGACATCCCGAATGCAACGAACCACAACTCCGGTCCACAGTCTTCGGCACGGGGCGGAGCCCCCTCCGAACACGCGGCGGTTGGCGTGCCTCCGGCGGACTCCGACGATGTTTCGGTCACTAATTCCGAAGGCGAGAGCGTAATGAATCATCACCGCCGGAGGGAGACATTGCGCCATGCTGCCTTTACCGAACAAGAGTTTAATGCTTTTAATTCGGTAGACGCGTACCTTGGAGCGGCTCGGACAGGTCCTGATGGGATTGCTGGTCTATTTGTTGCCAAGGTGAAGGTATATAGCTTTAATGCAAGTTCCCTAACTAACTAGCTCCCAAGCCTTAATTTGGGCAGAACGGCCGAGTTAAGGATTTGTAACGATGTGAGTTTGTAGGCCGCAAGAGAGCAAAGAAAAAAATTGACCAAGGAGCTTGAGGCTAGTCGGAAACAGTTTGTCGATACCAAGGCCGAACTAGATGCGGCTCGAGAAGCCAGCAGCGATAAGTCCAGTAAGTGAGAAGAACCGCCTCCCAACTCGGGGAAGGGTATATGGTGTATTTTATGTGTTCACGCTGTTTTCGTCATGCAGCCGCAGAGGCCGCAAACGAGTTACGCAAAGAGCTTGAGGCTGGTAAACGCGTGTTGATGCGAAGTCATGAAGAGAAACATGAGCTCATGGTGGAGAATAAACGGCAAGCCGAGGAAATTAAGAGTTTGAGAACTCAACTGGCGCAAGCCTTGGAGAAAAACCAGTGACTTAAAGGTGGCATATATGGTAAGCGCTGATCGTACCGCGCTGTTGGTCCGTGTTATTGATGTGTGAATGACGATGTGCAACACCTGTTTGTTAGGTCTCCTGACTGGGCGACCCGAGGAAGAAGTGGGCACTTATGACGGGAACCAGTTAAAGGAACTGTCGAAGACCTACGAGAGGGCCCGGAAAGCCCTGAAGAGCATGGCGAAGGTGTTATGGCCGTCTGATGCGCCTCCACAGAGTATGGCCGATCTAGCCAGTCTCTTTAAAGGGGCGCAGCGAAGGTTTGAACTATGGAAGATCTCAGCCTGTCGAGAAGGACCGCGCGAAGCGTGGGCTATGGTAAAAACCCGCTTCACCAAGCTCGACCCGGTGCATATGGCCCGGGTTGGTCCCGTGGGTCTGGACGGCCAGGAAATACCGCTGAGCTTGGTGTACGACGACGTGATGCAAGCAGCTCGCTATTCTCATAAAGACTGTGCGTTACGCAATTGATAGACAATGTCGAGAATGAGTAGTTTTGTCAATTCTATGTATCTATGTACTTTACGTTGACCGTGCTACATCCGCGCCCTTATATTTTTTGAAAGAATGTTGTCTTGACTGGCCATCGGCTTCTGCCTCGCCGATCAGAGATCGGGGAGTGTTCCGTACTGCGTGCCATAGGAAACAAGGCAAGAATTCAGGAACTAGGCAATCCGGCCTTCTGGTTTGAACAGACGAAACATGTGCGGAGAGCTATGTTATATTACTATTTAATGTAAGAAACATCTTCTGATGAAAATAGTTCCTCCAAGGGTACCTTTCTTCAGGTAAAATGATAATCCAGATACGTAAGGTCAACGAAAACCAATGGCTGCGAAAAAACCTTGGTGATAAGCGCGAGGCTGTATCCTCTTCCCTTAGGCCGACCTATTGTATTCTAGAAGAACGCTAGCTTTCGGCTTCACCCATCTGAGGTACGGTCCCGGATAACCCGGTCGTAGCAATCACAGAGGTGCTCCCTTTACTCTCTAGCCAAACAATCGGGAATGTAGGGGTAAGCACAGGAGCCAGGCAACCCAGCTTGGCAAAGTTCTTGAGTCAAACAAGTGCATATGTTGGCTTAACATGTATGAGAAGGGTGCAATCAGGACGAATGCGATTTAGACATTTATTTGGCTCTTCTAGGGGAGCCCCCAGGCAAGGATGGGTATTACATTCAATGGTGTATATAGTATAAGTTCGGTATGGTTCGGTTAAGCCGAACTAGTACCATGGCGAGAGAGAGAGAGAGAGAGAGAGAGAGAGAGAGAGAGAGAAGGCACAAAATAAAAGATGAAAAAGGGAAATAAAGTTATGTCGGACTCAGGCGTAAAAATGCCACAGCCGTGCTTCGTTCCACGGGTTCGGCTCAAGGCCGTCGTCGGTCGGACAGCGA
The DNA here is from genome assembly GCA_011799875.1 of Thinopyrum elongatum. Lineage (NCBI taxonomy): Eukaryota > Viridiplantae > Streptophyta > Magnoliopsida > Poales > Poaceae > Thinopyrum > Thinopyrum elongatum. Next base: position 580,924,163 of record CM022299.1, read on the forward strand.
AGTCGATATGCTGCTCCTATGAGTACTTTGTCGATGATGTACGGTCCCTCCCATTTAGGTGAGAGTTTATCCTTCTGTTTTTCAGGGAGCCGGAGGACGAGGTCGCCCATGTTGTACGTCTTCATCCGGACTTCACGGTTGTGGTAACGTCATGCTTGATACTGATAGAACGTGGACCGAGCTCGAGCTATGTCTCGCTCTTCTTGCAGAGCGTCCAAATTATCCTGCCGATCGAGTTGGGCTTCCCTTTCTTCGTACATGTGCACTCTAGGTGCATCATGGATCTGGTTGCATGGGAGGACTGCCTCCGCCCCGTATACCATGAAAAATGGTGTGTATACGGTGGACCGCTTAGGAGTGGTGCGCAACCCCCATAGTACGGAATCGAGTTCCTTGACCCAATGGCGGTCTGATTGTTCAAGGGAGCGAACTAGGCGAGGCTTAATGCCACTCATGATGAGTCCGTTGGCTCGTTCGACCTGCCCATTGGTCTGTGGGTGATATACCGAGGCGTAATCGAGCTTGATGCCCATTTTGCCGCACCAGTCTTTAACTTCCTGAGCGGTGAAATTGGTACCATTATCGATGATGATACTGTGGGGGACACCATAACGGTGTACGACATCTGATAAGAAGTCGACGACAGGTCCGGACTCTGCTGAAGTGACGGGTCTTTCCTCAATCGACTTGGTGAATTTGTCGACCATGACCAATAGGTACTTCTTTTTGCTTGTCCCCCCTTTGAGTGGCCCAACCATGTCGAGGCCCCAGACCGCAAAAGGCCATGTAATCGGTATCGTCCGCAGAGCTGTAGGGGGCATGTGGCTTTGATTTGCGAACAGCTGGCATCCGATGCAGTGTTGGACTAAAGTCCGGGCATCCTCACGGGCGGGGGCCAGAAAAACCCTGCTCGGAAAGCTTTGCTGACCGGAGCCCGAGCTACCGCGTGGTGTCCACCCATGCCCGCGTGTATTTCTGCCAAAAGCTGCCGCCCCTCTTCTTTGGAGATGCACCTTTGTAAAACTCCTATGTTCCTCTTCTTATAGAGTTCACCTTCATGGACCTTGTATGCTTTAGAGCGGCGAACGATACGTCGTGCTTCGGTTTGATCCTCCGGAAGCTAATGTTGTGTGAGGTAGGCTAGCAAGGGTTCAGTCCAAGGTGGGATTACAGCCATTACCTCGTGTGCAGAGGGCGTTTCCTCGAGTGCAGAACCGCCAATGACTTGATCGTCTTTTTTGTTTTTGGGAAGGGCATTGAGAGCAGGCTCCTCAGATGGTGCACCGGAGACGTCGTCCTGCCAGACCACGGAGGGCTTGAAGAGCCGCTCGAGGAAGGTGTTTTTAGGAACCGGGTCGCGCTTCGCGCCCATGCGAGCGAGGACGTCGGCTGCTTGATTGCTGTCTCTAGCGACATAGTGAAATTCAAGGCCCTCGAATCGAGCAGATATCCAGAGGACCGCATTTCTATATGCCGCCATCTTGGGGTCTTTGGCATCAAACTCACCATTTACATGAGAGATCGCCAGATTTGAGTCCCTCCTTACCTCGAGGCGTTGTACGCCCATTGTGGTGGCCAGGCGAAGACCATGCAGTAGTGCTTCGTACTCGGCTGCGTTGTTCAAGTCCATATACATTATTTGGAGGACATACCGAATAGTGTCACCCGTGGGGGAGATAAGGATGACCCTAGCCCCTTGTCCGGCCAACATCTTCGAGCCGTCGAAGTACATTGTCCAGTGCGAGTATGTGGAGTACTCCCTGGGCAGTTCGGCTTCGGTCCATTCGGCTATGAAATCGGCCAGCACCTGAGATTTAATGGCTCGGCGTGGCTTGTATGTTATCTCGAAGGGGAGAAGCTCGATGGCCCACTTAGCGATGCGGCCTGTAGCATCCCTGTTCTTGATTATATCATTCAAGGGGACTTCTGATGCTACTGTGACCGAACATTCTTGAAAGTAATGTCGAAGCTTTCGGGACGCCATGAAGACTGTGTAAGCTATCTTTTGATAGTGCGGGTACCGTGTTTTGCATGGTGTTAGCACTTCAGACACGTAATAGACCGGCTTCTGGACCTGAAATTTGTGGCACTCGGATTCCCGTTCCACTACAAGCACCGTGCTGACCACCTGATTGGTGGCTGAAACATATAGCAACATGGACTCGCCAATACTAGGTGCGGTTAGGATAGGATTGCTGGCTAGGAGTGTTTTAATCTCCTCGAGCGCCGCGGTTGCTTCGTCTATCCATTGGAAATTCTTGGTCTTTTTGAGCAGCTTGTAGAGTGGTAATGCTTTTTCTCCGAGGCGTGATATGAAGCGGCTCAAGGCTGCCACGCATCCTGCCAGTTTCTAAACATGCTTGAGCTCTGTTGGTATTGCGAGCTGAGATAGTGCTCTAATTTTGGCCGGATTGGCCTCGATTCGTCTATGGGAAACGATAAATCCGAGCAGCTTTCCGGTGGGGACCCCGAAGATACATTTTTCCGGGTTGAGCCATATGTCATAAGCATGCAGTTTGTCAAACGTTTGGCGTAGGTCGTCTACCAGTTGGTCTATGTGTTTGGTTTTGACAACCACATCGTCCACATATGCCTCGACCGTTTTGCCAATTTGATTTTCGAGGCATGCTTGAATCATGCGTTGGTATGTAGCTCCTGCGTTTTTCTATCCGAACGGCATGGTGTTGAAGCAGAAAGGGCCATAAGGGGTAATGAATGCGGTTGCCGCCTGGTTGGACTCTTTCATCTTGATCTGGTGGTATCTGGAGTATGCGTCGAGGAAACAAAGTGAGTCGTGTCCGGCGGTGGCGTCGATGATCTGGTCTATCCTTGGCAGGGGGAAAGGGTCCGTAGGGCATGCCTTGTTAAGGTCTTTGAAATCGACACAGAGCCGCCAGGACTTATCCTTCTTTGGTACCATTACCAGGTTTGCTAACCACTCGGGGTGTTTGATCTCACGGATGAATCCGACCTCCAACAGTTTTGCGAGTTCTTCGCCCATGGCTTGTCGTTTGGGCTCAGAGAACTGACGCAGGGTTTGCTTCACTGGCTTAAAGCCTTTTAGGATGTTGTCTGTGCTCTGCTTTCCTGCGTGGGATTCCTGGCACGTCCGAGGGGTGCCAGGCGAATATGTCCCAATTTTCGCGCAAGAATGTCCTTAATGCCTCGTCGACTGCGGGGTCCATCTGCGCTCCTATGGACGCCGTTTTGTTGGGATCTGTTGGATGCACTTGAAATTTTACTATTTCGTCTGCTGGCTTGAATGACGTGGGTTTTTGTCTTTTACTGAGAACCACGTCGTCCCTGTCGATGGTAGTGCGTAAAGCAGTCAATTCTTCGGCCGCGAGGGCTTCGAATAGTGCCTATAGGGCATGGGATGCCGTTTTGTTTTCGGCTCTCAAGCATCTGCTTGGGTGACTTTTAAGTGAAATTACCCCATTAGGCCCCGGCATTTTGATTTTCATATACCCGTAATGTGGTATGGCTTGAAATTTCGAGAATGCCTCACATCCTAGAAGGGCGTGGTATCCGCTGCGGAAGGGTACAATGTGGAATAGCAAGGGTTCAGATCTATAGTTATCGGGTGTGCCGAACACAATGTCGAGGATTATGCATCCCGAGCAGTGTGCCTCCCTACTGGGTATTATACCTTGGAATGTGGTGTTTACTGCGTTCGATGCGAGACCTGTTGAATTGCATCTTATCGAGCGTATCCTCGTAAATGAGATTGAGGCCGCTGCCTCCGTCCATTAGTAATTTAGTCAGCCGGAAACCATCGATGATGGGATCAAGGACCAGTGCGGCTGGTGCGTGGCTGATACGGGTGCCTGGCTGAGCTCCCGAAGAGCCTTTTTCCTTTTTCTTTTTGAAGTGAACGTCTTGTATACCGTAAGGACATTGTGGTCCCGTGGTGAAACTGAGGACTGTCTATCTGGGGGTGTAAAGCCCAAGATTGGTTCGCCATGTTTGGCCACTTGTCTTACCACCCAGCAGGCTCGAAGTCTGTGGGTTGGGTTTGCGTCTAGTGGTATATTGGCAAAAGTGAGTAAAAACATCTATTGGAGTTGAAATTAATGTGATGCTTCTAGCTAGGATATAAACAAAAGTAGGTCAATTTCACTAGTGGTATATTGGCAAGTTCGGTTTTCACTAGTGGTATTTTTGCTATTGTCTCTTATTTATAATTGTATTTTCAGATTTCTCTCCATTTTAGTTACTAATACATTTTATTTTGTTTTCAGATTCTGATGGGGGCTGTAGTAAGTACCGGAGAGTCTCGAGTGGTCCGGCGGCCCACGTCAACAACTCCGGCATGACCGAGTCGTCCGCCTCCCGTCAGGCCGCTACCGACGATGACTCGTCATCGGATGGCGATGTCGGAGTGGACTTAGATGGACCGGATCTGCTCGCTACCGAGTCGGGCGACATGGAGGCCTCGGACGGCTCGGGGTCTACCTTGAGCAACACCTACAAGAGGAAGAAATCCGGGCGTCATCCGGGGAAGGTCCCGGAACCAACGGCTGCTGGCGCCCGTCCTGTCATTTCCTCGACAGGAGAGGGGTAAGCAAGTATTTCATTTGCAACATATTTTGGATGCCAGAGCTTTGACACTCACATATGCTTGTCTTTTTCATCATGCAGTCACTGGGAATTTATCCCGGCACAGCCTAAGGGGCGCGCCCGCCGAACCACTTCATCGGATCCCTCTTGAGGAAGCACTTCCCCGGGTTGTCCAAGCCGGGTGATGACGAGCCGCCGTCGCCAGGTTTAACATGGGAGCATTACCAACACGCCGTGGACGAGAAGAATGTCACCATGGCCACCCGGGTCATCACCGGTTTTTTTGTAAGTATCTTCGCCCCGACAACTTCATTTTTCCATATCCCAATCCTTGTATTAACTGTCATATGCTTTCTTGTAGCAAACATTTGCTTGCGTGGATGGTGAGAAGCAGAAGGAGATCAAAGGCATCGTGAAATCTGCCCAGAAGATACTATCCGACTTAAAGCACACGCTGTGGTACAAAGCCGTGATGCAGTGTTGGCCGCTCAACGGCAAGGGAGAGAAGATGACAAGGACGACTGCTTGCCAGACCAACTTGTCGCGAGAAGAATACTTGTCAGTGGTAAGTGACTACATCGGTTGCTAGTACTTTGATTCATCCGCCTCTTGTTCCTGAATGATTCGATTTTGTTTGACTTGGTGAGGGAACCCTGGATGAAGGATGATTGTTGGGAGGCCCTGGTTGACATGTGGTGTGACCCGGCATGGCAGGCGCAGCATGTGGAGAAGGGAAACAATCGCGCCAAAATGCCAGGCTCGGCTCATGTCCAGGGGAGCCGGAACCTAACCGCTCTCAAGCAACACCTGGTATGTGGATTAAGATGTTAACTTTTTCGCACGGTGCATCTTGGTTCATTAAACTTGATGGTTAATTTTGCAGGAGGCGACGGTTGGTTACCCAGTCCACATCCTAGATGCCTGGAAAGAAGGCCACAAGGGGAAGGATGGTGCCGAGTTCTGCATCTTGTCGGCGCAGGAGAAGTACAAGACCTTCAAAGAGGTCTTCTAGGAGGTGCACGGGCAGGACGCCGAACCTACGTCTAAGCCCCTTGATCCTGAGCTTCTCGTCATTTCTGGTGAGGGGAAGGGCCATGGCCGCCACCTCCTTTGCAACGGGGCGATCGCCACCTCCTCGCATCGTAAGCTGCACGAGATACGCACGTCAAGCACCAGCTCAACTCCGTCCATACGGAGTCGCCCAACCACCGCGTCACGTGAGATAAAGCGTCTCAAGGTTAGCATCCTAACCTTTCATTTATGTCCATGCCTTGAAATAGCACCGTTCCAACCTATATGAGCCTAATGCCGTATTACAGGATATCATGTTGCAGCGGGCTGCTGAAGAGGAGCAAAGGCGGCTGGCTGAGCAGGAGAGCAGAAATAAGGAACGAGCTGACATGAACGGAAGGTTGAAGCTGCTCGAGGATCAACTACAGGTAGAACATTCTATAAACTAGAGTAGAACATTCATTATATAGCGACAAACCACCCTCACGTGACTACTCTTATAGGTTCTTATGCAATCTCGAAGCAGTGGAAGTGATGCCCCTCCTCCTCCTCCTCCTCCGGAATCTTAACCTGATGGCCCCTCCTACTCCTCAAGATGATCTATGAACTTGTGAACTTCTATGTGACTTGCACGTGTTTTGCTAGAACTTCTATGTGACGTGCACGTGTTTTGCTAGTCAACATATATGTATGAATTTGTGAACTTGTGTGTGTTGTGTATGAATTTGTGAACATGTGTGTGCTAGTTATGCCTATAGCAGAAGGAATGGGAAACATTTCCAAATTGCACTGTAGTTATGCTTTTGTATGACTACTCCAAATTGCACTGTAGTTGTTTTCATCTGGAGGGATCAGGAAAGAAACAGCTCAACAGCAGAATGAATGGGAAACATTTCCGAGAGCCACACTCGGAAAACTACAGACTACCGAGAGTAACTCTCGGTAAAGGGGGCGTCTGAGAAGACAATACTGTTGTGCCACTCCTTTTCCGAGAGTGGCTCTCGGAAAAGGAGTCGCTGAGCACTTCACTTCTACAGGGCTGCCACTATTTTCCAAGGGTGGCGACACTCAACAAACTGTCAGCTGCCATGTGGGACACCCGGTCCCACTGGTCACGAGCATTACCGTGCGCTGCTCTCGGCAAAGACATCGTTATTTTTTTGTAAAAATATTTAGCAAATAATTTGAAACTTTTATTGATAAATGTGACCAGTGGAACCACATGTCAGTTAGAAAAATGTTTGTGTGACGTGTTCTTACCGAGGGTGACGTCGCAGCTCTCGGTATAGGGTGAACCAAGTGACAACGCCGTCACTCCCGAAAGGATATGCCATGTGGCCTCCCTTTGCCCTGCTTGGCTCTCAGTGAATGCCCCGTTCACCGTGAAGCCAGCTTTAGTCCATTCCCTCACAGGATTGCCCACCGCAGGCTCGATCTGGGTGACGAACGCAGCTAGTCCTCGACGTTCATGCCCGTGCATGTGTCCGATTTGTGAGGCATCTGCCACGTCAAGGATGTGCATTGGGTATTCGTACACCACACCACCCTTTCATACATATGCCTTGGCCACACGCATGCATGGAGGGCTCGTTGCCGGACCCCCCCCCTCGGGCGGCTTCCCGATCAAGCACCCAACCGGTGGCCCCGGCGGTCTACGGCGTTGACCGGCACCGAGAGGGGATAGGGGTTGGTGAATACCTGCTTCTCGGTGTTATGGCAGGTCACTGTTTTCATTCTTTTACTTTATATGTAGTGCTTAATTAAAAGTTGAGATTTGAAAAAATCTAACCGAAAACAGAAGTCATCAAAACTCATGGCATTTTGGATTTTAGTCATTAAAAGTCATGAAATATCAGAAACCTTTACCGAGAGCCAATAAACGGCTCCCGGTAAAGGTCCTAACCCTAGGTCTGCACATCCTCTCCATTCGTAGTCGTGCTCGGTAAATATGTGTTATTCCTTTTGTTATTGTTTACATCTCCTTTTATTTTCTTATTCCTTTTGTCGTGCTCGGTTTTCCGGCCGTGCGCCCTTACGGAGGCCCGGACGGTCTACGACGTTGACATGCACCGAGAGGGGGTAGGGGTTGATGAATACCTGCTTCTCCATGTTACGACAAGTCTCTGTTTTCATTCTTTTACTTTATAGTGCTTAGAAGTTTATATTTGAAAAAATATAGCCCAAAACACAATTCATCAAAAGTCATGTCATTTTGAAACTTGAGTCATTAAAAGACATGAAATATTAGAAACAAAATGAGAGTGGCAAAGATACACACACAAATAAAAGGTAAATATGATGTGGCTTACAATCAGTACCGAGGGTCGATAACTATTTTCGATAATAGTTGCATGTACCGAGAGCCCTCTCGGTACAGGTCATAACCCTAGGTCTAGGGGTCTTCACCGTTTGTAGCCGTGCTCGGTAATAATTTTTCTTTTATAAAGGAACGGAGGGAGTAGTGCTTAGAAGTTGAGATTTGAAAAAATCTAACACAAAACACAAGTCATGGTATTTTGAAACTTTAGTCATTAAAAGATATGAAATATAAGACAAAAACATAGAGGGCAAAAGAAAACACACAAAAAAGGAAAATAGGACGTGGCATATATTTTGCCGAGTGTCGAAAAGTGACTCTCGGTAATATGGAAAGTAACTGACGGAGCCGTCTGTTGCGAACGGGCACACCACATGGCTGCTCTTTGCCGTGCGCGGCTCTCGGCGTCTGCGCCGTTTGCCCTGCGGTGCTGGTTCGCCGTGAGACCGTGACGGCAAATTAGGAAGTTGCCGTGAAGCCAGGTTTGGCGATAGTGGCTCTCGGCGTTCCTTAGTTTGCTGAGTGTTCGTGTTTTGGCTCTCGGCGAAGATGCTGACACCCAGCGTATATGAAAATTCCAGTAGTGTATTGTTAGAGAGGAGCCGATCGATGATTGTGCGTCTATCATCTGTTTATTTGTGCGGAACCACAAATTCCCGCAGAAGCTCGAGGCCGACAAGAAGGCCGCCGAGGACCCCGCCACCGCCGACGCGGCTTCTGCATGGCCTACTGGAGCGTATAACGCGTTTATCCCTCTCCTGCTTATTTCCGTATTAGCAGTACTAGCATTATGTGTAGATGTGTCTACTGTTTGCATAGTACGTGCTTGTCTAGATCAGAATCAGTATGCCGTTAATTCTGTCAATGCCATGCTAGTGATCTATTTATGGATTAAATTAGTCAAAAAATTGCCTTACTCAACAATCCAAAAACCTAAAATGTGTAGGAATTTTTCGGCAAGTGACTTTGCCGCAGCTCTGAAACCGGATAAGTTTACCGGTACATATTTTAAGCGTTGGTAGACAAAGAGCACCTTATGGCTCATGGCTACGAACGTGCTCTGGGTCGCCGGTGTCCCTTCCACGGGAACGATTGCTCCTGAACAGGAGAAGGCGTTCAAGGAAGCCACCGTCGTATTTCTCAGAGCAGTTTTTAGTGTGATCGGAGATAAGTTGGTCGACGCATATTTACATGTGCATGTTGCCAAGGACTTATGGGAGGCGCTTGAATCTAAATTCGGGGCCACAGATGCTGGGAGCGAGATGTATGTTATAGAGCAGTTCCACGATTACAAGATGGTCGAAAACCGTCCTGTATTGGAGCAGGCTCATGAGATAATATGCATTGCTAAGGAGCTTGAGCTTCTGAAGTGTGATATACCGGGCAAGTTTGTCGCGGGATGTATAATCGCTAAGCTCCCTAGTTCGTGGAGAAACTTTGCTACCACTCTGAAACATCAGAGGCGTGAGTTCTCAGTGGAGGATGTCATCGGCCATCTGAGTGCTGAGCAGACTTCGAGGGCGAATGACTCGCACGGAAAAGGGACCGAATGATCTTCTGTCGCCAACATGGTGCACCACAGGAACTTCAACTCACACAAGCCCAAGGGAAAGAACGATGTCCAACAGAATACCAACTTTAAGAAGAAAGGTAAGAAGACCTTCAAGAAGAACAAGAAGGGAGATGGCTGCTTCACTTGTGGTTCGGTTGAACATTGGGCCAACAAGTGCCCAAACAAGTACAAGAAGCCAGCATAGGACTCCAAGTCTGTCAACATGATTGTCGGCAATAATGAGAATGGTGCATCTGGGTACGGTAATTTATTTACTGTTTTTTCAGTGTTTCAGTCGACCGATTGGTGGGTGGACACAGGTGCAGGTGTCCATCTGTGTGCTGACATTTCATTGTTTTCTTCTTACCAGGTCACAGGCCACGGGTCTGTATTGATGGGGAATGACGCGAGTGCTTCTGTTCATGGTGTTGGCACGGTCGATCTGAAGTTTACTTCGGGAAGGATCGTGCAGCTGAAGAACATGCAGCATGTCTCCGCCATCAAGAAGAACCTTGTTAGTGGCTCCCTTCTATGTAGAGAAGGGTTTAAGTTGGTCTTCGAGTCTAATAAATTAGTTGTTACTAAGTATGGACTATTTGTTGGAAAAGGTTATGAGAGAGGAAGGATGTTCCGCCTTTCCCTCTCAGATTTTTGTAATAAAGTCATGAATCATATTCATTCGAGTGTTAATGAATCTGAAGTTTGGCATTCACATTTTTGTCATATTAGATTCGGTGTTATGACGCGGCTAGCCAAGTTGAATTTAATCCCGAATTTCACTTTGGCCAAAGGTTCTAAGTGCCTTTCATGTGTGCAAGCTAAGGAACCTCGCAAGCCTCACAAGGCTGCGGAGGAGAGACCACTTGGCACCATTAGAACTCATACATTCTGATCTTTGTGAGATGAATGGTGTGTTGACTAAAGGTGTAAAGAAATACTTCATGACATTGATAGATGATTCCACTAGATATTGTTATGTGTATCTGTTAAATACTAAAGATGAGGCTCTACACTACTTTAAAATCTATAAGGCAGAAGTTGAGAATCAACTTGAAAAGAAAATTAAACGAGTCCGATTAGATCGTGGTGGAGAGTACTTCTCGAATGAGTTTGATTCTTGTTGTGCGTAACACAACATTATTCATGAGAGAACGCCTCCCTATTCGCCCCAGTCAAACGTGGTTGCCGAGCGGAAAAACCGTATTCTAACTGATTTGGTTAACACCATGTTAGATACATCGGGTGTATCCAAGGCATGGTGGGGGCAGGCTATATTGACGGCATGTCATGTCCTGAATAAAGTTCCAACAAAGGATAATGAGATCACTCCCTATGAGAAATGGGCGAAGAGAAGGACAACACTCTCGCACTTGCGCACTTCGGGTTGTTTGGCGAAAGTCAATGTGCCGATCCCCAAAAAGCATAAGCTTGGACCAAAGACTATGGACTGCGTTAATTTGGGCTACGCTAAGAATAGCGTTGGCTATAGATTTCTAGTAGTGAAATCTGAGGTACCTGACCAGAAGGTCGGTACAATTATGGAGTTTAAGGATGCTACATTCTTCGAGGATATTTTTCCTATGAGAGATATGCAAAGCACTTCTAGACAGGAATCTGAGGAGACTCCTGAGCCTGCCATTCCTATGGTATATTATGAACAAACACATGATTATAATCCTGAGGAGGATGACGAGGAAACCCTTGGTAGGGGTAAGAGACAAAGGACTGCAAAGACCTTTGGTGATGATTTCTTCATGTACCTCGTGGATGATACTCCCACTTCTATTTCAGAAGCGTATGGCTCTCCAGAAGCGGACTACTGGAAGGATGCGGTCCGTAGCGAGATGGATTCCATCATGGCTAACGGGACATGGAAGATCACTGAACGTCCCCATGGTTGTAAACCATTGGGATGTAAGTGGGTGTTCAAAAAGATGCTTAGGCCCGATGGTACAATTGAAAAGTACAAGGCTAGGCTTGTGGCCAAGGGCTATGACCAGAAAGAAGAGGAAGATTTCTTTGATACTTATTCGCCTGTGGCCAGACTGACCACCATTCAAGTATTACTCTCGTTGGCGGCCTCGCATGGTCTTCTCGTCCACCAGATGGATGTTAAGACAGCTTTCCTGAGTGGAGAACGAGACGAGGAAATCTACATGCAACAGCCAGATGGCTTTGTGATAGATGGTCAGGAAGGAAAAGTGTGTAGGTTGCTGAAATCTTTATATGGCCTGAAACAAGCACCTAAGAAATGGCATGACAAGTTTAATACAACACTGACATCTGCTGGCTTTGTTGTTAATGAAGCTGACAAATGTGTATAATATCGCCATGGTGGGGGCGAAGTAGTTATACTGTGCTTGTATGTTGATGACATACTAATATTCGGAACCAACCTCAAAGTCATTGAGGAGGTCAAGTCGTTTCTATCTAAGAATTTTAAGATGAAAGACCTTGGTGTGGCTAATGTTATCTTGAACATCAAGCTACTGAGAGATAACGAGGGTGGGATTAAACTTCTGCAATCCCATTATGTTGAGAAGGTGTTGAGTCATTTTGGATATTCGGATTGCAAACCATCTCAAACACTGTATGATCCTAGCGTATTGATTCAAAAGTTCGAAGGCACGGCTAAAGATCAATTGAGATACTATCAAATCATTGGTTCACTTATGTACCTAGCAAGCACAACGAGGCCTGACTATTGTGAGCAAACTGAGCCAATTTGTTTCCAAACCGGATGATGTACACTGGCATGCTGTTGAAAGAGTTATGCGCTATCTAAAAGGTACTATGAACTATGGAATTCACTATACCGGAGACCCGTCAGTACTTGAAGGGTATAGCTAGTGATGCAAATTGGATCTCTGATGCTGATGAGATGAAGGCCACAACTGGGTATATGTTTACTCTTGGAGGTGGCACTGTTTCCTGGAAGTCTTGAAAGCAAACGATCTTAACAAGATCGACAATGGGAGCAGAATTAACAGCGTTAGACACATCTGGTGTCGAAGCAGGATGGCTTCAAGATCTTTTGATGGACATGCCATTGGTTGAGAAACCGGCTCCGGCTATCCTTATGAACTGTGACAATCAGACTGTTATCACCAAGGTGAAGAGTTCAAAGGACAACATGAAGTCCAACAAACACATAAGAATGAGATTAAAAGCTGTCAGAAAATTAAGAAACTCCAGAGTGATAGCGTTGGACTATGTCCAAATGGCTAAAAATCTGGCAGATCCCTTTACTAAAGGGCCATCACATGTTGTGATAGATAATGCATCGAGGGAGATGGGTATGAGACCCACATGAGTTGCCATGATGGTAACCCAACCTATGTGATCGGAGATCCCATGAAGTAGGACCTGGGAAAACAAGCCAGTGGTGAACTGAGGAGAGTAACTATACTAACCCACTCCATTGGAGATGCAATACTCTCAGAAAGTGTATGGTAGGTTGACTACTGTCTTAATGTGTTCTAAGGTTTCCAAGCAAGATGCGGTCCTACAGAGTGATCTTTGGAGGAACACACTTATATGAGCCTGACTGCTGGTCACAGTCTATGAGATTGGGGTGATCTCTAGCAAGCTTATGAATATGCCAGGAGTCTGACCTATGTGATCCACCCGAGGGGTCTGCCTTTGGCAGTCTAGTACTAGTAAGACATGTGGTGAAACTTCTTTACGCCAAACTGACAATTCAAGGCATAGTCCATTGTTCAGTTGTGAAGGAGCGTAGCTACTTGCTCTAGGTGGAGCTCAACCTTAACAGGTCTCCACTGATATGCTGGTATATCAAAACGGTGATTGGAACAGAGGACACAATGGGCCCTCGAGATTTGGTGGGGGATTGTTGAAATATTAGGGTGGGCCTAAGACCCATCTATCAATTTCTGAAAATCTCTAAGGGCCCATGTGGGTTTAATTGGCACTAGGTGTAGTGGGAAGTTTAGTCCCACCTCGGAAGATGGAGAGGAGTTGGACCTCCTTATAAGGGTTTCTCTTCCACATGCTATTGGGGCTTGAGAATAGAAGAAGCCCTCGCGCACTTCTCCGCCGCCCGCCTCGCCACGCCACGCCACTCCTCGCCACGGCACGACGCGCCGCGGGTTGCGGGAATTAGCCGAGCTCAGTAACGGAGAGTTTCTGATAGCTGGGTCACGATCTGAGACGTCGAATCGTGGGCTGTCACCGACTCGGACGTGGGTCAAGCCCACGTCTCTCCACACGGCCGCGCCTATATAAGTGAGCCGTATGCTAAACCCTAGCCGCCACGAACAGATCGCATCTGCTCCACGCGCACCGCCTCTCCGGATCCTGTACGGGAGAGGGGCGATTAGGTTATTGGGAAGCGACTACGCGACTGCTCGCCTCTGTTCGTCTGCTTCCTCTATGTCCGCGTCGCCTTCACCATCATCATGTCTCAGACCAACGCCGACCGTCTCGCCGCCGAGAAGCTCGAGGCCGACAAGAAGGCCGCCGAGGACGCCGCTGCTACCGCAACCGCCGCCGCGGCTTCTGCATGGCCTACCGAAGGGTATAACTTGTTTACCCCTCTCCTGCTTATTTCCGTATTAGCAGTACTGGCATTATGTATAGATGTGTCTACTGTTTGCATAGTATGTGCTTGTCTAGATCAAAATCAGTATGTCATTAATTTTGGCGACGCGCGAGTCGATGCAACCGCGAGGAGAATCACGGGGCGGCGGCGCTGCGGCCCGACGGGGCGACGCAGCGGCAGCCCGATGCTCGATCGGTGGAGAGGCGCGTTGTACTTGGGACGGTCTTTACGGGACCTGCGGAGGTGCGCGCAACCGACGGGCCAGGTCAGTCGCATGGCGTAGATGAGGTGGATAGCGGCGGCGAGTGGGTGATCAAACTGATCGCGCGCGAGGTCGGAGACGCCGCTCGGTGGAGGCGGGATGGCGGCGGAGTCCAAGATGAGGCTGACGATGACGAACGGCGTGGGACGACGTGCAGACGAGCGCGTCAGCGCCGGCACTCGGGCTGCCAAAACAGCGCCGGCGCCCGAGCTGCGAGGCCCAAGCGACTAACGTAGCAGCGGTGCCCGAGTTGAGGCAGCTGACGAGCCTGACGCAGCCGGCCCGACGCAGCCGGGGACGAGGCCGGCGAGGCAGACCGCAGGGCCGCCGTGCAGACGCGGCGGAGGCGGCTGGCGTGGATCGATGGGCGGGCCGGCGCGCGAACGGCGGGTACACCACCCTACGCTCTCGGCTACCTCGACATCGGCACAAAGGGCTATCATCCGCTTGAGCAACTCGTCGGCTTCCTCTACAGTCAACGCGTCCGCGACGCGACACCGTCCACGACGCTACCGCTACGACTGCGACAGTCTGACCGTCCGCGACGCTAAGGCTACGGCTGCGGGGTGATGTTAGAGATATATTTAGGTTACTTATATTTGGTAGTTTAGGATTTGTAATCCTTCTCCTACCTTATCTTCAGGAGAGGCTTCTTACCCTTCAAGTCTTATATTCAATATATACTCGCCCTCGAGGCTCAATAATAAATATCAACTATTGCACCAATTCCTCTCTCTCCCTTCTAACACTGTCAATGCCATGCTAGTGATCTATTTATGAATTAAATTAGTCAAAAAATTGCCTATGTACTCAACACCATATGCATAGAGATGGCATCTCGCAAGTAGGCTACCGGCGTAGCTCAGTTTCAGGATAGATTCGAAAACAGAAGAAGAAAAGATTGAAATGCTTTCAATCCCAACTCTGCGACGAAAGACCTGAAATGGTGCAAGAGATTCCTTGTCTGGTGGATATGTGGATGTGTGTGTACCTCGAATTGCTTTCATACAACCCAACTTCTACCGACGATGTGAAAAGCCTAGATAATCGAGAGTACAGGGATTCAAACAGGTGCGGCTCTTGCTCTTTTGTATCATCGGATTTGACACCGCACGTAATCAAGTCAACTAATACTAGGAGTCTTTAAATTGTCTCTATGCTAAGAGCTCCTGCCATGAACCATGTACAAAGTCTAACGTTGTTCTGGTGGTATGTTCTCCTTTTTCTTTCTTCTTTTATTTCTTTTTGATAGTAAACATCAGGTTGAAATGGATGTGAGACATGCACTCCACATGATTGTGGTAATACTTACTATATGAGTTAGTAGGATTGGGCTTTGTTAAGAGTATCCTGAAACCCAGCCCGGCCCGATGTAAGATCAAGCCTAGCCATGCCCTTGTCCCCTCCCGACGCGGTGCAAGCACTATTCTGTACTCTCTTCGTCCCATAATGTAAGACGTTTTTTCACACTAGTAAACAAAGGCCACCATCATCATCCGCCGTGTCGCTGACTCCATCCTCAACACTAACGACATCGACTGCTATATGGACTACCGCGCCATATGCTTCGGCTGGCGCGCCGCCACCGATGACCCCAAGAACGCCGTCTCCAATCCCCGCTTCCACCCGCGCCACTGGATCGTCCTGGACGAGATCTTCCTGAGCGAAGGAGAAGAGATGCTCTTGCTAAACACCGACACCGGCCGCTTCCTTTGCAAGAAGTTCCCGCCACTCACGTATCACTCCATCGTGGCCACCACTCGCAGCGGCTACATCGTACTGGCGGAGAAAAGCCCTCCTCACGCGCCCCGTGTCCTCAACCCTCTCACGGGAGTCATCATCCGTTTCGTGGCGCCTATGCCCCCTGAGGTGGGATCCGCTGATGTCGTCTTCATTGACAACTCTTCGCTCAGGCTCTCCTTATTCTGCGACTATCTCACAAGGTTTACTGGGCCGTCCGTGACAGTAATAGGTTCTTCGTCCACGAGCAGAAGCAAGCAACTTACCATTTCTTGCGGAAGACGACCTTAGGTGGTGTCTCAGCAGATGATACAAAAGACCTCCTGAAGGCGACTGCTATTTTATACAGTTTCTCGATGGCAGTCAACATCATGTTTTTTCCAGTGGGTTTGGGTAGACATATGTTCGTCATTATTGTAGAGGGATCAATCTCTGTTTTAAAAAACAAGATAGGTAAGCTTGTGGCTTTGGACAGCATCAGCAACTATGACATCTTCATTGGTCATCAGAGGAGCATGTCCGTTGATGCCGATAGGTTCCCATGCATCGAGGCAAACTATGTCTATTACACCGACATTCTGGGTTCATCGGCTCATATCTGCAAGTGCAACATCAAAGACAGGAAAGTAGAGAGGATCTTTGAAGCTGCAGAGTTTGTGAAGCACGACAAGCAGTTTGTCCTGGTCACCGACCGTCCTTCGACGATCATCCACCTTCTCTCCAGCAACACTATCAACATCCCAGATTCTCAACTGACCTTGCATCAGATTGCATAAGGCGATGGTAGATCTTCATTCAACTCTGGGGATCTTGATGACCCAGTGATCGAACGACAAGGCTATGCTTTTGCTAAGTAACTGCTCCTATTCTCTGGTCTTTTGCTGCATTATTTTGAATATGCCTTGCCATGTAACGGGTAAGAAACAGGTTGATCCTAGGTTAGATCACCTTTAGTGGAACTACTGTTTGCTGTCTTAATTAGTACTCGGTGTCAACCTAATGCTTCACCTATTGTGCTTTATGCTATTGTTTTTCCGTGTGTCGCTCTTCTTCTCCTAAATTACTTCTTAGAAATACAATCTGGTGCTTAATTAGGACATAAAAGGTTTTGCTAACTTCTGAATTGAGCTCCTGCAATTGGACCGTTCATCATATTAGCATGCATTATTATTGTTTGTAAGCTTGTTAATTTTGTAATCTCATGTCCTGGACAAGACACGGTTTGTCGAGCTGCTGTACGATGCCGCTTGAGCTTACAACAGGGTATGGAAGTAACGTTTCATTTTAATTTTTCTACTATTTCCATACAGATAGGAGGAGAGAAGATGGTCTGGGATAGAAAGAGATAATGGAAAGAGAGAAATATATAAAGGGGTGCGGTAGGCATAAAATGGGCCAAGGCCCGTAGTCATGGGCTTGGTATTGTTATTTTAGAAGTATTTATTTTGTTGAGCAGTAGAATAAGTTCATCCTCACTGTTATTTTATCAACGACTAATGTGTTTTTTTAGGAAAACCAACTTTAATGCTAAGATTTCTACTAGAGCAAATCTAAACGACTAATTTAGGTTTAATTTTTTTGTGATCAAATCTTGTATACCCTAGCGCACCTGATTTGGGGAGATTGTATAGTACTTATGCCAATGATATCCTGATATGTAGCTCCACCGGAGAGTAAAAGTTCTCCGCCTCGAGACGGCAGCGGCTGGTTCCGAAAGTCTTCTTCTAATTCTTTTTCTAGGGTAAATGACTTTATATAGGAGAAGGGCTTCAACAAAGGGCCTCTGTGGGCCCCACATGCATGGGTGGTGCAGCCTAGGGGGGTGGCTGCGCCCCCAGGGTTTGTGGGACCATCGAGGCTTTTCTCTGGTACTTCTTTTTTCCAGTATTTTTTATATATTACAAAATAAATCTTCGTAAAATTTCACGTCATTTTGAGCTCCGAAGAATTGCTATCTCTGTTGTAGCTTTTTCAGGTCAGAATTCCAACTACACGGAGGAGCTGGCTGACAGACAATGATGGAGTCACAAAATTACGCCTCTCATGCACCCCATAGAAGCTGCATCGTTGAGTGGCACCGATATGCCTGTCTTGCCGGCATGACATGACGCTGTATCTCGGCTGTAAAAATTGTGCGTACATGACGACCGAGACATCATTCTCGTGGGAGACGGCTGCAGCGGTTGCACAACACATCCAACGCTGTCCGTGAAGTCGCGCGGCCCCATACATTATGCATACATGGTCGGTGTTGGAAGTTAGTTTTCGCACGGCCCATGCTCACTGGAGTTAATGGCAGGTCAGTTTGGTAGAAGAATATGAGGAAAGGGTGAAAAGAGAAAAACAAGGGTATTTATGTCTCAAATTTAACATGATGGCATATAGAGAAGGATGAAAAAATTGCAATGGCATTTTTTTCAATGTGCAGAATTGTAATGTCATTTTGCCAAATCAGGAAAGTTGTAGTGGCATAGATCCAATTAACCCCTTCAAATCTTGTAGCTACAAGACCCAATGTTTGATCCTCCTTGTGAAAAAACAAGAGGTACAGATTTATAAAACTGAAAATTAGCACACAATCTCACAATAAAGACAAGAATCGGAGCAGATTAAGTGACCAGATCTACAGAGGAATACCACCAGAGCAGATGAGAGCAAACGGAGGAGGATATGGAAAGAGGGGAGAATGAGGAAAAGGGGAGAAGCCGAGAAGCTGAGTTTGGGTGGAGGGAGGCCGTGCCCGATGAGGTTCCAGCGCCCATAGACAACTCCCGGTGCTCAGCGACCACTACGTCGTGGCAACCACTCACAATGGCTACTTGGTGCTGGCGAACAAAAGTCCTCCTCACTCTGCCAGCGTCCTCAACCCTCTCACCGGCGTCGTCATCCGTTTCATGGTGTCGTCTGTGCCCCCCGAGGCGGGATCCTTTGCTGTCCTCTCCCTTCCCAGCTCTGTGCTCGGGCTCACCTTGTTCAGCGACTCATCTCACAAGATTTACTTGGCCCATCCGGACAGTAAGAGTTTTGTCGTCAAGGAGGTTCAGCAAGCACCTTATGATTTCTTCCGTAAGGCGGTCGTAGGTGGTGTGTACGCAGACATTATAGGGCATACCGTGATTGCTGATTTATGCCGTTCGCTGATGTCTCTTGATGCTGCTGATCTTGCCAAGCTCTTCTCTGGAGGTCTTCGAGATGCAAAAGACCTCATGTGTTTTCCAGTGTTTGGCTGGACATATGTTGCTCATCTTATATGAAAAGGGGTCGACCTTTGTTTTAAAAAAGGATGTCAAGATAGGTATGCTCGTGGCTTTGGACGACATCGGCAGGTATGCCATCTTCATTGGTCCTCAGAGGTGCCTGGCTGTCGATGCCGAGAATTTCCCAGGCATCGAGGCAAACTGTGCCTACTTCACTGAACAACTGGGTTCCTCCGTTCATATCTGCAAGTGCAACATCAAGGACAGGAAAGTAGAGAGGATCTCTGAAGCTGCCGATTTCGTGAAGCAGGACAAGAAGTTTGTCCTCGCCGCTGACCGTCCGTCGACGATCATCCACCTTCTCTCCGGCTACACCATCAACATCCCGGATTCTCAACTGGCTTTACCACAGGTTCCATAAGGCACCGGCAGATCTTCGTTCAACTTTGGGGAGATTGATGACAGGTCTCTCCGGCTACACCAACAACATCCCTGTTTTGGTCTTTTGCTTTGTTATTTTGGATATGCCTTGCCATGTAACGGATAAGAAACAGGTTGATCCTAGATTAGATCACCTTTACTGGAACTACTGTATGCTGTCTTGGTACTTGGTATGAACCTAATGCTACATCTATTGTGCTTTATGCTATCTCTTGTTGTTGTTACCTACCTCTTCTCTTGCATTACTTAGAATTGAAATCTGGTGCTTAATTAGGACATGGAAGTTTTTGCCAACTTCTGAATTTAGGTCCTGCAATTGGACCGTTGATCATATTAGCATGCATCATTGTTCTCTGGAAGCTTTGTTAATTTTGCAATGTCATGTGTTGGGCAAGACACGGTTTGTCGAGCTGCTGTATGATTTGGCTTCCACTTACAACAGGGTATGGAAGTAACATTTCATCTATTTTTCTAATGCTCTCACGCGTCCATGCTTCAGCCCCTTGAACTAGTTGCATTTGTAGTTTGTTGCTTGTATTTCTGGGCATTACTAAAAAGGGCAACCCGGTGCATGTAGCTCCCGCTTGCGCTGGGTCCAGTGAAGGGTCCGACCACTTTGGGTCTATAGTACGCAGCCTTTCCCTACATTTCTGTAAGAGGCTGTTGTTCCCTACATTTCTGGGCATTACTGTAGAAATAAAATTTGTAGAGGATGTGCTTTGCAGCCCATCATTGCTGCAAAAAACTTAAGATGTTCCCAGCTTATAAATATCTGTGACACAGTTGGCAAGGGTTTCTTTTTCTAAAGGGTTATTATAGATTATTTACATATTCTTGCCTTGCAGGTGTTGTGCATTTTACGTAGTTTTTGTCCTGTTTCGACAATTCATATGTTCAGAGCTATTTCAAATGGGCATTGTGATGGAGGTTTAACTGATCACCATACCAGGGAACTAGACTCAATACCAATAGCTCAAAATGTCTGTAATGTTGCGACAGTAAGCAAAGAACGGCAGTTGAAAGTAACATAGACCCTGCCTTTCTTATTTCTTCCTAATCTCGAACTGCAGCGCAATATGGATTAGTTCCCTGAGAAAAGGCTGCCCTGGTTAAGTTTTTTGAAGCTGTAGTTTACATTCAGCAATGCATTAGCTTTTTGTTTAGTATAGCAGCAGTGAGCTTGGGGGCTTGGATCCGTATGGCCAAATCTTAATTTAACTTTTAGTGTAGATTGAAATCCTGGTAAGTTCGAGCTAAATGATAGAAACTTCAAGTAAGCATTGTCCATTGAGATCATCAATTCATACAATTAGGATATCAATTGTTTCTCTTAAAAAAAAGTCAGTTTCTTCAGTCACTACACCATTAGTGGTATAACACTAAATTAGTCGCTTAGTTTTGTACCTGTGAAACCCTTTTTTGTTTCAGAGAATACATTTGAGATTTCACACTCTGAATGAATGCTTCTGCCTCTGTTCTTTTAGTGGTCCAAGATAATCTCTGATCTTATTATCTCTCTGAGATCATAGCATGCGAATCAACTACAACCTCATACACCCAGTTCCCAAATAATGCAAAGAACGACTTTCTCAGTAACATTGCCGAACAGAGCGAAATAATGCAATTTGGGAACTTCCTAAACCTCCTAACAGAGTGACCGCGGGGGCGGGGCGCTCCGGGATAAGGGGATGGACATAAATGTTGTAAAATAGAAAAATAGATCATAAATAAAATAACTCCCTGTATGCAATCATCTTTCTCTTAGTCTAAGGTTTGCAGAGAAACTAAGAGTTAAGAGTTTTTATTACAATTCGTTAGAAACTAAGGACCGGGACTGCAATTTTTTTATTTTTTTTTTGCTAATTACTAGCTCAGGTCACTTGGAGTATAAATTTCGACGGATGAGATTAAGCGTCGGTAAAGCTCTCAACATAGTATTTGCTTCTTTAAATCTCAAAACAGAGCAAAAGAAAAGGCAAAATACAATGTACAGATGGACCAAACGAGTCAACCAACCTATGGAAGAACTGGCCTGGCCGGTTACTAAGAGCAGAGCAGGAACCAATTTATTTTATTTTATCATATGTAAGTACTGTAGATCATTGGGTAATTAACAGTCCACGCAATCGTTGCATTACACTGATGAAACTCTGTCGTTTGTGACCACTCTTGACGCATCAATCAGTTGATCTTGGCTGGCGCGGTGACCCGGAGGTTCTTGGTGCAGTGATCCACGCAGGCCTCCACGTCTGCTGGCCCTGCCATGCATTGCATCAACGATCCATGCCGAACACATCAATGATCAGAGATCAGATCAATCAATCCTACTTGGATCGGTTGGAGCTTGCGTGCTGGCCTCACCAGTCTGCACAATGGCGTCGTCACAGATGGCCATGAGACAGATGCTGCCAGCCTGCCACAGCCGGCGGCGGTGGACGGAGGTGACGGCGGTGGCTGGCCGTTGAAGCAGTCCTGGATGCACCCGAAGTTGCAGGGGTAGGGGCCGGAGTAATACGAGGAGTCTTAAATTTGTCTCTATGCTAAGAGCTCCTGCCAAAAACCATATAGTACAAGGTATAACGTTGTTCTTGTGGTTCTTCTTTTTCTTTCTTATTTTATATTGTCTTTTAGAAAGTAAACATCAGGTTGAAATGGACGTGAGACATGCACTCCACATGATTGTGATAATACTTACTATATGAGTGAGTTAGTAGGATTGGGCTTTGTTAAGCGTAAACCCAGACCGACCCGATGTAAGATCAAGTCTAGACTTTTTTTTATCTCAAAAAAAAAAAAAAGAGAGAGAGAGAGTCTAGCCATGCCTTTGTCCCCTCCCAACTCGGTGCAAGCCCTATTCTGTAGTAAACAAAGGCCGCCATCATCATGGTAAAAAAAAACAACCGCCGAATAAATTGTAGCGCCTATTTAGAGCGATACCTGGAAGGGGGTGGAATCCACTAGTGAAAAACAGGGCATTAAACCCGGTTCCAGAGGGCCTTTAGTCCCGGTTCTTAAACCGGGACAAAACAAACGGGACTAATACCCAAAACCTTTAGTCCCGGTTGGCTTACGAACCGGGACCAAAGGTGCTCCACGTGGCCACTGTGGGGCGCCCAGGCAGGAGGACCTTTAGTCCCGGTTGGTAACACCAACCGGGACCAAAAGACAGCCACGCGTCAGCAGCTCGCAGGCGTTGGGGTTTTTGATTTTTTTTAAAGGAGGGGTTTAGGGGTTTCATATTGTGTTAGTTAGCTACTACATATAGAGAGAAGTGACATCTCTTTCTCCGTGCTTGGTCGATGCTAGCTACTACATATAGAGAGAACTCGACGCTAACTAGTAAGCAAATGAAGGAACCATTAATCATCATCATCATCATCATTATAATAACAACTCATCATCATAGTCATATATATAGGAACTAGCTCATCAATCTAGCACAAAGGTAGCACATAACTCATCATCATGATAACAAGTCATATAAGAACTAGCTCATCATTCTAGCACAATGTAGCACATAACTACCTAAGACCTCCTACTCTCTCGAAGGTAAAATAGCATAAAACAGGTAAACCCCTGATTCTTCATTATGGAGAATACAGATGAACCTATCTCCCATTTGTGGGTTGTACTTGATGTTGCCCTCAAGTAGTTCTCTGCGATCTTTCAGAACTTTTCTCCAATCTTTGATTGTGAGGATGTCATCGCTTCGACGAATCGTGTATGCACTGCGGTGGTACGTAGGCCAACTTGACCGTAAGCTAACAATCCTCATGTCACCTTTCATTTCCATAAATCTAGGTATACAATCCGCCGGGAGTTTCTATTGGAGAACATCATAATAACATACTTAGCGAAATGTAGTTTAGCTTAAAAGAATCTATGCAAAAAATGCACTGATGACATAATAGGAAAAATCTTACCATGATATCTCGATGGATGTTACCGTAGTTCAACACGTGCACTAGTGGCACGTACTGAGAATAACTTGGAGAGATATGATAATTCGTCTTAAAAGTCTCAACATCTTTAATCCATGAAACAAAATGATGTATCTCCTCGCAATTTAGCTCAGACCCATAACTGTAGTAGGTTTTGTCTATTACTTTCCGTACATTTCTGGAAGAATGGAAATAAGTTGTCAATGGAAATAAGCTATCAACTATTTTTATAAATACAATATAAATTACTTATTGAATATGTTTGAGAAACTCACATAGTGGTAGAAGTGGAAGCGTATGAACATCGACCCAAATGGAGATATTATCTTCAGGATCATCACCCAGATCGAAGGTGACATACATACCCTCCTGAAAACCATACGCCTTGCCAAGTGCTTCCCAATTCGCGCAACCAAAATAGGAGTAGGTCACCGCATTGTATAGCTTGACAGCAAAAGTATAGCCATGATGGGTCGTGAGGTGAACTCTCTTTATCTGCATATTCTCATGATCTTCGAAATCCAGCTTTTCCAAGACATAACGTCTTGCATGGCATGGGATGCACTAGTTGAATTATAGAAAGCGGAAATTACACATTAAAGAAACATAAGTCATGCTTAATTACGGAAAAAGACTTGTCGTCATTGCGTACCGTATAAACATCGAAAGTCTTGTCGAGCTTAACACTGAAGCGTCGACCGCCTTCCAGGTGAGGCCTGTCGCACAGACCCCGGTTGTCACCGCAGTACTCGCACTCTTGGATCCTATCGTCGTCAGACATTTCCTATGTTCATAATTCAAAGATATAAAAGATTTCAGACTGAAAAACTGGACATGCTGACAACAACATTATGATGCTGACTTGGGAGGCACATAACAGCAAGCATAACAATTTTACAATTTATGAAACTGACATGAGCATGTAGTAGACATAGCAATCTTCAGATACGCCATTGGCACAAGTTCATATGATGCACAGATCATTTACTATGGATTTTACAAAATGGAACATTCTGTTAACAGGCTGACAAATATAACATGATAGCAACTTGAGAGCAACAACTAAATATGCTACAGCAAGGTAACATAGCAACCAAAAGCATGGCATCAAACTACACATCACAAACACCAAATCACATGAAGAAATCATATCCATATGAGGTCTAGATTGGTAGCAACCAACAAGCAAAGTTGGCAAGTTTTATAACAGACAGTTTAGGACTTAGTGAAATTAGCAAGTCTGAAAACAGAAATAATGACTAGGCATGTTTGCAAGCTTATAGCACTCACACCAGGGCATATCATGGCATGACAAAATTACTAGCAGCAAGTATACATAAAAATGATCCAATATCATGTTGACAAGTTGCTCATATGGTGCATGCATTAATTCACACAAAAATGACAAAGTGACAAACATCAACAATTTTCTACAATAGACTTTTTTGTTCTTTGATTTGCAAAGGAGCTATATTCTCCCCAATTCTTTTGCACCCACAAAAATTACTCCATCTATTTGACAGTACCCACAACCCATTACACCAAAAATATTTGGTTCCATAGTTCAAATTTTTCAAATTTCATTTAGTTCAAATTTGGACCAGATTCAAACTCCATGGTCAAAGCCCAATTTAAATTGCTCCAAAAATTCTGAAACTTTGCCAGACTCCCTTTTGTGCATCAACACCTCACCACAAAAATTCTCAAAAATTCCTAAAATTCCTGGAGCCCTCTGGCATTTCATCATACACTTGATGTGCACTGTCAAAAAATTCAGAAATTTCAGAAATTTCTAACTTTGCCACAACTTGCCACAAATTGCCCAAAAGATGATTGCCGCAACATTACTTTGCCACATCAAATTTGCCATATTAATACTTCTACAGAAATTTGAGAGAAACTTGTTGAGTGACTACCCTAACCTAAAAAATTGTAACAAAGAAATTGAAGGGGGGAAGAGTGCTCACCGATGAGCTCACAAAGGCTCGTTGAGTGACTAGTAGCAGTAGACAAGGACGGTCGGCGACGAGGTCCAGCCGGCAACGAGGCCGGGCGGCTCACGGGGACGCGGTGATGCTCAGGGAGATTCGACCGGCGATGAGGAGCGAGCGGGCTTGGGGACAGCGTCGAGGCAGGGAACGTGGATGGCGTCGGGGGCAGTGATGAGGAGCGGGCTCGGGGAGGCGACGAGGAGGTCCGGAAGCCTGGCGGCGTCGTGCTCTGCTTCATCGTCGTCGGGGGAGACTAGAGAAGTGGTTTGAAATTTTTCTAAGTGTGTGGTTATATAGCCACCCCTATAGTCCCGGTTGGTGGCTCGGACCGAGACTAAAGGGGGGCCTTTAGTCTCGGTTGGTGCCACCAACCGGGACTAAAGGTGTATTTCAGCAGCCCAAAGGGCGGGAAGCACGGGCCTTTAGTCCCGGTTGGTGGCCCGGACCGGGACTAAAGGGGGTCCTTTAGTCCTGGGTTGAGCCACCAACCGGGACGAAAGGGGGGTGCTGCCGCAGCCAAAAGTTTAGTCCCACCTCGCTAGTTGAGAGGGGCTCGGAGTGGTTTATAAGCGCCGCTGCCGCTGCCCTCTCGAGCTCCTCTCTAATGCAGGCATTGCTTGCATATTTGACGCCCTGTTGGGCCTGCTGGGTCCGCGGGCCTGTATCCTGGCCCATTTACAGATGGGTTTCTAGTCGTATGCAGGCCGTGGTGGCCTAGTAGGCGGGCAATTTTTTTCTCTGTTATTTTAGTTTGCTATTAAAGATTTTCACAAAAAAAAAACTTTATGAAAATTCTTTTTAGTTGATATTTTTTTGATTCTTTTTAGTTCATTCTTTTTAGTTAATGTTTTAGTTGATTCTTTTTAGTTCATTCTTTTTAACAAATAAATACTTTGATAATTTTAGTTAATATTTTAGTTGATTCTTTTTAGTTGATTCTTTTTAGTTAATGTTTTAGTTGATTCTTTTTAGTTAATATTTTAGTTGATTCTTTTTAGTTCATTCTTTTTAACAAATAAATACTTTGATAATTTTAGTTAATATTATTTTGATTCTTTTTAGTTCATTCTTTTTGCAATTAATTCATTCTTTGAGCTAAATGACCCTGAAATTGAAAAGCACTACAAATGAACTCTGAAAAGGTTGAAAGTTGGCATGGTATCATTATTTCACCCACATAGCATGTGCTAAAAAGTTGAGAGGGTTACGGCAAAAACTAGATGCACTTCGTGTACAAAATGGACAATCTCTTTTGAAGTATCATGGTTTCGGACGAAAACTCATCTACTACAAAGGGATTTTTTTTTTAACTTATTTCAACTCCAGACTTCTTGTGCGTTCAACATGCACCATTCAAAGCCACATCATTAATTTTCAACCATTTCTGACTTCATTTGGTAATTTTCATGCATTTACTGATTTTTTTAGCTAAATGACCCTGAAATTGAAAAGCACTACAAATGAACTCTGAAAAGGTTGAAAGTTGGCATGGTATCATCATTTCACCCACATAGCATGTGCTAAAAAGTTGAGAGGGTTATGGCAAAAACTGGATCCACTTCGTGTACAAAATGGACAATCTCTTTCGAAGTATCAGGGTTTCGGATGAAAACTCATCTGTTACAAAAGGCATTTCATTTCTTGACATGTAACTGCAGTGATATTCTAGTTAAAAGCCATCATCAGAATAGTTGTGGAGAGAAAGTCTTCACTTTTTCTTCGCGTGTGTCCCTTGCTTATTGCGCCGTAACCATGGATAATCTTCATTGTTTACCAGGGTGCTTGGGTCAGCCTTGACTTTGAAGGGAGGAATTTCATGAAACTTTTCATAATCTTCAGACATGTCTATCTTGCCATCCACTCCCACGATGTCTCTTTTCCCTGAAAGAACTATGTGGCGCTTTGGCTCATCGTATGATGTATTCGCTTCCTTATCTTTTCTTTTTCTCGATTTGGTAGACATGTCCTTCACATAGAAAAACTGCGCTACATCATTGGCTAGGACGAATGGTTCGTCTGTGTACCCAAGATTGTTCAGATCCACTGTTGACATTCCGTACTGCGGGTCTACCTGTACCCCGCCTCCTGACAGATTGACCCATTTGCACTGAAGCAAAGGGACCTTAAAATCATGTCCATAGTCAAGTTCCCATATGTCCACTATGTAACCATAATATGTGTCCTTTCCCCTCTTGGTTGCTGCATCAAAGCGGACACCACTGTTTTGGTTGGTGCTCTTTTGATCTTGGGCGATTGTGTAAAATGTATTCCCATTTATCTCCTACCCTTTGTAAGTCAATACAGTCGAAGATGGTCCCCTGGCCAACGAGTACAGCTCATCTGCAACAGTGTTGTCACCCATGAGATGTGTTTATAACGAACTGCCGAAAGTCCTGATGTGTTCACATGTAATCCAGCCGTCACACTGCTCCGGGTGTTTGGAGCGTAGAATATTCTTGTGTTCATTGACATACGGGGTCACCAAGGTAGAATTCTGTAGAACTGTGTAGTGTGCTTGAGACCAAGAATGCCCGTTCCTACATATTATTGAGTCCGCTCCTAGCGTGCCTTTTCTAGTCAATCTCCCCTCATACCGCGATTGAGGGAGACCAATCGGCTTAAGGTCAGGAATGAAGTGAACACAAAACCCAATGAACTCCTCTGTTTGATGGCCCGTGGAGATGCTTCCTTCTGGCCTAGCACGGTTACGAACATATTTCTTTAAGACTCCCATGAACCTCTCAAAGGGAAACATATTGTGTAGAAATACAGGGCCCAGAATGCCAATCTCGTCGACTAGATGAACTAGGACGTGCGTCATGATATTGAAGAAGGATGGTGGGAACACCAGCTCGAAACTGACCAGACATTGCACCAAATCATTCTTTAACCTTGGTAGGATTTCTGGATCGATTACCTTCTGAGAGATTGCATTGAGGAATGCACATAGCTTCACAATGGCTAATCGAACATTTTCCGGTAGAAGCCCCCTCAATGCAAACGGAAGCAGTTGCGTCATAATCACGTGGCAGTCATGAGACTTTAGGTTCTCGAACTTTTTCTCTGCCATATTTATTATTCCCTTTATATTCGATGAGAAGCCAGATGGGACCTTCATACTGAGCAGGCATGCAAAGAAGATTTCCTTCTCTTCTTTGGTTAGAGTGTAGCTGGCAGGACCTTCATACTGCTTTGGATGCATGCCGTCTTTTTCGTGCACATGTTGCTGGTCCTCCCGTGCCTCCGGTGTATCTTTTGTCTTCCCATACACGCCCAAGAAGCCTAGCAGGTTCACGCAAATATTCTTCATCATGTGCATCACGTCGATTGCAGAGCGGACCTCTAGGTCTTTCCAATAGGGTAGGTCCCAAAATATAGATTTCTTCTTCCACATGGGTGCGCGTCCCTCAGCGTCATTCGGAATAGATAGTCCGCCAGGACCCTTTCCAAAGATTACTTGTAAATCATTGACCATATCAAGTATGTGATCACCAGTACGGAGGGCGGGCTTCTTCCGGTGATCTGCCTCACCTTTGAAATGCTTGCCTTTCTTTCGACATTGATGGTTGGTCGGAAGAAATCGACGATGCCCCAGGTACACATTCTTCCTGCATTTGTCCAAATATATACTTTCGGTGTCATCTAAACAGTGTGTGCATGTGTGGTATTCCTTGTTTGTCTGTCCTGAAAGGTTACTGAGAGCAGGCCAATCATTGATGGTTACAAACAGTAACACATGTAGGTCAAATTCCTGTTGGTCGTGCTCATCCCACACACGTACACATTTTCCATTCCACAGCTGTAAAAGTTCTTCAACTAATGAACTTCCGCTTCATGCACAACCAAGGAGGAAGGTTATAGATACATACAGTCATGGGCCAGGTGCTATGATTGTTGCTCTGCTCCCCAAAAGGATTAATGCCATCCGCGCTTAAACCAAACCATACGTTCCTTGCGTCACCTGCAAAGTCCCCCCACCTTCTCTCAATTTTTCTCCACTGCGACCCATCAACGGGTGCTATCAGCTTCCCGTCTTTCTTACGGTCCTCTTTGTGCCATCGCATCAACTTGGCATGCTCTTTGTTTCTGAACAGACATTTCAACCGTGGTATTATAGGATCATACCACATCACCTTGGCAGGAACCCTCTTCCTGGGGCACTCGCCCTCAACATCACCAAGGTCATCTCGTCTGATCTTATACCGCAATGCACCGCATACCAGGCATGCGTTCAAATCCTCGTACGCACCGCGGTAGAGGATGCAGTCATTAGGGCATGCATGTATCTTCTGCACCTCCAATCCTAGAGGGCATAGAACCTTCTTTCCTTCGTACGTACTGTCGGGCAATTCGTTATCCTTTGGAAGCTTCTTCTTCAATATTTTCAGTAGCTTCCCAAATCCGTTGTCAGATACGCCATTGTCTATCTTCCATTGCAGCAATTCCAGTGTGGTACCGAGCTTTGTGTTATCATCTTTGCAATTTGGGTACAACCTGTTTTTGTGATCCTCTAACATGCGATCGAACTTCAACTTCTCCCTTTCACTTTGGCATTGTCTCTTTGCATCAACAATGACCCGGCGAAGATCATCATCGGGCACATCGTCTGGTTCCTCTTGATCTTCAGCTTCCCCCGTTGCAGCATCACCGTATTCAGGGGGCGGATAGTTGTCATCATCCTCTTCTTCTTCGTTGTCTTCCATCATAACCCCTCTTTCTCCGTGCTTGGTCCAAACATTATAGTGTGGCATGAAACCCTTCTCAAGCAGGTGGACGTGCAGGGTTTTCGAGTCAGAGTAATCCTTCATATTCCCACATATAGTACATGGACAATACATAAAACCATTCTGCTTGTTTGCCTCAGCCACTTCGAGAAAATTATGCAGGCCCTTAATGTACTCGGAGGTGCGTTGGTCACCATACATCCATTGCCGGTTCATCTGCGTGCATTATATAATTAAGTGTATCAAAAACCATTACAATACATCATGAATAGAGAAGTGACCAAATTAATACAAGTTCATCATCACATTAAAACCAAAGTACAGTAGTGATCAAATGTTATTACTGAAAAAATAAATACATAAAGTTCATACATAGTTCTCATTGAACAACATATAGCTCTCTAGAGCATCTAATTAAAACATACATTGAAACTATGTAAAACATTTCAATGCAACAACAAATGCGATCATAATCGCAACTAAGGTAACAATTGATCCAACGGCATAATGATACCAAGCCTCAGTATCAATGGCATATTTTTTAATCTTTCTAATCTTCAAGCGCATTTCATCCATCTTGATCTTGTGATCATCGACGACATCCGCAACATGCAACTCCAATTCCATCTTCTCCTCCTCAATTCTTTTCACCTTTTCTTCAAGTAATTGTTTTCTTTTTCAACTAAATTTAACCTCTCGACAAGAGGGTCGGTTGGAATTTCCGGTTCACATATACCTCCTAGATAAAAACATCTATGTCACGTTGGTCGGCATAATTGTCATAAACACTAAATGAAACAAATAGTTATAAAAGATAATATACCACATCCGAATCATATACAGGACGAGGGCCGACGGGGGCGGATACCAAAACCATGGCACTATATAATAACAAACAATAATAAAAGTAAGAAAATTATACAAGTATCTATCTAAATCATACAGGTAAGAATTTTTTTCTTTTAGAAAGAAGATAAGAACAAGAGGCTCACCACGGTGGTGCCAGCGATGATATTGGCGCGAGCGATCGACGGCGGTGAGGACGGGGACGGGACAGGACGAACCGCCAAACCTAGACAAATCTTGAGGAAAATGGAGCTTGGAGGTCGAGCTTGGAGAGGAGAAAGCTTAAGTGTGGCTCGGGCATTTCATCGAACACCTCATGTGCATAGGAGGTGAGAGCTAGAGCAACACACACCTGCACACGCCGGCCGGCCAAAAAACAGAGGAGTGAGCGGGTAGGGGCGGGGGTATATATAGGCTTATGTTTAGTCCCGGTTGGTGGCTAGAACCGGGACACAAGACTGACCATTGGTCCCGGTTCCAGCCACAAACCGGGACTAAAGGTGCTGGGCCAGGAGCGAGGCCCATTGGTCCCGGTTCGTGTCTGGAACCGGGACCAAAGGTGTTAGACGAACCGGGACCAATGGCCCCCGAGGCTCAGCTAGTGCCCTGGCCTCACGAACCAGGACTGATGCACCCTTTGGTCCCGATTCGTAAGTGAACCGGGATTAATGCCCTTATCCTGGCCTCAACCAAAGCCTTGTTTTCTACTAGTGATCCCTGATGCACTAGCATCAGAGCATCTCTAGAAGATCCCGCAAACCGGGCCATCCGGTAAAATAACCGCCGGTTTGCGGGACCCGGTCAGAATAGATCCCCGAAAATTGTCTGTCCTGAATTTTTTTTGTGTTATCCTACATCTGCAAGCCCATTTCCTTCATATCTTCTGATTTCACCCTCCTTTTATAGTATCCTCTATTCTTGGTGGGAGGGAAATTTCAGCCCAACCGCTTCCCTCGCAGCCAACGCCACGGCCTTCTGAACTCGATTCCTGCCAAATCTCGCTGCCGCACGCGAGCTACCGCACGCCGGCACTGCCGCCGCAACGCTGCCGGAGCTCAAATTCATCTCTCGGGTGGCCTGATACGTCCATTTTGCATCTTATTTTTCTACTATTATTTATTATGTTTTTGGTCATTATTTCACTTTATGATACCATTCTTATGCCTTTTCTCTCTTATTTGCAAGTTTCACATGAAGAGGGAGATTGCCTGCAGCTGGAATTTTGGACCGGAAATGGTTACAACAGAGATAGCTATTCTACACAACTCCGGTGCCCATCTTCTGCTGTATGAGGCTATTTCCCCTAGAAAAAAAATTAAGAAGAAGACTTTCGGGACGAAGCGCCGTCGTCTCGAGGCAAAACCTCGGCAGGAGCACTTTAGCTCTCCGGCGGAGCGATTTCGCCGAGGAAACTTTCCTCCGGGAGGGGGAAATCGAAGCCATCGACATCACCAACGATCCTCTCATTGTGGGAGGGCCAATCTTTCACCAGCACCATCTCATATCAAACCCTAGTTCATCTCTTTTATTCAATCTTTGTCTCAAAACCTCAGATTGGTACCTGTGGGTTCCTAGTTGTGTTGATTACATCTTGTAGTTGATGCTAGTTGGTTTATTTGGTGGAAGATTATATGTTCAGATCCTTAATGATATTCAATACCCCTCTGATCTTGAATATGAATATGATTTGTGAGTAGTTACTTTTGTTCTTGAGGACATGGGTGAAGTACTGTTTTAAGTAATCGTGTGAATTTGGTATTCGTTCAATATTTTGATGATATGTATGTTGTTGCTTTCTTTAGTGGTGTCATGTGAATGTCGACTACATGACACTTCACCATACTTGTGCCTAAGAGAAGGCATTGTGAAGTAATAAGTAGATGATGGGTTGCTAGAGTGACAGAAGTTTAAACCCTAGTTTATGCGTTATTCCGTAAGGGGCTAATTTGGATCCATATGTTTCATGCTATGGTTAGATTTATCTTAATTCTTCTTTCGTAGTTGTGGATGCTTGCGAGAGGGGCTAATCATAAGTGGGAGTATTGTTCAAGTGAGAACAACACCCAAGCACCGGTCTACCCACATATCAAATTATCGAAGTAGCGAAGGTGAATCAAATAAACATGATGAAAGTGACTTCACAATAATTCTCATGTGTCCTCAAGAACGCTTTACTTGTTATAAGAGAACGCACTGGCTTGTCCTTTGCTATAAAAATGATTGGACCACTTTGTTGCATAGGTATCTCTGAAGGTGTTTGTTGAGTTGGCATAGATCAAGATTAGGATTTGTCACTCCGAGTTTCAGAGAGGTATCTCTGTGCCCTCTCGGTAATACACATCATAAGCTTGCAAGAAAATGACTAAGGAGTTAGTTACAAGGTGATGTATTACGGAATGAGTAAAGAGACTTGCCGGTAATGAGATTGAACTAGGTATAAAGATACCGATGATCTAATCTCGGGCAACTAACATACCGATGGACAAAGGGAATTACTTATGTTGTCATAATGGTTCGGCCGATAAAGATCTTCGTAGAATATGTAGGAGCCAATATGGGCATCCAGGTTCCGCTATTGGTTATTGACCGGAGAGGTGTCTCGGTCATGTCTACATAGTTCTCGAACCCGTAGGGTCCGCACGCTTAACGTTCGTTGACGATATAGTGTTATATGAGTTATATGTTTTGGTGACCGAATGTTGTTCGGAGTCCCGGATGAGATCACGGACATGACGAGGAGTCTCGAAATGGTCGAGAGGTAAAGATTGATATATAGGATGATGGTATTTGGACACCAAAAGTGTTTCGGGACGTACCGGGAAGGAATCGGGTCATCGGAAGGGGTTCCGGGCACCCCCCCCCCCCGGCAAGTTATGGGCCTTATGGGCCAAAGGAGGGGACATACCAGCCCACAAGGGGGCTGGTGCGCCTCCTCCCTTTGTTGGCCAGCCCTAGGGAAGGAAAAGGGGGAGGGCTAGCCCCTCCTGCCTTTCCCTCTCATGGGAGAAAGGAAGGGGGGGGGCGCCACCCTCCCCTGCCTTTTCCCGCACTCCAAATAAGGAAAGGGGGGCGCGGCTTGGGAGAGACCCCAAGTAGGATCCCCCCTACATGGGTGCGCCCTTGGCTGATCCTCCCTCCCTCCCACCTATATATATGTGGGAGGGGGCGCCTAGCACAGAACAGACAATTGCCTAGTCGTGTGTGGCGCCCCCCTCCACCGTTTACACCCACGGTCATATTTTCTGAGTGCTTAGGCGAAGCCCTGCGGAGATCACTTCACCATCACCGTCACCACGCCGTCGTGCTGCCATAACTCATCTACTACCTCGTCGTCTTGCTAGATCAAGAAGGCGAGGATGTCACCGAGCTGTACGTGTGTAGAACTCGGAGGTGCCTTACGTTCGGTACTTGATTGGTTGGAGCGCGAAGAAGTTCGACTACATCAACTGCGTTACTAAAAGCTTCCGCTTACGGTCTACGAGGGTACGTAGACATACTCTCCCCCTTGTTGCTATGCATCTCCATGGATAGATCATTGCGTGTGCGTAGAAATATTTTTGTTTTCCATGCAACGTTTTCCAATAGTGGCATCAGAGCCAGGTCTATGCGTAGATGATATGCACGAGTAGGACATAAAGAGTTGTGGGCGGTGATAGTCATACTGCTTACTACCAACGTCTTATTTTGATTCGGCGGTATTGTGGGATGAAGCGGCCCGGATCAACCTTACATGGCCACGCACATGAGACCGGTTCCCCCGACTGACATGCAACTAGTTTTGCATAAAGGTGGCTGGCGGGTGTCTATTTCTCCTACTTTAGTTGAATCGAATTTGACTACGGCCGGTCCTAGAAGAAGGTAAAAAAAAAGCAAACTTGATGAAACACTATTGTGGTTTTTGCGTAGGTAAGAACGGTTCTTGCTAGAAACCCGTAGCAGCCACGTAAAACTTGCAACAACAAAGTAGGGGACGTCTAACTTGTTTTTGTAGGGTATGTTGTGATGTGATATGGTCAAGACATGATGTGATATACATTATTGTATGAGATGATCATGTTTTGTAAGTTATCGGCAACCGGCAGGAGCCTTATGGTTGTGTCTTTATTGTATGAAATGCAAACGCCATGTAATTGCTTTACTTTATCACTATGCGTTAGCGATAGTTGTAGAAGCAATAGTTGGCGAGACGACCACGACGCAACGATGGAGATCAAGGTGTCGAGCCGGTGACGATGGATATCATGACGATGCTTTGGAGATGGAGATCAAAAGCACAAGATGATGGCCATATCATGTCACATATTTTGATTGCATGTGATGTTTATCTTTTATGCATCTTATTTTGCTTAGAACGACGGTAGCATTATAAGATGATCCCTTCACTAAATTTCAAGATATAAGTGTTCTCCCCGAGTATGCACCGTTGCGAAAGTTCCTCGTTTCGAAACACCACATGATGATCGGGTGTGATAGACTCTACGTTCACATACAATGGGTGTAAGACGGTTTTGCACATGCAGAATACTTGGGTTAAACTTGATGAGCCTAGCATGTACAGACATGGTCTCGAAACACTGGAGACTGAAAGGTCGAACATGAGTCATATAGTAGATATGATCAACATAGAGATGTTCAACATTGATGACTACCCCATCTCACGTGATGATCGGACATGGGTTAGTTTATTTGGATCATGTATCACTTAGATAACTTGAGGGATGTTTATTTAAGTGGGAGTTCATTAGTAATTTGATTAATTGAACTTAATTTATCATGAACTTAGTCCTGATAGTATTTGCAAATTTATGTTGTAGATCAATAGCTCACGATATAGCTCCACTATTTTTGATATGTTCCTAGAGAAAACTAAGTTGAAAGATGATGGTAGCAATAATGCGGACTAGGTCCGTGATCTGAGGATTATCCTCATTACTGCACAGAAGAATTATGTCCTTGATGCACCGCTAGGTGACAGACCTATTGCAGGAGCTGATGCAGACATTATGAACGTTTTACAAACTCGATATGATGACTACTTGATAGTTTAGTGCGCCATGGTTTACGGCCTAGAATCGGGGCTCCAAAGACGTTTTGAATGCCACAGAGCATATGAGATGTTCCAAGAGCTGAAATTGGTATTTCAGACTCATGCCCGTGTCGAGAGGTATGAGACCTCTGACAAGTACTTTGCCTACAAGATGGAGGAGAATAGCTCAGCCAGTGAGCATGTGTTCAGAATGTCTGAGTACTACAATTGCTTGAATCAAGTGAGAGTTAATCTCCCAGATAAGATAGTGATTGACAGAGTTCTCTAGTCACTATCACTAAGCTGCTAGAACTTCATGATGAACTATAATATGCAAGGGATGACGAAAACGATTCCCAAGCTCTCCGCGATGCTAAAATCGGCGAAGGTAGAAATCAAAAAGGAGCATCAAACTGTTGATGGTTAACAAGACCACTAGTTTCAAGAAAAAGGGCAAGGGAAAGAAAGGGAACTTCAAGAAGAATGGCAAGCAAGTTGCTGCTCCCGTGAAGAAACCCAAAGCTGGACCCAAGCATGAAACTGAGTGCTTCCACTGCAAAGGAAATGGTCACTGGAGGCGGAGCTGCTCCGAATACTTGGCAGATAAGAAGGATGGTAAAGTGAACAAAAGTATATTTGATATACATGTTATTGATGTGTACTTTACTAGTATTCCTAGTAGCCCCTGGGTATTTGATACCAGTTCAGTTGATAAGATTAGTAAACTCGAATAGGAGTTGCAGAATAAACAGAGACTAGTTAAGGGTGAGGTGACGATGTGTGTTGGAAGTGATTCCAAGGTTGATAGGGTCACCATCGCACACTCCCTCTACCTTTGGGATTAGTGTTGAACCTAAATAGATGTTATTTGGTGTTTGCGTTGAGCATGAATATGATTGGATCATGTTTATTGTAATACGGTTATTCATTTAAGTCAGAAAATAATTGTTGTTCTGTTTACATGAATAAAACCTTCTATGGTCATGCACCCAATGTGAATGGTTTATTGAATATCGATCGTAGTGATACACATATTCATAATATTGATGCCAAAAGATACAAAGTTGATAATGATAGTGCAACATATTTGTGGCACCGCCGTTTAGGTCATATTGGTGTAAAGCGCATGAAGAAACTCCATACGGATGGGCTTTTGGAATCACTTGATTATGAATCATTTGATACTTGCGAACCATGCTTCATGGGAAAGATGACTAAAACTCTGTTCTCCGGCACAATAGGAGCGAGGTAATGACTTATTTGAAATAATACATACCGATGTATGCGGTCCGATGAGTATTGAAGCACGCGGCGGGTATCGTTATTTTCTAACCTTCACAGATGATTTGAGTAGGTATGCGTATATCTACTTGATGAAACACAAGTCTGAAATATTTGAAAAGTTCAAAGAATTTCATAGTGAAGTGGAGAATCATCGTAACAAGAAAATAAAGTTTCTACGATCCGATCATGGAGGCGAATATTTGGGTTACGAGTTTGGACTTTATTTAAAACAATGTGGAATTGTTTCACAACTCACGCCACCTGGAACACCACAGCGTTATGGTGTGTCCGAACGTCGTAACCGTATTTTATTAGATATGGTGCGATCTATGATGTCTCTTACCATTTTACCACTATCGTTTTGGGGTTATGCATTAGAGTCAGCTGCATTCACATTAAATAGGGCACCGTCTAAATCCGTTGAGATGACACCGTATGAATTGTGGTTTGGCAAGAAACCTAAGCTGTCATTTCTTAAAAGTTTGGGGATGCGACGCTTATGTCAAAAGGCTTCAGCCTGATAAGCTCGAACCTAAATCGGAGAAGTGCGTCTTCATAGGATACCCTAAGTAAACAATCGGGTACACCTTTTACCACAAATCCGATGTCAAGATATTTGTTGCTAAGAATGGGACCTTTCTAGAGAAGGAGTTTCTCTCGAAAGAAGTGAGTGGGAGGAAAGTAGAACTTGATGAGGTAATCGTACCTTCTCTCGAATTGAAAAGTAGCACATCAGAGAAATCCGTTCCCGTGATGCCTACACCAACTAGAGAGGAAGCAAATGATGATGATCATAAAACTTCAGATCAAGTTACTACTGAACCTCGTAGGTCAACCAGAGCACGAGCCGCACCAGAGTGGTATGGTAATCCTGTTCTGGAAGTCATGTTATTAGACCAAGGCGAACTTACGAACTATGAAGAAGCTATGATGAGCCCAGATTTCGACAGATGGCTTGAGGCCATGAAATCTGAGATAGGATCCATGTATGAGAACAAAGTGTGGGCTTTGGTGGATTTGCCCGATGATCGGCAAGCCATAGAGAATAAATGGATCTTTAAGAAGAAGACTGACACTGATGGTAATGTTACTGTCTACAAAGCTCGACTTGTCGCAAAAGGTTTTCGACAAGTTCAAGGGGTTGACTACGATGAGACTTTCTCACCCGTAGCGATGCTTAAAGTCTGTCCAAATCATGTTAGCAATTGCCGCATTTTATGATTATGAAATCTGGCAAATGGACGTCAAAACTGCATTCCTTAATGGATATCTTAAAGAAGAGTTGTATATGATGCAACCAGAAGGTTTTGTCAATCCTAAAGGTGCTAACAAAGTGTGCAAGCTCCAGCGATCCATCTATGGACTGGTGCAAGCATCTCGGAGTTGGAATATACGCTTTGATGAGGTGATCAAAGCATAT
The DNA here is from genome assembly GCA_011799875.1 of Thinopyrum elongatum. Lineage (NCBI taxonomy): Eukaryota > Viridiplantae > Streptophyta > Magnoliopsida > Poales > Poaceae > Thinopyrum > Thinopyrum elongatum. The sequence goes on from CM022299.1 coordinate 580,963,036, forward strand.
GGTTTTATACAGACTTACGGTGAAGCCTATATTTACAATAAAGTGAGCGTGGGAGCTCTGTAGCATTTCTGATATTATATGTGGATGACATATTGTTGATTGGAAATGATATAGAATTTCTCGATAGCATGAAAGGATACTTGAATAAGAATTTTTCAATGAAAGACCTCGGTTGAAGTTGCTTACATATTGGGCATCAAGATCTATAGAGATAGATCAAGACGCTTGATAAGAATTTCAATGAGTACATACCTTGACAAGATTTTGAAGGAGTTCAAAATGGATCAGCCAAAGAAAGAGTTCTTGCCTGTATTGTAAGGTGTGAAGTTGAGTAAGACTCAAAGCCCGACCACGGCAGAAGATAGAGAGAGAATGAAAGTCATTCCCTATGCCTCAGCCATAGATTCTATAATGTAGGCCATGCTGTGTACCAGACCTATTGTGTACTTTGCCATGAGTTTGGCAAGGGGGTACAATAGTGATCCAGGAGTAGATCACTGGACAGTGGTCAAAATTATCCTTAGTTACCTAAGAGGACTAAGGAAATATTTCTCAGTTATGGAGGTGATAAAGAGTTCGTCGTAAAGAGTTACGTCGATGCAAGCTTTGACACCGATTCAGATGACTCTGAGTCTCAATCTGGATACGTATTGAAAGTGGGAGCAATTAGCTAGAGTAGCTCTATGCAGAGCATTGTAGACATAGAAATATGCAAAATACATACGAATATGAATGTGGCAGACCCGTTGACTAAACCTCTCTCACAAGCAAACCATGATCACACCTTAGTACTCTTTGGGTGTTAATCACATGGCGATGTGAACTAGATTATTGACTCTAGTAAACCCTTTGGGTGTTGGTCACATGGCGATGTGAACTAGATTATTGACTCTAGTGCAAGTGGGAGACTGAAGGAAATATGCCCTGGAGGCAATAATAAAGTTGTTATTTTATATTTCCTTATTCATGATAAAGGTTTATTATTCATGCTAGAATTGTATTGATCGCAAACTTAAATACATGTGTGAATACATAAACAAATACCGTGTCCCTAGTAAGCCTCTACTAGACTAGCTCGTTGATCAAAGATGGTTAAGGTTTCCTAACCATAAACATGTGTTGTCATTTGATAACGGGATCACATCATTAGGAGAATGATGGGATGGACAAGACCCATCCGTTAGCTTAGCATAATGATCGTTCAGTTTTATTGATATTGCTTTCTTCATGTCAAATACATATTCCTTCGACTATGAGATTATGCAACTCCCGGATACCGGAGGAATACCTTGTGTGCTATCAAACGTCACAATGTAACTGGGTGATCATAAAAATGCTCTACATGTATCTCCGAAGGTGTTTGTTAAGTTGGCATAGATCAAGATTAGTATTTGTCACTCCGAGTTTCGGAGAGGTATCTCTGGGTCCTCTCGGTAATACACATCATAAGCTTGCAAGCAAATGACTAAGGAGTTAGTTACAAGGTGATGTATTACGGAACGAGTAAAGAGACTTGCCGGTAACGAGATTGAACTAGGTGATACCGACGATCGAATCTCGGGCAAGTAACATACCAATGGACAAAGGGAATTACTTATGTTGTCATAACGGTTCGACCGATAAAGATCTTCATAGAATATGTAGGAGCCAATATGGGCATCTAGGTTCCGCTATTGGTTATTGACCGGAGAGGTGTCTTGGTCATATCAACATAGTTCTCGAACCCGTAGGGTGCGCACGCTTAACATTCGTTGACGATATAGTGTTATATGAGTTATATGTTTTGGTGACCGAATGTTGTTCGGAGTCCCAGATGAGATCATGGACATGACGAGGAGTCTCGAAATGGTCGAGAGGTAAAGATTGATATATAGGACGATGGTATTTGGACACCGGAAGCGTTTCGGAACGTACCGGGAAGGAATCGGGTCACCGGAAGGGGTTCCGGGCACCCCGGGCAAGTTATGGGCCTTATGGGCAAAAGGAGGGGACAGACCAGCCCACAAGGGGGCTCGTGCGCCTCCTCCCTTGGTTGGCCAGCCCTAGGGAAGGAAAAGGGGGAGGGCTAGCCCCTCCTGCCTTTCCCTCTCATGGGAGAACAAAATTGGGGTGGGGGGGGGGGGGCGCCAGCCTCCCCTACCTTTCCCGGCGCTCCAAATAAGGAAAGGGGGGCGCGGCTTGGGAGAGACCCCAAGTAGGATTCCCCCTACTTGGGCGCCCCCCTTGGCTGCTCCTCCCTCCCTCCCACCTATATATATGTGGGAGGAGGCACCTAGCACAGAACAGACAATTGCCTAGCCGTGTGCGGCGCCCCCTCCACCGTTTACACCCACGGTCATATTTTAGTAGTGCTTAGGCGAAGCCCTGCGGAGAGCACTTCACCATCACCGTCACCACGCTGTCGTGCTGCCGGAACTCATCTACTTCTCGCCGTCTTGCTGGATCAAGAAGGCGAGGACGTTACCGAGCTGAACGTGTGCAGAACTCGGAGGTGCCGTACATTCGGTACTTGATCGGTTGGAGCGCGAAGAAGTTCGACTACACCAACCGCGTTACGAAACGCTTCCGCTTATGGTCTATGAGTGTACGTAGAAACACTCTCCCCCTCGTTGCTATGCATCTCCATGAATAGATCATTGCGTGTGCGTAGAAATATTTTTGTTTTCTATGCAACATTTCCCAACAATCACGGCCGTGCAAATTCTGCCATGAATGCGGTTGGCGCCTGATACGTCTTCATCGTATATACTTTTCCAAACACTTTTACTCTTATTTTGAATTCTAATTTGCATGATTTATGTTAAAATTAAATAACTCTTGTGGTTATTAGGGGATAATCCCCGCTCCTTTCCTACTTGTGCGGTTGCACACTTCCAGCAACCGTCACGGCGGTTCCTGGAATGGCATCTCTACGGACCATCGTGTCCCTCCGAGGCAACTGTTCCCATTGTATATAAGTGCTCATTCATCATCAATAAAGGGTTGTTCGAATCATTTGTTCCCTTGTCTCTCTGTACAATTCTATTTATCACACGTTATAAGCACGTTGCAAAACGACGATAGCCGCCGTCGCTTCATCGCCCGTCGCCTCCCCGTGGAGGAGGTGGCCTTCACCGTCGCCTCAACCGCGTCTCTGCCCTCAACACGACGGACGTCGCAACGGACCAAGCCGCTACCGCGGCCGCCGCCATGGTACAGGAGGCTTCCGCGGATTTCCTCGTTGCCACCGGAACGGCGCTGCGAGGGTGCCGGTAGCGCAGGCGCCCGCGCCCCTGCCGGTGTAGGACCATGAGCCGGCCGCGCATCGCGTCGCGTCCCTGGTGCCGGCGGTGGAGGACTCGCCCTTCGCCGGTGCGGCAGCCCCGAGGCCGCACGTCGAATCCGTCGCCACTGTGGTGGCTGCACTGCCTCCGGGGAACAACCTTGTTGTTCTTGACAACGAGGACGCCGTCCGAACAGCCGCCGGCATGCGATGCATGGTCCCGTACAAGGAAAATCCAGAGGGGAAGATCTGAATCGGAATCTAGCACCTCGCAAATATCAGTTTCTTCATCCAATTGGTACAGGCAAACAAGGTTCTACTTCACTAATTTTGTTCATGGCTACAAAATATTTGTTTTACCACGAACAGGAGCCACGAAGCAAGTCTTGCCCCGGCGAGGCCCTTCCCATGCCTGGTGCTCGAGCCTATTGCCAGCGGCAGCAGTCGGCGTCGCCTTGGCGCACGACTTCGGAGGCGGCTCCCTGTGCTGCAGCGCCCTCCGGCGCGCGGCGCCCAGCGCCGGTAACGCTCCATGGCCCCTCCGGCGATATGGGACGGCCAGACAACGATGCCCTCAGGCGCACACGACGTGGCCGACCCGGTCGTAGCGGCGCCACAGGAGCAGGTAATCGTCCTCATTAACGATGAAGAAGATACGCCGCGTCGTTGCAGCATCCGACCCCAGCGGTCGTTGAGGCCGAAGGCGGCGCGCCGCTCCAGAGGTTGCCGACGGTGGCGCGCGTCTCGAGCGACGCCATCGCGCCGCCGCGCCTGCCATCTCCGACCCCCGCGGTCGTCGAGGTTGCCGCCAGCCACGCACTTGCCTTCGGCCTCGGCGCGAGAATAAGGTGCACACCGCAAGGGCAATGGTACCGGCCACCGGGGCGGCCTCGACGCTGCTCCACCCAGGACGGTGCTGCCTATGGCCGTGACCCCCGGCCGGGCTCCTCGCAGAGGCGTGGCCGCCCAGGCGCGCAGGTGGCGGCATCCTACTGCCGGCCGATGGCACGAAAGCGACGCCCTCCGGCGTGGCTCCCTGTAGTGGAGACGACGGTGCGCCCACAGCGGCGAAAGCAGCGGCACCTCCGGCCGGCGAGCCTATCTCAAATGGGAATTCATAGCCGCACATGAAAGGCCATGGAACCTTATCTCTTCGCGAGTTATACACTTTAGCCCTTGTGGCTTTACCTATTTTCATAATAGGCTCGTGTATATAAGTCTTGCGATTAATTCCTGTACGTCTCACGAGAATTAACATGGTCCAATTACTAGTGCTACTCATTAGCACTTGTCATCTTTAGACCATATAGATATGCATTTAACCCATTTTCTGTTGGGTTTCAAAACTCCAGAAATGTGTGTGTGTTCATACTTGACATGTTCAATGTGTTTACCACGTATAAAATTCTCTACATTAGTAGTATTTTTCTGTTGAGTACCGAGATGTATTCCAGATCTTAAGTTGATGTAATACATTTCCACGTTTATCACGTGTTGAGATTAATTATGTCCATTTGCAATAGAGATTTTAATCTCTTGCAAAGATAAATTTAGTATCTCTGCAGTACTGTTTCTCTGTCGAGTACGAGGTATTCTGGAATATTTCTATGATATATCTATTTCCATGTCAACCACATGTCGAGATTAATATGTCTATTTGCAATTGAGATTTTTAATTTCTTGCAAATATGGATGCAAAATTCTTAGTGATTCTTCAAATTGATGTATTGAGATCACAAGATAGCTTGTAGATCTACTGCTCTGCAGATTATCACCACTACTGTTAAAGCCTATATTTTGTCATTTTGACATAATGATTGCTTTACAAAGTGCTCTCTCACATATTTTACTATGTCGTGACATAAGGCATTACGAGTGAGTATCTATTGATTTTATCAGATTATACACCCTAGTGCTGCGAGATCTACTCCATTTTGGAGATTATCTTCAAGATGTCATACTTAACAATTTGAGATTCACATTAATAGTTTCAAGCTAAGTTCTTGAAATATTCATTAATTTTGTAAAATTCATTACAACACTAACCATGATGGTCTTTAATTTATTGATCGTAAATTAATTATCTCTGGTAACCGATGGCTAGAGAATTTGAGGCATTCGCCCTCAATGGCCACCATTGCCCTACCTGGGCCATGGACATCATGATCGCTCTTGTGTCTCGTGGAATAATATGTGCAATCCAAGACCGTAGGATTCACCTCTGGTCGGATCCACCTCTGGTTTGGAGACTATGAATAGTCCCTCTGTCTCCTGAGTGGTGTCCATTTATGTTGTGGTAATAACAATATAAGTATTGTTGTCATCATATATTGTATATCACAGTACATTGTATTAGCACTTTGGTAAAATTTCATTTGTATGTATTCTATATATCTGACAGTGATTTTCTTGAGAATGTTCATGTCTATATATAGATTTCTATGGGGGTCAATCTAATGAAAGATGATTTGTGCCATGTGGACATATGCACCATGAACTCTATACTCAGGGAAGTGAAATGTTTTCACTCTCGTTGAGAGAAAGGAGATATTTTAAAATCGCTAGACACGATGAGGTATTTGTTGGCTCAACTCGAGTCATATTTACTGTCCCTATGGGTACTCAAGTAACGTCAGGATGTTTTATTGCTTCCGAGTTTAACTCGTACCCTACTAAACTATAGAGGTATCCGTCAAATAGTTTCCATAGTGAAACTTATGATGACAACAAAGAGGAATATCTTCTCTTTACCATATGCAACGGATATGGCAAGCACATTCTCTATGTATCATCGGCATTGCACTACACATACTACAAAAGCCGTAGCACATGTTGCGTACGAGATAGTTTTTCAGAGTGTCTTTTGCATGACAAACTTGGCATTCCTGCTTTGGTCATCATTGACATTGGGTTGAAACCGAAACTATCAGCAATTCCAATGGTTTATGATTATTATGATGCTAAGTTCTAACAATATTTGGATTTTGTGTACACTACATGTGACACAGGGAGGCAAATTTTAAGGTTCGCACACCTTAAAGTGCATGCTGAACCACTCAGACTCTTTGAATGCATCAAGTCGAGGTAAGTGGCTCTTCCCAACCATTGAGTAGACTATTCAGGTATTCCATGGTTCTTAAAGACATATCTACATGATGGTCTTAAGTATGTGCTTTATTCACACGAAACCATTGGCTCATTATCCTGACATCGATTTCAAGAAAATCGAATGGATAACATTGCAGAATTCTCCTTGAGTGCCTTTCTCTATGGCCCTCGGATTGAAGTTTAGCAATTTTTCCTAATGTCTAGACTCAAAATGGTTTGGTAGAATCCCATCCAAATAATTGAACTCATTGCATGATCTTTACTTTGAAATTACAACTTACCAACTTTACGTTGGAGTCATGCAGTCTTACACACTCATGACCAAACTACATAATATTATTCTCCTCTATCTTTGATATGTGGAAATCTACCAAGTGTTTCCCATCTGCAGTAATTCGGTTGCATACCGATATCACCACCCAGCATACATCATTGGCCCCTCAACATATAGTTGGAATCTATGTGAGGAATAACTGTATTACCGTCAATACCTCAAGCCCCTCACATGGGGAGTTATTGAAGGCCAGTATGCTGATTCAATGAGGAACATTTCCAGGCATTAAGGGGAGATTTCAAGTACCATAAAGAATGCCAAGAAATTAGTGGAATGTTCAACACACACTAGTGGAAAAAGTGCTAGCCACAACTTTCGTTGGTGGCGCACCATTTACAACCAACGCCACCACTATTTTTTTCAAATAGTGGTGGCGTTGGATTATTTGGTATGACATTAGTAGGGGCATAGTGGTGGCGTTGGAAAACAGGGTAGCGTCAGAAGTATATGAGATCAACAATTTGTACCAGGCATAATATAGTGCTGTCGTGGAATAGTATGGAACGTCAGTACTATTATATTTAGTTGTGACGTGCTGTTGGTTCCGACGCCAGTATTGTTATTTTGTCAATGACAAAATTCTTATTTTTTTTTGGTATATTCTTTTTTATAGTATATTATAGTTTACTTTTATTAAATTTTTATTATTTTAAACAGAAATAATGACATTTTTTAAAATATGTACTTTGAGACTTTAAATTACTTTTTTCCTTTGTAGTTTAAGACTTGAAATATATAGTTTTGAGCCTTCAAATATGTAGTTTGACACTTCCAATTTTCTTTTTAGTTTTTTATGTGGTGATCTTTTTTATAGTATATTATATTTTACTTTTATTAAATTTATATTATTTTAAAATGGTAATAATGACATTTTTAAAATATGTACTTTGAGACTTTAAATTTACTTTTTTTCCTTTTTAGTTTAAGACTTGAAATATATAGTTTGACACTTCCAAATTTTTTTCTTTTTAGTTTTTTATGTGATGATCTTTTTTATAGTATATTATAGTTTACTTTTATTAAATTTCTATTATTTTAAATATAAATAATGACATTTCTTAGGTGGTGACCTTTTTTTCTTATTCGGCTAGCCCAAATAGGATTAGGATGCCGTGGGGGTCAAAACCAACTGGGGCAACGACCCCCTCGACCCACTCCCTCTCTCTGCCCTGCGCTGCTCTATTCCGTTCCCCTTTCTCTCCCTCTCCCTCGCCGCTCGTCGTCGCCGCTTCAATTCCGGCCGATTCCGGCGATTGCCGTCGTTCTCCGGTCCTGATGTACACATCTGAGCCTCCCACTCTCATCTGGTCCATTTGGATTTTTTTTAATTAGAGGTGTGTTTCGCATTCCCTATGCTAGGGTTTCGGCGACGGCAGCAGGCGACGGCGACAGAGTAGACTATAGGCGACCCTTGGCTCCAACCCAGGTGAGCATATCATCCCTCCTCCCTCTTTTGCTGTAGGTCACCGCCACTGTCAATCAAATTAAGGTGTTTGAGTTGCTAGCTTGTGGCGCCCCCGGCTCGATCGTACACTAATCATGCACGCAAACGTGTACGATCAAGATCAGGGACTCACGGGAAGATATCACAACACAACTCTAAAACATAAATAAGTCATACAAGCATCATAATACAAGCCAGGGGCCACGAGGGCTCGAATACAAATGCTCGATCATAGACGAGTCAGCGGAAGCAACAATATCTGAGTACAGACATAGGTTAAACAAGGTGCCATAAGATGGCTAGCACAAACAGGGATACAACAGATCGAACAGGCGCAGGGCCTCCTGCCTGGGATCCTCCTAACTACTCCTGGTCGTCGGCGCCCTGGACGTAGTAGTAGGCTCCGTCCTGGTGGTAGTAGTCGTCGAAGGTGGCGTCTGGCTCCTGGGCTCCAACATCTGGTTGCGACAACCAGCAAGAAGGGAAAGGGGGAAAGGAGGGGGAAAGCAACCGTGAGTACTCATCCAAAGTACTCGCAAGCAAGGATCTATACTACATATGCATGGTATATGTGTAAAGAGGCAATATCGGTGGACTGAACTGCAGAATGCCAGAATAAGAGGGCGATAGCTAGTCCTGTCGAAGACTACGCTTCTGGCAGCCTTCGTCTTGAAGCAATAGAAGAGATTAGTTGGAAGTTAACCAAGCAACAACGTATAGCATAATCCTACCCGTCGGTCCTCTCGTCGCCACCATGCGAGAGAGCGACCACCGGGTTATATCTGTCACTTGTAAGGGTGTGTTTTATTAAGTATCCATTTCTAGTTGTCATGAGGTCGGAATACAACTCCGGGTCGTCCTTTTACCGAGGGACACGGCTATTCGAATAGATAAACTTCCCTGCAGGGGTGCACCACATATTCCCCAACACGCTCGATCCCCTTTGGCCGGACACACTTTCCTGGGTCATGCCCGGCCTCGGAAGATCCACACGTCGCAGCCCCACCTAGGCTCAACAGAGAGGTCAGCACGCCGGACTAATCCTAGGCACTCTGGGGTCTGGGCCCATCGCCCAGTGCGCTCCTGCACGTTGCGTACGTGGCCGCGAGCAGACCTAGCAACCCACACGATCACGGCGGTTACGTTAGCGCGGTCCAACACGGCGCGCGCCGCTCAGTCGCTGACGTCAAGAAGGCTTCAGCTGATACCACGACGCCGGGATACCCATAACTACTCCCGCGTAGTTGGTTAGTGCGTATAGGCCAGTGGCCAGACTCAGATCAAATATCCAATCTCGTTAAACGTGTTATTATGAAGTAAATGCGAACGCCGACCAGGGCCTGGCCCACCTGTCTCCTAGGTGGTCTCAACCTGCCCTGTCGCTCCGCCACAAAGATCCACACAAAGGGCCGTTGGGACAAAGGTCCTTTCAGCCCCCAATCCGTGAATCACTCGCGGGTACTCTTCGAGCCGACCCGACTTTAGTCACCATCTGTATAGTATGCATATGTGTGTAGTATACACCCGTGATCACCTCCCGAGTGATCACGGCCCGATAGTATAGCAAGGCAGACTGACAAGAATGCAGGGCCAATGATGACAAACTAGCATCCTACACTAGGCAGTTAGGATTGCAGGTAAGGTATCAACAACAGTAGCAACAATGACAGGCTATGCAGCAGAATAGGATTAACCGAAAGCAGTAACAGGCTACACTACTCTAATGCAAGCAGTATAGAGAAGAATAGGCGATATCTGGTGATCAAGGGGGGGGGGCTTGCCTGGTTGCTCTGGCAAGTAGGGGTCGTCAACAACGTAGTCGGTCGGGGCACCAGCAGCTGCGTCGGTCTCGTAGTCTACCGAAGAGAAGAGGGGGAAGAAACAGTAAACACACGGCAATAATGCAACAGGGATGCATGACATGTCTAAATGATATGCCGGGGTGATATACAGCCTAACTAAGCGATTTAGTTAATTTAGGAATTTATTCGGATTTATTTAATTAAAGTTGAAAACTATTCATTTATCGAAATCGGTCTAATTGTTCAACGTTCTCATAGCTGCGGGCGTCTGACGGAGATACCGAGGGCGTATCCGGGTTCGTATCGTCGTTCTGAGCAAGTTTCATGTACAAAGTATTTTCATCGGAGTTACGGTTTAAAAGATATGATTTTTCAAAGTTTAAATCAATTTCTGGAATTATTTAATTAATTAAATTCGAATTATCCAAAACAGTGCGAGGATGACGTCATCGCGACGTGCTGCTGACGTCAGCAGTCAACAGCGGCTGACCGAAGTCAAACCTGACAGGTGGGACCCACCTGTCAGCCTCACAGTAGGTTAATTAGGCTTAAATTAAACTAATTAGGATTAGTCAGGGGGGTGGGCCCCATTAGTCAGAGGCTAATTAGTCAGCTAATTAACTAATTATTTTAATTAACAGTTTTAATTAGTATTCTTATTTATCTTAAAACGTTTAATGGGCGGGGCCCACACGTCAGCGACCCGGGCGGGCCACGTCGGCGTGGACTGGGTCGACGGGACCCAGTGGGGCCCAGGGTCAGTGGCACGGGCGGTGGGGCCCGCGGGCCACGTCGGCGCTGAGTCAGCGCGGCCACCGGAGTGCGCCGGCGAGCTCAGGCGCGGCCGAGAGCTCCGGTGAGCGCGGGTTTCGCCCACAGGGCACCCCAGGGGCTGGGGCCGGGCGCGTTGGAACGTGCGGAGCACGCCGCACGCGATGGTGGCGGTGGTTGGCTCGGGGGTGGCCGGAGAGAGGCCGGCGTCGACCCGAGGCGGAGCACGGCTCCGGTGAGCGGTCGGGGACGGGACTAGGAGGGTTCGGCGCGGGGGTTTTTGGCGCCGTTCGAAAGAGCCGGATGCCCCGCGTCGAGCAGTGGCACAGGTGTCGCCAGAGATGACTGAAAACGACGGTGGCGCCCAACTACGCGGCAACCGGAGCACGGCAGCTACGGTGGCTAGTTGCAGTGCGCGAGGGGACGAACGGGGAGGAGCAGGAGGTAGGGAAGGAGCTCACGGTGATGGTCGCCGTTCAAATGTGCTCGACGGGGAGGCGGAGCAGACGGGGCGATGGAGATCGCCGGCGGGGATCCGAGAAGGGGGACGACCCAGGGAAGCAGCTGGGGGGGCCCCCGGCGTCGGTTCCTCGGCGTAGTCGAAGCAGCGGCCGCCGGCGAAGCTTGGGGACACGTCGTGGAGACGAGAGGTGGGCGGTGGTCGCGAGGTTCAACCGAGGCCGTCCATGGCTGCGCTCGGAAGCGATGGCCGAGGGGGAGAGAGGGGGAGAGGGGCAGGGGGAGCCAGGGGGGGTCCGGGGCGCTGCCCTTGTACGAGGCAGTCGCGGCGACGCGCTGTCGCGCGGAGAGGGGGGGGCCAGGGGTGCGCGCGCGTGTGCGCACCGGCGCTCGACAGCGGACAGGGGGGGGGGGGGGGGGGGGGGGGGGGTGGGGGGGGGGGGGTGAGCAGTGCGGGGGGTAGGGGATGGGGCTAGTTGGGCCGGGCACTGTGGCCACCAGGCCCAGTGGCGTGGGCCTTTCCCTGTCTTTTTCTTTTCTGTTTCTCTTTCCTTTTCTTTATTCTCTTTTCTCCACTGTTAAATGTTTAGGCCCCAAATGGTTTTTGTAAAAAGTGTGACCTATTTCATAAATACCAGCGCATTATTCCTTAACACCTAAAATTAGTTTGGACAAAACATAATTCCATATTTATTTCAGATTTAATAAATGGTTATTAAATATTATCTTTATCCACTGTTTGAGGTTGTTCGAGTCACTTATCCAATTCCAATGATGTTGGTTTCAATTTTAGAATAGCCTCTGGAATATTTGCCACTTATCTGACATTTTAGTTTCTATGTTGGACAACTTTTATATTCCACTTACATTTAAATTTGAATTTGACTTAGGAGTTGAAATGCAATATGATGCTAATGATGATTATGCACTATTAATCATGATGACATGGCCTCATCAAAAGGGTGATCACTGTAGCTTAATACAGGGGGTGTTACATAGCTGTAGAAATTGGAAGTGCAATCTGTTAATCAAATTAAGGTGTTTGAGTTGCTGTTGCTGTTGTCAATTGGAAATTGGAAATTGGAAGTGCAATCTGTCAATTTTTAAGTCATCATCTTTGGAAGCATCTAAATTCTGAAACAAAGTGTTTGAGTTGCTGTTGTAATCCATAACAAAGTGTTTGAGTTGCTGCTGTGTACTACTTTTGCACCATCTCACATATATCACTAGCTTCTCATTGAATCTTCGGTTTAATTCAAATAGTTGAGTGTCCAATGTGGCAATCTGTGGCAAATATAGTGTCCAAAGAAAATTTCCGCTCGAAAGTAATGCTCCAAGTTAGGTGTGGGAAATATAGTCACAATCCAAACAAGGCCTTAGGGGTTGTTTGGTTCCAAGCCACAACTTGCCACACTTTGCCACAACTCAACTTAGGCAAGTTTGACCAAGTTAGTCGTGTGTTTGGTTCTTGCCCACATGTTATAGATACAAACTGGCATATATATACTACACTTCATCCATATAATTGTGTGAAGATATCGATAGTGCTATATTGTTGTTGTACAAAGCTAGTTATGCACATGCTATGATATATTGTTGCTGTTTTACCCTTGATGAAATCTGCCAAGTCTGAAACTGACAGAATTAAAACTTGCCATGTAGCATACTCCATCCACATGCTATGATATATTGTTGCTGTTTTACCCTTGATGAATATAATAGTGTCTTTGCTAATGTATCATACTCCATGATGTTATGGACAGATTTGCATTGTATACTTTGACATGTGTGTTTGGTTCTTGTCATAATAACCTATACTTGTTACTATTTTGAAGTTCCAGCCATGACTAGCTGGAACAGCCACTACCAGTCCTCGTGTAACTTCACGGCCTATGAAGTTGACAAAGGCAAAACGAGCACCAACCAGGTAAGATTACAAAAACATCCATGAGCATTGCAAACACATGCATATATACATATATCATCTAACCATTCTTTATTGATGATTTCAAATATTTGACTTGCCAGGCGTATGTACGAGACCCATCTCCAGAACCGGTCCAGCAGCAGCTACCGATACGTGACGTGGACATGCTCAGCCGTGAGCTTGTCGCGTCAAAGGAGAGTACAATGAAGGCACTTAAGGAGTTGAATGACTTCCTGATACGTCTCCATCGTATCTACTTTTTCTAACGCTTTTCCTCTTGTTTTGGACTCTAATTTGCATGATTTGGATGAAACTAACCCGGACTGACGCTGTTTTCAGTAGAACTACCATGGTGTTGTTTTTGTGCAGAAATAAAAGTTCTCGGATTGGAACGAAACTTTGCGAGGATTTTTTATACAATAAAAGAGAATTACTAGAGCCAAGAACCACCGGAGGGGCACCTAGGTGGGCACAACCCACCAGGGCGCGCCCCCCTCCTGGCGCGCCCAGGTGGGCTGTCCCCACCTGGTGGCCCGGCAGACCCTGATTCCAACGCTATAAATTCACATTTTCGGAGAGAAAAATCAGGGAGAAAGAATTATCGCGTTTCATCACACGGAGCTGGCGCGCCCAGGTGGGCTGTCCCCACCTGGTGGCCCCGCAGACCCTGATTCCAACGCTATAAATTCACATTTTCGTAGAGTAAAATCAGGGAGAAAGAATTATCGCGTTTCACGAGACGGAGCCGCCGCCACCTCCTGTTCTTCATCGGGAGGCCAGATCTGGAGTCCGTTTGGGGCTTCGGAGAGGGGGATCTTCGATCTTCATCATCATCAACCCTTCTCCATCGCTAATTCCATGATGCTCCCCACCGGGAGTGAGTAATTCCTTAATAGGCTCGCTGGTCGGTGAGGGAGTTGGATGAGATTCATCATGTAATCGAGTTAGTTTTGGTAGGGCTTGATCCCTAGTATCCATTATGTTTTGAGATTGATGTTGCTATGACTTTGCTATGCTTAATGCTTGTCACTTTGGGCCCGGGTGCCATGATTTCAGATCTGAACCGTTTATGTTATCACTACTATATCCATGTTCTAGATCCGATCTTGCAAGTTATAGTCACCTACTACGTGTTATGATCCGGCAACCCCGGAGTGACAGAAGCCGGGACACTTCCCGGTGATGACCGTAGTTTGAGGAGTTCATGTATTCACTATGTGTTAATGCTTTGTTTCGGTTCTCTATTAAAAGGAGGCCTTAATATCCCTTAGTTTTCAATTGGACCCCACTGCCACGGGAGGGTAGGAAAAAAGATGTCATGCAAGTTCTTTCCATAAGCACGTATGACTATTTACGGAATACATGCCTACGTTATATTTATGAACTGGAGCTAGTGTCGTATCGCCCTAGGTTATGACTGTTATATGGTGAATATCATCCAACGAAGTCACCGATCCAATGCCTACGGGTTTTTCCATATTGTTCTTGCTAAGTTACTATTGCTATTGCTACTGTCACAACTGCCACCAAACCATTGCTATCACTGTTACTGTTACTATTGCTGCTGCTACTACTATCAAAACTATCATACTACTTTGCTACTGATCACTTTGCTGCAGATAATTAATCTCCAAGTGTGGTTGAATTGACAACTCAGCTGCTAACACTTGCAAATATTCTTTGGCTCCCCTTGTGTCGAATCTATAAATTTGGGTTGAATACTCTACCCTCGAAAACTGTTGCGATCCCCTATACTTGTGGGTTATCAAGACCTTTTTCTGGCACCGTTGCCGGGGAGCATAGCTATATTTGTTTAGTCACTTGGGATTATTATCAATTTATCATTATGAAGAATCTGAAGGATACCAAGACTAAGATTTTTCCCTCTAAGACGAGGGGAGGTAAGGAACTGCCATCCAGCTCCGCTTTAGATTCATCTTCTGTTATGCGTAAACTTGCAACACCACCACTTGCTATTAATCCTGATATGTCGCAAGTTATTGATGATGTTGCTTCTACTTTGAATGATGCTAGTACTATGCTTGGTAATGATGTGCCAGTAGGTGATTTTCTTGATGAATAAATTGCTAGAATTAGGGAGAAATAAATTGTTGAAACTGATGAGATCATTGAAACTGATGAGATCATTGAAACTGATGAAGTACTTGAAACTGAAAATCTTGAAACACCTGCTAAACCTAGCTCTCCTAGATATGAACTGCCTAAGGTATCTGAGGGTTATGTTATGGATGGAGAGGTAACTAGAGATATTCTTGCTTGTAAGGATAAAGATGATCTCAAGAAATTATTATGCAAGTATAAAGAAAAGACTTTGAATGCTAAAATGAAATGTGATCCTCAGTTTGCAACCTCACCTATCTTTGTTGATGATAAGGATTATGAATTCTCTGTTGACCCAGAGTTAATTACTTTGGTTGAATCTGATCCTTTCCATGGTTATGAAACTGAAACTGTAGTGGCACACCTTACTAAGCTGAATGATATAGCCACCCTTTTTGCACATGCGGATAAGATTCGCTATTACTATATCCTCAAATTATTTTCGTTCTCATTAAAGGGTGATGCTAAGACTTGGTACAATACTCTTGCTCCCGGTTGTGTGCGTAGCCCCCAGGATATGATTTATTACTTCTCTGGAAAAAAAATTCCTGCTCACAAGAAACAAGCTGCCTTACAGGAAATATTGAACTTTGTGCAAATTGAAGAAGAGAGTCTCCCACAAGCTTGGGGGAGGCTTCTCCAATTGCTTAATACTTTGCTTGATCATCCACTTAAGAAAAATGAAATACTTGATATCTTCTATAGTGGACTAACCGATGCTTCTAGGGACTTCCTAGATAGTTGTGCTGGTTGTGTTTTCAGGGAACGAACTATTGGACAAGCTGAGGAACTATTGAATAATATATTAAAAAATTATGATGATTGGACTCTTCCTGAACCACCGCCTAAACCCACTCCGAAGAAGAGGGGTATCTTATATCTCAATCCTGAAGATATGCAAGAGGCGAAGGAATCTATGAAGGAAAAGGGTATTAAAGCAGAGGATGTTAAAAATTTACCACCTACCGAAGAAATACATGGCCTCAACACACCACCACCATCTCAGGTGGTAGAGGTAAATTCTTTATTAAAGTTCGATGAAGGTGATATTCCTTATAATAAACATCCTAGTCAGTGCTTATATGAGTTTGACAACTATATTATGAAACAAGATCACTTTAATGCTAATGTTATGAAACAATTGAAATACAACTCTGATATGATTGCTCGCTTGAGAAACTTTGTTATTTAGAATCTCCAATGATGTTAGAGCTGTAGGAAAACATGCCTCTTTGGTTCAAAGTCAATTAGAACAAGTTGCTAAATCTCAAAGAGAATTGCTTGATGAAATGAATAACAATATACATGACTTTGCTGTTAGAGTAGCAACTAGAGGGGGTAAAATAACTCAGGAGCCACTTTATCCTGAGGGACACCCTAAAAGAATTGAACTGGACTCACAAAGAAATAACACTGTTGCACCTAGTCCATCTAAAAAGAAGAATGATAGGACTTTGCACACTTCTAGTGAACCTGAAATAGAAAAACCTCCTGAAAACAATAATGATATTTCTATCTCTGATGCTGAAACTCAATCTGCTAATGAGCATTCACCTAGTGATAATGAAAAAGATAATGCTGATGTTCATGAAGACGCTCAACCAGACAATGAAAAAAACCAGATAATGATGTTGAGATAGAACCAGCGGTGGATCTTGATAACCCATAACCTAAAAATAAAAGATATGATAAAAGAGACTTTGTTGCTAGGAAGCATGGAAAAGAAAGGGAGCCTTTGGTTAAAAAATCCATGCCCTTTCCACCTAAATCCACTAAGAAAAAGGATGATGAGGAATTTGAACGCTTTGCTGAAATGCTTAGGCCAGTCTTCTTGCGCACTCGCTTAACTGATTTATTAAAGATGGCCCCTTATGCAAAGTATATGAAAGACATCATCACTACACTACAGGAATCAGCTTATTTGCCGTCTGCCATGGCAGACGGCAAAGGCACCAAAAGCGGACAGCAAAGCTCTTTGCCGTCCGCTACGGACGGCAAAGCTGCCCGGCAAAGAACATGACGGTAAACAGGTTCTTTGCCGTCTGTGGCAGACGGCAAAGAATCTGGACGGTCATGAACAGGTGTTAGCCACGTTAGGTGGCTAACGGCAGCCTTTGCCGTCTGCCAGCGGACGACAAATATGGCCTCCCCTTTGCCGTCTGCCACAGACGGCAAAGGAACCAAATGGTATAGCTCCCAGGTTGAGGAACCAAATGGTATAGCTCCCAGGTTGCACAGGTTGCTGCCACGTGGCCTCTTTGCCGTCCGTGGCAGACGGCAAAGAGCCCTTTGCCGTCAGTGGCAGATGGCAAAGAGGCTGCATTGCCTCTTTTTTCTGTTGTTTCTTATATCCAAGCAATTTCATAGCAAAATATATGATATATATATATATATATATTTGTTTTTTCACAGGGCAATTTCACAGCACACATATGACATATCCAACACACAAGTTTCATGAATACATAACCAACACATAGTTTCATCCATACGTATTACAATAGTTTCACATTGTTCATCCAACACCTATCCATCCATCCATATAACAAGTTCCACATTGTTCATCGATACAAAAGAAAAGCAGAAAGGGAAAAGAAGCACTCCATCCATGCAAGCTTCCGTGAAGTAAATGAAATCTGCAAAATGGGAAACAAGAAAGTTAGAAGAAGAAGACTAGAAGAAGAAGAAGAAAATGAAGAAGAAGAAGTAAGAATGGAGCTAACCTAGCTAATTATGCCATTTTTGTGTGAACTAAGCATATTATGCCATTTCTGATATAAAGCAGCTAAGTATAGATCATTTTGGAGCTAAGTAAGCTAATTATGCCATTTTTGAGCGAACTAAGCATATTATGCCATTTTTGATATAAAGCAGCTAAGTATAGGTCATTATTGAGCTAACCTAGGTAACTAAGCATATTAGAGCTAACTTAGGTCATTTTGTAGATAAAAAGAAGAAGAGAAGACTAGAAGAAGAAGAAAAGAGAAGACTAGAAGAAGAAGAAGAAGACTAGAAGAGAAGAAGGTTTTACCCTTTTCCTTCTCATTCTTCTTCTTTTATTCTTTCTTTTTCTTCTCTTTCTTCTTCTATTCTTTCTTTTTCTCCTCTTCCTTGATTTTCTTCTTCTTATTCCTTATTTGTGTCATTTTAGACTTACATAGGTAATAGACATTTTTGAGCTAACTAAGCTTATTATGTCAATTTGGAGGAAATAGGTAGTATGGTCATTTTTGTGCTAACATAAGTAATTATGCCATTTTTGAGCTAACGTAGGTAAAATTGATCATTTTGGAGCTAACATAGCTAAAATGGATCATATTGGAGCTAACCTAGGTAAACTTGGTCATTTTAGAGCTAACCTAGGTAAAATGGATCATATTGGAGCTAACCTAGCTAATTATGCCATTTTTTACATAAGTAAGCTAAGTGT
This sequence comes from Thinopyrum elongatum, assembly GCA_011799875.1. Lineage (NCBI taxonomy): Eukaryota > Viridiplantae > Streptophyta > Magnoliopsida > Poales > Poaceae > Thinopyrum > Thinopyrum elongatum. Next base: position 580,981,694 of record CM022299.1, read on the forward strand.
ATGTCATTATTGAGCAAACCTAGGCAACTAAGCATATTAGAGATAACTTAGCATATTAGAGCTAACTTAGGTCATTTTGGAGGAAACAAAGCTAAGTATAGATCATTTTGGAGCTAAGTAAGCTAATTATGTCATTTTGGAGGAAGATAAGCTAAGTCTAGGTCATTATGGAGGAAATAAAGCTAAGTCTAGGTTTTTATGCATTTGTTAATCAAAACACTATAGAAAACTTACCGTCATCACGGAGGTGAAGCACCGTGGTGGCTCGTGCCGGTACCACCACCTAGAGAAGGATCGTGTGATGCTTGTCTGGAGGCACGCTGCACCAAAGATCATTTGCAATGTCTCGTTAGCATGACGACACTCAAGTTAATACTAGTAACTAATGACCATTCAAATTAAACTCACCATGGTCCCCGGAGCAATCTCTGGCATCGGCGGAGGGGTCTGACCGGCCTTCTGGCACACAGACTGCACATTTGGTTTTCACGGGTTAGTCATGTACTAGTTAGTAATGAAAAGAACATTACGTGAATGATTTAGCTAATATGCAGAAGAAACTTACCACGAGGAGCTCGTACATGGCTCGGTTCTGCATGTCATTCCGTGACCTCTCCTCCTCAATCAACCTTGCCGTCTTCTCCTCCAACTCCCGCTGCTTCTCCTCCGCCTGCCGGTCCCTCTCCGCCAGAAGTGCTTGGGTTCTATCTCTCTCACTCTGAAGAGCAGCCTGCAACACCACTCCTCGTTAACATTGTAATCATCGATGGCTGCACACACAATGTAATGCTTGAAAGAAATTTGAGTCTATATAACTAACCTGGAAGGCAAGCTCGATTGGCCGTGGACGAGGCTTTATCTCAGGATCTGAGCTCATTTGGCGTGCCTTGATCTCCGGGAGAGTGCGAGGACAACGAATAAGTCCATCTCCAATGGCTATCGAGCCATGGGACCTCCCGCCACCAGATATCATCACTAGCTCCGGATCAAACGGCCCGCTTGGGTTAAAGTCCTCCCCTTTCCTCGCCTTCCCCTCATCTCTGTACTTCACGAGCTTGTCGTGGGAGGAGATGTTGGTGAAGTTCTCTGGATGATCGAGGTCAGACGGAGAGAATGCCTTGGCCTTCTTGAATGGGGCAGTATGGGCCATGGCATAGAGGTCGAACACCTCTGGCACCGGTGCCATATTGTGTCCCGCCTAAAAGAGAGGAACATAGTATTAGTAATTAAAGGGCTCAAGCTAACATGACAGAATGAATTGCATGAGTCATGAAGCAAACCACATACTCAGTTCCACCTGTATTGATATAAGTTGGCGCTGCCTTGATGGTGTGGCACACCTCTCATTTGGGCACGCTTGTCCTTGGCATTTTTGTGGACGGCCCGTCATGCGTTTGAGCACCACTCATCCACCAACGCCTCCCAACAATCCATCTTATCCGCACACCATCTCGGGGGCACCTAAGTCAGTAAAGAGAAACTTGAGCGCTACGCCTATGAATCAAATCAACGAAACTAAGAACAAGGCCTTAAGAATATAGGCAATTACCGTCATGTACTGCTCCTTCTTCAAAAACTTTCCGTGGCACTTCTTCTTGGGATTCCGAACACCACGCGAGGCGAAGTAGTCTCGAACAACCTGCACCCGAGCCTCGTGCCGTAAGTTTTGTAGTAGGCGCCTGCACTCAGCATCGATAACCCATGCACATGCCTCCTCGTATCCCTCCTCACACCTGTAGAAGGTCTCCAATCAAATGAGACAACATTGATTAGTACAATAACTAAGCTTATTTGAAGAGGACTTGGTTGTGTAAAGGAGAAATTACCCAAAACGTTCTGATCACCATGTCGGCCCTCGTGTGGCACTCAACACCGTTGATCATCTCCTCCGGCGGGGCCGGGGCAGCCAAGTAGTGCTCCCAGCTCAAGCCTAGCTCTGGAAGCCTACCCTCACAGGGCAACGTGACAAACCCCAGGAAGTTTTGCCGGCAAATCACATCAAGGCCTTGGTTGGGCCCGCGGACATCCTGAGCATGGTCCCAACCCCTGCAGTATGACAAAGCCAACGCATTAGATATTTGAAGAAACATGATGGCAAAAGGTACAGAAAGAGTAAATGCACTTACCTCGTCCCATCAGGCCAAATCAACCACCTCTGGTTGCGGGTCGCCGGTAGGGACGAGAGCCGTGTACTACCACGCTGGTAGACGGTGGCCCCCTCAACCACCTCGCCCTCACTGCTATCAGAAGTCTTGTGGCCGCCACCATCAGCATGGCCACTCGGCCCCTCAGGCGGATCCTGCTAGGTACCCCATCCGGATGTCTCCTGGGACGTAGCCTGGTCCGGAGTCACGTGGGCCCAAGTGTCCTGGCCCGAAGTCTCGTGGGCCGAAGGCCCGTCGACCCGAGGCTCGTGGACCGGAGTCTAGTGGGCTGAAGTCTGGTGGGCCAAAGGCCCGTCGACCCGAGGCTCATGGACTGGAGTCCGTGTGGCCTCCTCCTCAGATGTGCCCCCCTAGCAGTCGTGTGCTCGGGTGACTCAGCTGGGGGTGGTGGCGAGGAAGGCGTAGGAGCCTGCCGACCTCTCCCACGACCACGTCCTCCCCGACCTCCTCTCTTCTTCCCTCCCCGACCTCCTCTCCCGGTGGGCAACGACGCCGACGAAGAAGTGTCCACCGATGAAGCCATACCCTCGTACAACGCTCTCCCGAGAGGTACGACTGGAATGGAAGTACCACTCCCACCACGCTGAGGACCCGCGCCCACCATCTTTCAACACCTGTCATGACAGAAGAGTAAACGGAATTAGTACAACATAAAAAAATTGAATACCGACACGAATAATAAAATGTATACTAACTCATCAGATAATAGGTAAAGATAGGTCCATCAGCATGTATACCCCTCGCCCCTCGACCCCTCACCCCTCGGCGATGAGGATTAAAAGCCAAGTTTTGAAACTTCAAACAACCAAACTGACAAAAAATCAGGGCGTACAAAGAGAAACAAAAGACGAAATAGTACATAGTGAGAGGTTGTGCAACTAGGATGATTTTTCTGTAATAGCTTTTTTAATGAATTGGAGACGATGATGGCGAGGAAGTCAAAAGACACCAATGGCTTTTGAGTTCTTCACCATCATCCTCTCAAATTTGTTAAAAAAGCTGTTACAGAATATCATCCTAGTTGCACAACCTCTCACTACATATTGTTTCATCTTTGGTTTCTCTTTCTACGCTTTCATTTTTTGTCATGAGTCACTTTGGGTGTTTCAAGTTTCAACACTTGGCTTTTAATCCTCGGCGATCATCGACCCCTAGGCAACCCTCGACCCCTCGACCCCTGACCCCTCGGCAATCCTCGACCCTCGACCCCTCGGCGGTCCTGTCGAACACCTTCACTGTGAGCATGGTGCGGCTGTTGTCGTAGCTTAAGATGCGGACGTGCCCAAGCTGAATGTCATCAGCGCGGGCGAACTGCTTCAATCCGTTCTTCACGAACGGATGGAAGCAGTTCACCCACTCTCATGACCTTCAGCTCGGGGACGTCCTCATCTTAAGCTACGACACCAGTCGGTCAGCACTCGGACCGGAAGATCCTCGACCATCAACCCCTCGCCCTTCGATCCTCAACTCTCTACACTAACTACACTAACTAAACCTAGAAAACCGAAAAAAACCTAAACTAAACCTAACTCCTCCTCCTCTTCTTCTTCTTCTTCTTCTTCTTCTTCTTCTTCTTCTTCTTCTTCTTCTTTTGTTAAAACAAAACTAAAACTAAAACTAAACTAAAATAAACTAAACTAAACATAAACTAAACTAATCCTAAAACTAAACTAAACTAAACATAAACCTAAACTAAACTTCTCCTCCTCCCTCTTTTCTTCTTCTTCTTCTTCTTTTTTTCATCTTCTTCTTCCTTCTTTTCTTTTCTTCTTTTCTTCTTCGTCTTCTTCTTCTTTCTCTTCTTCGTCTTCTTCTTCTTCTTTCTTCTTTCTTCTTCTTCTCTCTTCTTCTCTTCTACTTCTCCTTCCTCCTCCTCCTCCCTTCTGCATCTCCTCCCTCTCCCCTCCTTCCCTCCTCCTCCCTTGCTTTTCTCCTCTCTGGTAGAGCTGGGAATCTGCCTCCTCCTCGCGTCCTCCCCCTCCTGCGTCCAAAAAATGGTCGTTCCTTTTGACTACTCCGTGCCGCCGGTCTGCGAGTGGGAGGTGTCTGCGGCGGCTGGAGATCTTAGGTAATGTTGCATCCTTATCCCATCCGTAGCCTGTTGAGGAGGGGGAGGTAAATCTTCCTCTCACGACGCACCTGCTACCTCATCCGATCCAGTACTCTCCTGCTTCGGTCCCCTCTCTCTCCCTTTTTCCTCGGTTCATTTGTCTCTTCGCAGCGCGGTCCTCCGTGTCTAAGGTGCACGGCCTGTTCGCGTCCTCCTCCGTGTTTATGGAGATTCACCTCTCGTGTAGCTTACTCATGTGTGCAGGTCGTTGCTCTGCCCTTGCGGTCCTTGGTACTTCTGTCCCCGTTTCTCCATCCCTCCCTTGGTTCACCTGGGTTCTTTCGCTTTTTTTCCGTCCCTTTTATCGTGCATTCGAAATCATCCCTCTGGCTCCCTCCTCACATCCTCCTTGTGGCTCCTCCCTAGCGAGGGGACGGTGGTGTCTTCTCCTTCCTAGAATTATAGTCTCCTTTGATCTGGTGTCTCTCCGTGCTGTTCTCCTGCCTGTCCTATGGTCTCTTATGTTCTGCCTCAGGTGTCTCTCCATCCTACCTCTTCTCCCTGTCTCCCTCCTTCCTAGTCTGGCTCCTCCTAGCTCCTTTCGTTTTCACCTGTCGGCGATCGTGTCCTCTGCTTGCCATCTCCTGAGGCCGCCTCTCCTCGTTTCGCTCTCGGTACCTCTGCCTCATCTGCGGGTCTGACCAGATAGGAGGGTGCTGCCTCCTCCCTCCTGCTGCCTCTTCGCGCCTTCGTCTCCTCTTTCTTCTGGGTTCGCGTCCTCCTCCTCCTTGGCCTTTGCAGCCTGCGGCTCTGCTCTTTGGCCTCGCCTCCCATTATGCCGATTCCTCCGTCCGTGCCCCCTCCTCCGTCTATAGGATCGAATTCTTTAGAGAGGCGCGAACTATTTTTAATGCTATCAGTTTCCCTGTCATAGGGCCTCCCCGCATCTTTGCTTTGCTGAGGTTCCCTCCCTTATCGCTTCCTACTTCCTCCTCCTCGTCCCCTCCTCTGCCTCCGGTGCTCTTTACTTGCGCTTCTCCGGCTCCTCCTCCGTCGGGCCTCCCCTTCGTACGACCCTCCCCTCCCTCCCTCCTTCCTAACCCTGATGCGCTCCCACGGGTCTCCTGCCGTCACTTTCTGCTCCTTGCCTTTCTCACTGCGGGGCTGTCCCTTGCTCCGTCCTCGCGCTCTTCTGGTCCTGCCTTACTTCGTTCTTCGTTCTCTTTTCTTTCTCCTTTACTGTATCTTGCTTCTTGTCTCTTCTTCTTCTTCTTCTCTCTTTCTTTTGTTTTCATCTTTCTTTTCTTCTTCTTAACTACAACAAAAACAGAAAAACTAAACTAATTCTAATTCTAAAACTAACTAAATATAAACCTAACCTAAAAAACGAAAAAAACCTAAACTAAACTAATTCTAAACCTAAACCTAAACTAAACTAAACTAAACTAATCTAATTCTAAAACAATAGAAAAAACAGAGAAAAACAGGAGGGGGCTCATCGGAGTGGGGTAGGTGGAGGAGGCCGACGCCGCTAGTCGGGGCAGCGGGGGGGGGGGGGGGGGGGGGGGGGGCGGGGCGGCGGGGGCGTCGGGGAGGCCGGCCGGGCGAGGGGCCGGGGTGTCGGCGCCAGGGAGGCCGTCGTCGGGGGGCGGAGGCCGGCGGCGAGGGGGACGGGCGGCGGACGGCGGGGGGGGAGGGGGGCACGAGGCGTCGCGGCCCGAGCGCGGGGCTTGGGGGTAGGGGGGGCGGCGGCGGACCGGGGCGGTGTGCCGCGCGGGTGGGGGCGTCGGGGGGTGGGGTGGCCGGAGTGGCGGGGGCCGCGGGGGTGGGGGTGGGGCAGAGAGCGGCCGGCGGCGGTTAATTGGGGGCGCGGTGGGGGGGGGGTCGGGTCGGGGAGGGAGAGAGAGAGAGAGAGTGGAGGGGGCGGGACGGCCATTAGATAGTCAATTCTTTGCCGTCCTCGAGCGGACGACAAAGAGGTGGGTCTGGTGGGCCGTTACGGCTTAGGCCTCCACTGGACCCCACCCACCTCTTTGCCGTCCGCTGGTGGACGGCAAAGAACTGGCTGATGGCAACTAGGCTCTTCGCTGTCAGCCAAGTCTTTGCCGTCCGTTTTTTATAAGCAGACAACAAAGACCTTCTTTGCCGTCCGCTAGCAGACGGCAAAGAGCTGACCAATGGTAAATTCTCTGTTTCCAGTAGTGCTAATAAAAGAAAAATACCTGAAGCTGAAATCTCCACCATGCTTGCTAATTATTCTTTTAAGGATGTAGTACCTAAAAAACTTGGAGATCCGGGAATACCAACTATACCTTGCTCCATCAAAAGAAATTATGTTAAAACTGCCTTGTGTGATTTCGGAGCTGGTGCTAGTGTTATGCCCTTCTGTTTATATAAAAGACTTGATTTGAATAAAATCACACCTACTGAAATATCTCTGCAAATGGCTGACAAGTCCACTGCCATACCTATCGGTATTTGTGAGGATGTGCCCATTGTTGTTGCAAATGTTACTATTTTGACTGACTTTGTTGTACTTGAGATGCCCATGGACAACAGCATGTTGATTATCCTTGGTAGACCCTTCTTGAACACTGCAGGGGCTGTTATTGATTGCAATAAAAGCAAGGTCACTTTTCATATTAATGGTAATGAGCATACGGTGCACTTTCCGAAGAAACAATTCCAAGTGAATGGTATTAATGTTATTGAAAAATCTCTGACACTCACTATTGGAAGCTTTCAATTACCTCTACCTACTGCCAAAAATAAATATGAAATGCTTATTGTTGGGGACATACATATCCCTGTTGAGGTGACCTAGTGTTTTACGAAAGTTCTTCGGTTTCATGCTAATCGAAACTGGTTGTTAATAAGACTTGATCAACCTTATTAATGGATCATTTTTGAGAGGTATGAAGTTGATGAATTTAGTAAGCACTACTTTCTGTCCTTACCCTTTGTTTTCTGTTTTTCTTAGTTAAATAAAATAAAATGCCATGTTTTGCCTGTTTTTTGATTTTCCCGTGCAATAAAAAAATGACTGAAAAATAAAAGTTCTCAGAATGTCCTGAAAAGTTGACATGATTTGTTTCTAAATATTTTTGAATTTTTAGTGCAAATAACATCAGAGGGGGGGGGGTGCTCCAGGTGGGCACAACCCACCTGGGTGCGCCAGCAGCCCTAGGCACGCCCTGGTGGGTTGTGGTCCCCACGAGGGCCCCCTCACTTATCTCTTTAGCCCATGTCGTCACCTACCTCCAGAAAAAAAATCACCATTGCTCTCTCTCTCGTGTTCTTGCTCTCAAACCCACGGATTTCGATCTCTTTGCTCGAAGCTCCTTTTCTGAAACTGTTTTGGGGGATTGCTACTTGGTATGTAACTCCTCCATTGGTCCAATTACTTTTTGCTTTGGTGGTTTATATTTTGAATAATTAGCTACTCTTGGTGCTGCTGTAGATGAGCTTGCATGTTGAATTCCTAGAGTTCTAAGTAGTTTAAATGCTTGATATGGCCTCTATGCATCCCTATGAGCAGTTGCTATCAATCTTGTGAAGTTCAGTTGACAAAAATTTTGTGGACTAAAATTTCCAGAATTTTATTCATAGGAAAAAAATGAGTTTCTTTAGGAAGTTTGCTTCCACGAAGAACTCCAAGGGTGTCATTGGGGAGTCATCTGACAATGATCTCCACACTCGGAGATGGGCGGAGGTGCGGCCGTGCGAATGGCCTCACAACCCCTTCATGGAGGGAGCTGGAATTCTCCAAGAGTTTGCCCAATTTGCTGCTAATGCAGGGCTCACCAACTTCATCGCAGCTGAGTGTGATTAGTATCGTCTCCTTACAAATTCCTTTGTGCAAAATTTCCGCTTTCTAAGTAGGAATAATCCCCTGAAGTGCAGTTTAACTTATATGCTGAACCCCATCAGATGCTGCTTACCGAGTTTTGCAATGTATGCTTGATCCCTTCTGACGGGAAAATAAGAGAGCCTAAGCCTTCAAGAGTTTGAGGGCTTTTATCGTAATTTGTTAGTGGGGGATGAGAGAGGGGTATCGAGTGTCACAGCCACTAGCTTGCAGTTTCCTTCTGTGCATTATTTTGCTTTATTTATCGTGAAGTGTTTACTTGCTAGAGAGAAGGTTGGTGCACTTAGTGCCCCTGACTTCGCTGTCCTATGCCGTGCACTATACAACGATAACACTTTTAGCCTTGGGGCCATTGTTGCACGCCGCTTACACCTTAACGGGACCAAGGGTAAAATTCATGGTGGTATTTATGCTACTCGCTTAGCGAGTCACTTTAACGTTCAGATACGCCAGCATGATTATCCTTTACCCAAGGTTCATTTAGATCACCAGGTGATGAGGGATCACCAGTTCATTGATGTTGATAATTCTATTAATAACATTCCTTATAACCTGGTCTTCAGCGAGAACACCTGTGATATTATTCCGTTGCCTGCACCTGCTTTGTTTGATTCTATTGCCAGGGGCAGATACATGATCATGCCTGAGGACATCATTGCTTACCGGAACTCCCAAGCTGAGGCAGAGGAGCAGCCTCAGGAGTGGGACGCTCAGGTGCCCGCTCCACAACACTTTGAGATGGGACCGGACGGCTACTACGGGTGGTGATTACCAAGCTAGGCCAAAAGCCTAAGCTTGGGGGAGTACATATTTCCACCGAGATTACATTCATGTTTACACATTTCATTTTAGTTGTCGGTGTCCATACTTTTCATTGTATCATCCATGCTAGATTTATTTTTCTCGCTTTCTTCTTGGGTGTTTGAAAAACTTTGACAAAATCCAAAAATATGTCTTGCTTCTTTTTAGTTTTTCTTTCTAGCTTAGTTGTTGTAGAATTTAAAAGAAAACCCAAAAAGATTTCCTTGTTCTTCCTCTGCTTGTTGGGAGCTTTCCCGTGTAAATAGTTTTTCAGGTTTTTGTTTTTCTCCTTTCTTTAGTTTGCTTTCTTCTAGAAAAAACTAAAAACTCCAAAAATATTTCAGTGTGTTCCTCTGAAATCCTTTTCCTTTTATTGAGTCTTACAGAGGAGAAGGCCACGATGAAAATGTTGAGTGGCTCTCATATACATTATTGTTGATCTAATAAAGAGCTCAAATTACCTTGTCTTCTCCTTTGAATAAAATGTTTGCAGATTCCAACTTAATCCATGGCACTCTTGCACTATTATCATTTTCATATCGTTAGGTCGTGCAAGTGAAAGGCAATAATGACGATATTTGGTGAGCTGGCTGTGGCAGAGAGAAACATATATGAACTCAACTTGTTCTGTTTTTGTAAATATGTTTAACATAGTATCCATGATTCAGCTTATTATGATCAAACATGTTTGCAATGACAATTAGAGATTATAGTTTCTCATGCCATGCTTAAGTAGCTCGGAGTGGATAATGATTTATCTTGGATGTCAACATTGCGTTAAAATGATTGTGATGTAGTATGATGATATGGTATCCTCCTCTGAATGTTCGAGTGGCTTGACTTGGCACATGTTCATGCATGTAGTTGAATCAAAACCAACATAGCCTCTATGATATTTATGTTCATGGTGTTCATATCCTACTCATGCTAGTATCCAATGTTACTTATGCATAATGCATGTCATGACCGTTTTTACTCTCTAGCTAGCCGCTTCTCAACCTACTTGCTAGCCTTCACCTGTACTAAGTGGGAATACTGCTTGTGCATCAAAATCCTAAAACCCAAGTTATTGCAGATGAGTCCACCATACCAACCTATATGCGGTATTACCCTGCCGCTCTAAGTAAATTTGCATGTGCCACCTCTAAAAACTTCAAATAAATATCAGTTTTTGTGTGCCTGGATTGTTCATAGAGTGACAGGAGGTAGTCAGTATCTTCCATGCTAAGTGGGTTATTCTCACGATGAGTGTTTATTCACTCGTCATTGCACGAGAGGGGCGGTAATAGGGATTCCCAGTCCCGAACTCAAAAATTACAAATAATTAAACAAAACTCCCCCAGGAATGATTTTAGTATGGACGGTACCCGTGGATTCGGTTAGCCGTGGAGTGTGATTGTTCGTGGAGGGGGAGTAAGCCTTTACTTTTATCGCTTGGGAACCACCACTAATGTGTTTAGCATGGAAGATACCGATAACTGATGGTCACGAAGTAAACATGAATGTTGCATTTCTCAAAATTTCATTTACTTCTGTTTTAAAAGTCTAAGCTCTGGCACCGCTGCAAATCAGTGCTTCCCTCTGTGAAGGGACTATCTATTTACTTTTATGTTGAGTCATCACCTTCTCAAATAAGCGTCAGATCTGAGAGCACTATTGTTATCCACATGCATCGTGTGTAGCTAATGTTGGGTGCATCATGACTGGATCTTTTCTACCATGAATTACAATGTTTAGTCGCTGCTTGAACTTTGGAGGTGCTCTGCATTTATGTTTTGCGGTCTCAGAAAGGGCTAGCGAGATACCACTATTGTCATATTATATTATGGTTGTTTTGACAAAGTGTTGTCGTTTGAGATATCTTATTACTTGCTCGCTAGTTGCTTATGGCATTGATATGAGTTAATATAATTTCTAAGAGTTATTGTTGACATGGTTAGTTATAATCTTGGCTGAAAACCTGGGTGCTACTTAAGCTTATTTATGTAAACAAGAGCAAAAGAGTTCGTAAAAGTTTTTCTTTTTCACTTTCAGTTTATCAACTAAATTGCTTGAGGACAAGCAATGGTTTAAGCTTGGGGGAGTTGATACGTCTCCGTCGTATCTACTTTTCCTAACGATTTTCCTCTTGTTTTGGACTCTAATTTGCATGATTTGGATGAAACTAACCCAGACTGATGCTATTTTCAGCAGAACTACCATGGTGTTGTTTTTGTGGAGAAATAAAAGTTCTCGGATTGGAACGAAACTTTGCGAGCATTTTTTATACAATAAAAGAGAATTACTGGAGCCAAGAACCACCGGAGGGGGGCACCTGGGTGGGCAGAACCCACCAGGGCGCGCCCCCCCCGGCGCGCCCAGGTGGGTTGTCCCCACCTGGTGGCCCCACAGACCCTGATTCCAACGCTATAAATTCACATTTTCGGAGAAAAAAATCAGGGAGAAAGAATTATCACGTTTCATGAGACGGAGCCGCCGCCACCTCCTGTTCTTTGTCGGGAGGCCAGATCTGGAGCCCATTTGGGGCTCCGGAGAGGGGGATCTTCGATCTTCGTCATCACCAACCCTTCTCCATCGCCAATTCCATGATGCTCCCCATCGGGAGTGAGTAATTCCTTCGTAGGCTCGCTTGTCGGTGAGGGAGTTGGATGAGATTCATCATGTAATTGAGTTAGTTTTGTTAGGTCTTGATCCCTAGTATCCATTATGTTTTGAGATTGATGTTGCTATGACTTTGTTATGCTTAATGCTTGTCACTTTGGGCCCGGGTGCCATGATTTCAGATCTGAATCGTTTATGTTATCACTACTATATCCATGTTCTAGATCCGATCTTGCAAGTTATAGTCACCTACTACGTGTTATGATCCGGCAACCCCGGAGTGACAGAAGCCGGGGCACTTCCCGGTGATGACCGTAGTTTGAGGAGTTCATGTATTCACTATGTGTTAATGCTTTGTTCCGGTTCTCTATTAAAAGGAGGCCTTAATAACCCTTAGTTTCCAATTGGACCCCGCTGCCATGGGAGGGTAGGACAAAAGATGTCATGCAAGTTCTTTCCATAAGCACATATGACTATTTACGGAATACATGCCTACATTATATTTATGAACTGGAGCTAGTGTCGTATCGCCCTAGGTTATGACTGTTATATGGTGAATATCATCCAACGAAGTCACCGATCCAATGCCTACGGGTTTTTCCATATTGTTCTTGCTAAGTTACTATTGCTATTGCTACTGTCACAACTGCCACCAAACCATTGCCATCACTGTTACTGTTACTATTACTGCTACTACTACTATCAAAACTATCGTACTACTTTGCTACTGATCACTTTGCTGCAGATAATTAATCTCCAGGTGTGGTTGAATTGACAACTCAGCTGCTAACACTTGCAAATATTCTTTGGCTCCCCTTGTGTCGAATCTATAAATTTGGGTTGAATACTCTACCCTCGAATACTCTACCCTTGTGGGTTATCACTCACTAAAGAAAGAGAAGGATGAGATGATCGACGATAACTCCGATCTCTGCGATAAGAAATTGAAGCTAATTGACTAGCAACAGCTACTGGTCACCGAGATCGAGTCTATGAAGAAGGAGATACGGCTCCTGAAGGCCGAGAGGGAGGAGCTGAAGACCCGCAAAGTCTATTTTAGAAAGGAGGGACAGAGCAACAGGAACAAGTTATGTAATATGAGGATCATTGTTCATCGTAGCTAGTTAGCGGTTAACAAGTTGCGTGAGATGATGATACTTTTGCTTGTAGCTAGCTACCGGATAACTTTTGCTTGTAGGTAGTAGCAAGCTAGTTACTAAAAACTATACTAATAACTGGGTATATTTTGTGGATTTGAGACTTACCACTAGAAGTTTAAATGGCTGCACATATACTAATAGCTGGCTATATTTTTTTATTGCTGAAAAATACAAATTGCTGGCGTTGCCTCATAATAAATGCCATAGATAACACAATATATTGCTGGCGTTAGCCAGGTGGCATGCCATCAGTACTAAAATACTGCTGACGTGTCTGCCAACGCCACCACTAAACCGTTATCACTGGCGCCATATTGGTGGCATTGGGTCTCTACGCCAGCAAGGAACTTTTTGCCACGCCATAGCTAGGCTTTTTTCCACTAGTGACATTTCTGCCTCAAATCCACGTACTCAAAGATCTGAACCATGCGTTCAGAAGATTCACAACACATTGCAAATAACGTGCCAGATTCATTTACTGACTATAAAGGTGTCACGCAATCCTACAATCCTACAAAAATATGTTGGAAAGAGTGGAGGTACCAACTAAAACCACTCAACTCCCGTTCAAAGCAACAAGGGGAGAAGTACGACAATAGTACATCAGGATTCAGCTTCTTGCAAGCAAGGATATCAAGGCCTCTGAATCAGTAAATGCAAGTTAACTTTATGTTGACAGACACCTAATGGGTAGTATACACCCAGTGGATGGGAAACCTCCACCAACCCAGGTCATAGTGCTCACAATGACAGAGACATCGGAATACCCGACTCAATCGCATTGTGAAATCGCGAGCAGTCACCATGGGTAACGATATTTCCATCAACTATATATTGATATATAGATTCTGGAGAAACATATAGCCGGAATTCTACAATTGTCGACATACATTTCTCAACTAGATTGAAAAAACCTTTCAAGTGATTCAGTTCCAAAGACAATGGCCATGGCAAAGTGTGAACAACACTCGGACTGAACTAAAGCAAAGGGTATAATCTAGGTAGAAATAATCTTGCTCAATAATGGGAAGGTATTCATAAGCAATACCTACAACAGTTTTCTTCTAGAAATGGAATTAAGAACACTGAGGTGGTGAAACATAGAGCAAGTATTGTAGCATAAGGGTTCACGCAGATACCCAACTATTCTCCAAAGGTGGAATCTCTTTCCGATAACTTATATCATTGGTAGTACAAAATCATCTATCTTTGTAGTTGATAGATGTAGTGATTACATATACCTGTGGATCACTAGATTCGAACATAGATGGTTCCCAATGGAGTCTCACTTCTGAATCGAAATGCAAAACGCAACATACATTGTGTAAAATCAATAAGTCACCATATGGCTGATACGTCTCCAACGTATCTATAATTTTTGATTGTTTCATGCTGTTATATTATCATTCTTGGATGTTTTACAATCATTTTATAGCAACTTTATATCATTTTTTGGGACTAACCTATTGACATAGTGCCCAGTGCCAGTTGCTGTTTTTTGCTTGTTTTTTACTTCGCAGGAAATCAATACCAAATGGAGTCCAAACACAGCGAAACTTTTTGGTGATTTTTTTGGACTAGAAGACAAAAGTTGGGCCAAGAAAGTACCTGAGGGGGGCTCCGAGGGGAGCACAACCCACCAGGGCGCGCCTGGGGGCCCAGGCGCGCCCAGGTGGGTTGTGCCCACCTCGGCCACCTCCTGCACCACCTCTTTGCTCTATAAATACCCCAAAATTCCAGAAACCCTAGGGGAGTCGACGAAAATCAATTCCAGCCACCGCAAGTTCCAGAAACCACAGATCCAATCTAGACACCATCACGAAGGGGTTCATCATCCTCATTGGTGCCTCTCCGACAATGCATGAGTAGTTCATTGTAGACCTACGAGTCTGTAGTTAGTAGCTAGATGGCTTCCTCTCTCTCTCTTTTGATTCTCAATACAATGCTCTCTTGGAGATCTATTTGATGTAACTCTTTTTTCGGTGTGTTTGTTGGGATCCTATGAACTTTGAGTTTATGATCAGATCTATGTTTTTATCCATGAAAGTTATTTGAGTCTTTTGACCTCTTATATGCATGATTACTTATAGCCTCGTATTTCTTCTTCGAATCTTTGATTTAGTTAGGAGAACTGGATCAATTTTTCTTGCCATGGGAAGAGGTGCTTTGTGATGGGTTCGATCTTACGGTGCTTGATCCCAGTGACAGAAGGGGAACCGACACATATGTATCGTTGCTATTAAGGATAACAAGATGGGGTCTATTTCTACATAAATAGATCTTGTCTACATCATGTCATCGTTCTTATTGCATTACTCTGTTTCTCCATGAACTTGATACACTAGATGGATGCTGGATAGCGGTCGATGTGTGGAGTAATAGTAGTAGATGCAGGCAGGAGTCGGTCTACTAATCTTGGACGTGATGCCTATATAATGATCATTGCCTGGATATCGTGATAATTATTTGAAGTTCTATCAATTGCCCAACAGTAATTTGTTTACCCACCATATGCTATTTTTCTTGAGAGAAGCCACTAGTGAAACCTACGGCCCCCGGGTCTATTTTCTCATCATATATTTTTAGATCTATTTTGCTATTTGCCTTTTTATTTATTTGCCACTTTTATTTTCAGATCTATATTTCTAAAAACCCAAAAATATTTTGCTTCACTTTATTTTATTCACGATCTATTTATCCAATCTACTACAATTTATCTACCGTCCGTTTGCCAATTTCTGGCGCTGTTACCCGAAAGGGATTGACAACCCCTTTAACACGTCGGGTTGCAAGTATTTGTTCTTTGTGTGCAGGTGTTGTTTACGAAGTGTTTCTTGGTTCTCCTACTGGTTCGATAACCTTGGTCTCATCACTGAGGGAAATACCTACCGTTGCTGAGCTGCATCATCCCTTCCTCTTTGGGGAAATACCGACATAGTTCAAGCAAACATCAAAAGGAATTTCTGGTGCTGTTGCCGGGGAGACATCATCAACATCTACTAGGTTCCTAATCACAAATCTCAAGTCCTTGCAATTTACATTATTTGCCATTTGCCTCTCGTTTTCCTCTCCCCCACTTCACAAAAATTTGCCATTTTATTCGCCCTCTTTCTCATTCGCCGTTTTCTCGTCAGATCTATTTTTTAGTGCAATCTTGTTGCGTAGTCACGATGACTCAAGAGAACACCAAGTTGTGTGATTTCTCCAATATCAACAACAATGATTTTATTAGCACTCCGATTGCTCCTCCCGCCACTAGTGCGGAGTCTTGTGATATTAATGCCGCTTTGTTGAATCTTGTTATGAAAGATCAATTTTTTGGTACTCCTAGTGAGGATGCCGCGTCCCAGCTTAACACATTTGTGGAATTATGCGATATGCAAAAGAAAAAAGATGTGGACAATGATATTGTGAAGTTGAAATTATTCCCATTTTCTTTGCGAGATCGTGCAAAAATTTGGTTTTCTTCTTTGTCTCGCAATAGTATCAATTCTTGGGATAAGTGCAAAGATGCTTTTATTACTAAGTATTTTTCGCCCGCGAAAATTATTTCCCTTAAGATGCAAATCATGAATTTTAAGCAACTTGAGCATGAACATGTCGCGCAATCTTGGGAAAGAATGAAATTGATGCTAGGAAATTGTCCTACTCATGGTTTAAATCTTTGGATGATCATACAATTTTTTTATGCGGGATTGAATTTTGTTTCTAGAAATCTTTTAGATTCCACCGCGGGTGGTACTTTTATGGAAATTACTTTGGGTGAAGCTACTAAATTGCTAGACAATATTATGGCAAATTATTCACAATGGCATATCGAAAGAGCTCCTACTAGTAAAAAAGTTAATTCGGTTGAAGAAATTTCTTCTTTGAGTGAAAAAGTTGATGCTCTTGTGAAATTGGTTGCTAATAAAATTGCTCCTATTGATTTTAATGATGTGCCTTTGTCTCCTTTGATTGAGCAAAATAGTGATGCCATAGATGTGAATTTTATCTCTCGAAACTATTTCAATAACAATGCTTATAGAGGTAATTTTAATCCTAGGCCTTTTCCTAGTAATTCCTCTAATATTATAGTAATTCCTATGGTAATTCTTCTTATAATAGTAATAGGAACACCTCTGATTTTGAGAATAATATTAAAGAATTTATCAATGCTCAAAAGAATTTTAACACTACGATGGAAAAAAAATTGAGTAAGATTGATGATTTGTCTAGAAGCATTGATAGAATTTCTCATGATGTAGAAAATCTCAAGATGAAATTTTTGTGTCTAAGGTTGAAGAATCAATTAAAGCTTTATATGTTTCTATGGATGAAAGTAAGAAAAGAACCGCTATGCTTAGAGCTAGAAGAGAATTTTTAGAAAAAGCTTTTTCCAGTGATTGCTTTCACAAAAATGATGAAGATCTTAAAGTGATTGGTGTTTCTTCTATTGATTCCTTGTTTAGTAAAATTAAAATTGATGAAAAAGGGACTGAAGAAGAGTCAACTTTAGCTAGAAGGCGTCTCGATAATTTGGAGGGTGAAAATCTTGTTGAGAAAATTGATAAAAGTGGGTTTGGAGAGGTCAAAACTTTAACTAGTGATGTGCCCACTCTTTTGGATTACAAAGACTTTAATTATGATAATTGCTCTTTGATTGATTGTATTTCTTTGTTGCAATCCATGATAAATTCACCCCATGCATATGAACAAAATAAAGCCTTTACTGAACATAATGTTGATGCTATGATGAAAGCTTTGGAAGAAAAGTTGGAATTAGAGATTTCAATTCCTAGAAAATTACATGATGAATGGGATCCTACTATCAAAGTCAAGATTAAAAATTATGAGTGTTTTGCTTTATGTGATTTGGGTGCTAGTGTTTCTACAATTCCGAAATTTTTATGTGATGTGCTTGGTCTTACCGATATTGATGAATGTTCTTTAAATTTGCACTTGGCGGATTCTACTATTAAAAATCCTATGGGAAGAATTAATGATGTTCTTATTCTTGCAAATGGGAATTATGTGCCCATAGATTTTATTGTTCTTGATATTGATTGCAATCCGTCTTGTCCAATTATTCTTGGTAGACCGTTTTTGCGCACTATAGGTGCCGAGATTGATATGAAAGAAGGGAACATCAAATTCCAATTTCCTTTGAGAAAGGGTATGGAACACTTCCCTAGAACAATAATTAAGCCACCATATGAATCAATCATGAGGGCATCTTATGGATCTAGAAATAAAGATGACAACACTTAGATCTTTGCATTATGCCTAGCTAAGGCGTAAAACGATAGCGCTTGTTGGGAGGCAACCCAATGAATAAAATTTATTTTTGTCTTTTTCTTTCTGTTCTTGGGTGTTTGCACAATTATTCTACTGTTATGATTGTGTTTTTGTGTTTTAATTAGTGTTTGTGCCAAGTAAAGCCTTTAGGATAGCTTTGGTGATAGTTGATTTGATCTTTTTGGAAAACAGAAACTTTTGCGTCTAGTAAAACAATTTTGAAAATCTACAGAAGAGACGTAAAATTCTGAATTGTTTACACAAGATTGATATGAAAATTTCCTATGTTGTCCAAAGTTTTCAGAATTTTTCAAGTTACAGAAGTATGAGAACAATTCGTATCTTTGCAGACTGTTCTGTTTTTGACAGATTCAGTTTTCTTTGCATTGTGTGCTTATTTTGATGAATCTATGGTTTGTATTGGAGGTTATAAGCCATGGTCAAGTTAGAATACAGTAGATATAATGCAAGAACAAAATTTGAATGGGTTTTCTACAGTACTTAAAGTAAAGATTAGTTTTCTTATACTAACGGATCTCACGAAGGTTTTGTTGAGTTTTGTGTGATTGAAGTTTTCAACTTTTGGGTGAGATTACGATGGATGAAGGAATAAGGAGTAAGAAGAGCCTAAGCTTGGGGATGCCCCATGGCACCCCAAGCCATTATCCAAAGAGAAGCAAGCAACTAAGCTTGGGGATGCCCGAGTGGCATCCCCTCTTGCTTCTAACGACCATCGGTATTTTACTTGGAGCTATATTTTTATTCGTCACATATCATGAGTTTTGCTTGGAGCGTCTTGTATGATATGAGTCTTTGCTTGTTTTGCTTTTTATTTTTAGTCATGAATCCTTGCTGGACACACCTATTTGAGAGAGCCAAAATTATGCTATGACTTGTTAGAATTGCTCTCTATGCTTCACTTAAATCTTTATGACCTATGAAATTGCTCTAGTGCTTCACTTATATCTTTTTGTGCACGGTGTGCTTTAGTATTTTTGAAGAAATTCTCTCTTGCTTCACTTAAATTATTTTGAGAGAAGAAAATTTTATGCTCATGTTCTTCACTTAGATTTGTTTGAGCTATCAAAAGCAACAAATGAAATTAGTCTCAAAGTGATAGATATTCAGGAGGGATATAATAAAAACTTTCATGAAGATCATTGGACAAAATAAACTTCATTCCTTGTAATAGTTTTGCGATATGTTGATATAATATGTGAGTCATGTTGATGAGTAATTATGCTTTAGTAAGAATATTAGTGTTAAGGTTTGTGATTCCCTATGCAAGCACGAAAGTCAATAGTTATGCAATGAAATTACATCCAACTTGTGGTGCATTATTCGGTGTTAGTTATGCTTAATGCTCGCTTATGAGATTTTTTCTTTCTTGGTTGGATGCTTCTCAATCTTTTGCTAGCCTTCATTTTCACTAAGTATGATCACTACTTGTGCATCCAAAATCCTTAAACCAGTTTTGCCATATGAGTCCACTATACCTACCTATATGCGGTATTTCCGTGCCGTTCTAAGCAAATTTGTTTGTGCCATCTCTAATTTCAAAATAAATTTCTCTTTTGTGTGCTCGTACCGCTCATGAAACGGTAGGGGGTGGCTAATATATTTCCATGCTAGATGTGTTATTCTCAAGATGAGTGTTTATTCAGTTGTCATTGCACGAGAGTACGGCAAAGGTATTAGGTATGCCCAGTCCTGAAATGAAAAATGAATTTACTTTATGTTGTCAAATAATAAATTCCTTGGAAAGTGTTGGTATGGAGGGCACCCGTGGATACGGCTAGCCATGGAAAGTGAAAGTATGGTGGAAAAAGGAATAAACTTTATTTTCTGTTTGGGAACCGCCTATGATATATCTAGCATGGAAAGTATTGGGAACTACTCAATCGTTTTCGTTGACAGGAAAAGCATGCCACCCAAAATGTTTTATCTCTACTTTTTTTTGCTTTGAGCTCTGGCACCTCTATAAATCCCTACTTCCCTCTGTGAAGGGCCTTTCTTTTACTTTATGCAATTTTTATTTTGAGTCTCCCTCTTCTCTTATAAAGCACCAACTAAGGGGCAGTATGATCGTACTTGAGCATTGGGTGTAGCTAATATGCGAGTGTGTTTCATGAATGGATCAATGGTTGAGCATAATGGGCTAGGGATAACTTGCTTTAGTGTTGATATTTTGAAAGACATGGTTGCTTGTTGATATGCTTGAGTATTGAAATCTTCATGTCAAAACTAGACTATTGCTTTGAATCATATAAAAGTCCAAATGTCCATGCTACAAAGAAAAGAATATGTGATGAACATGTTAGGCAGCATTCCACATAAAAAATTCTGTTTTTATCATTTACCTACTCGAGGACGAGCAGGAATTAATCTTGGGGATGCTGATACGTCTCCAACGTATCTCTAATTTTTTATTGTTCCATGCTGTTATATTATCATTCTTGGATGTTTTACAATCATTTTATAGCAACTTTATATCATTTTTTGGGACTAACCTATTGATATAGTGCCCAGTGCCAGTTGCTGTTTTTTGCTTGTTTTTTACTTCACAGGAAATAAATACCAAACGGAGTCCAAACGCGGCGAAACTTTTTGGTTATTTTTTCTGGACCAGAAGACACAAGTTGGGCCAAGAAAGTACCTGAGGGGGGCTCCGAGGGGAGCACAACCCACCAGGGCGCGCCTGGGCCCCTAGGCGTGCCTAGGTGGGTTGTGCCCACCTCGGCCACCTCCCACACCGCCTCTTTGCTCTATAAATACCCCAATTTTCCAGAAACCCTAGGGGAGTCGATGAAAATCAATTCCAGCCGCCGCATGTTCTACAAACCGCAGATCCAATCTAGACACCATCATGAAGGGGTTCATCATCCTCATTGGTGCCTCTCCGATGATGCGTGAGTAGTTCATTGTAGACCTACGGGTCCGTAGTTAGTAGCTAGATGGCTTCCTCTCTCTCTCTCTTTTGATTCTCAATACAATGGTCTCTTGGAGATCTATTTGATGTAACTCTTTTTGCGGTGTGTTTGTTGGGATCCGATGGACTTTGAGTTTATGATCAGATCTATGTTTTATCCGTGAAAGTTATTTGAGTCTTTTCATCTCTTATATGCATGATTACTTATAGCCTCATATTTCTTCTTCAAATCTTTGTTTTAGTAAGGCCAACTAGATCGATTTTTCTTGCCATGGGAAGAGGTGCTTTGTGATGGGTTCGATCTTACGGTGCTTGATCCCAGTGACAGAATGGGAACCGACACGTATGTATCATTGCTATTAAGGATAACAAGATGGGGTCTATTTCTACATAAATAGATCTTGTCTACATCATGTCATCATTCTTATTGCATTACTCCGCTTCTCCATGAACTTAATACACTAGATGCATGCTGGATAGCGGTCGATGTGTGGAGTAATAGTAGTAGATGCAGGCAGGAGTCGGTCTACTAATCTTGGACGTGATGCCTATATAATGATCATTGCCTGGATATCGTCATAATTATTTGAAGTTCTATCAATTGCCCAACAGTAATTTGTTTACCCACCGTATGCTATTTTTCTTGAGAGAAGCCACTAGTGAAATCTACGGCCCCCGGGTCTATTTTCTCATCATATATTTTTAGATCTATTTTGCTATTTGCCTTTTTATTTATTTGCCACTTTTATTTTCAGATCTATATTTCTAAAAACCCAAAAATATTTTGCTTCACTTTATTTTATTCGTGATCTATTTATCCAATCTACTACAATTTATCTCCCATCCGTTTGCCAATTTCTGGCGCCGTTACCAGAAAGGGATTGATAACCCCTAACACGTCAGGTTGCAGGTATTTGTTCTTTGTGTGCAGGTGCTGTTTACGTAGTGTTGCTTGGTTCTCCTACTGGTTCGATAACCTTGGTCTCATCACTGAGGGAAATACCTACCATTGTTGTGCTGCATCATCCCTTCCTCTTTGGGGAAATACCGACGTAGTTCAAGGAAACATCAATGGCTTATTATTATCGGTACATTTGGTACAACCGACGTAGTGAGTTCCTTACATGCAAGGGTTACTCCTACAATGATGATTATCCATGCATGATCGTCATATACAAGGATTACTCTTGCAATGACGAATCGTGTGATCATCTAAATGACGGAATTTGAGATGAAGAATTTGGGTAAACCTCGAGCACCTTCACTCACGCATTATGGTGCACCATGTTGTCTATATCCAGAATTTTGGAGAAATTGATTGTGGACAAGTGTTATCCATCCATAATTCCCATGGTTGTCCGTTCTCTAGGCATAGAGAAAGATTCATTTAGACCATGAGGGGATGGAAATAAGATGTTGGGACCTAAGGTTCCATATCACCGTGGATGCATTGGATCCACCAATCAAAATTGGTGAGACTCAAGACTATCTTTCGATATCTCCAATGCATCAAACATTTTGTCCTAATCATTCAGTTTCAGAGAAATCTGGACACCAATATCATTGGATACATCGATTAGATCCCTACTATGTTAGATCGTAGAAAAAGTTTGTGTTCCTGTTAGGTGTGATAGCCATCTCATAAGAGTCTTTGAATCAGACCTCGTGGCTACATCCACCAACCGTTATCTCAAAGTTAATGTTGATTGTGCTGCCCGAATGCAAATAGGTTACGTAATAAGCAATATCATTATATTGCATATCTTGCAAGTCAAATCATGTGACTGATTTGTTCACCAAGTGTCTACCAACTTCTACATTCCAGAAATATGTTCATGGAATTGGTATATGACGGCTTCGGAATTTGCAAGAATCAGGGGGAGTATCTTCCTGAATTGTTCCTGTTCAAAGGATCATATTATACTCTTTTTTCCTTCATGAGTTTACTTTACAGGTTCTCATAAAGGTTTTTAATGAGGTAATATCAACATGAGATCATATGTCATACTTTCTGTTTTCCCCACCGGGTTTTTTAGGAAAGTATATACGACATATTTATTGTCCTCCAAATTTTGTGGATATACATCATATCGAGTTACCGAGGCAATAATCATTATATGTTGGATCATTTTCTCCTTATTTTCCCACTGGGTTTGAAGGAGTTTTACCAGCATATACTACACTACTCCTCATATTTTTCCCATAGGGTTTTTGGAGGAGACTTTATCAGATGATGGACTACTATGCAATCAAGCGGTGATTAGGGGGAGTGTTAAAACTAAATAACTCTTGTGGTTATTAGGGGATAATCCCCGCTCCTTCCTACATGTGCGGTTGCACACTTCCAGCAACCGTAATGGCGGTTCCTGGAATGGCATCTCTACGGACCATCATGTCCCTCCGAGGCAACTGTTCCCATTGTATATAAGTGCTCATTCATCATCAATAAAGGGTTGTTCGTATCATTTGTTCCCTTGTCTCTCTGTACAATTCTATTTATCACACTTTGAATGAAACTAACCCGGACTGACGCTGTTTTCAGCAGAATTGCCATGGTGTTGTTTTTATGCGGAAATCAAAGTTCTCGGATTGACCTGAAAATTTACGAAGAATTTTTATGAAAAATATAAAAAATACTGGTGAAAAAAATATACCAGAGGTGGGCCACCCAGGAGCCACAAGCTCAGGGGGCGCGCCCACCCCACAGGGCGCGCCCACCCCACAGGGCGCGCCCTATGCACTTGTGGGCCCACTAGACCCCCGGCAACCCTAACTCCAACTCCATATATTCCTATTCGCCAAGAAAATAAATCAGAGAGAAGCATTCATCACGTTTTACAATACGGAGCCGCCGCCACCTCCTGTTCTTCATCGGGAGGGCTGATCTGGAGTCCGTTCGGGGCTCCGGAGAGGGGAATTTGATGCCGTCATCATCATCAACCTTCCCCCATCACCAATTTCATAATGCTCATCGCCGGGAGTGAGTAATTCGTTCGTAGGCTTGCTGGACGGTGATGGGTTGGATGAGATCTATCATGTAATCGAGTTAGTTTTGTTAGGGCTTGATCCCTTGTAGCGATCCGACCTCAGATGGTCAAATCTCTGTGTTCAAGTGTCATCCCTGGATCGGTAATGCTGACACACACAGTACTCGAAGGATTTATTACAGAGTGCAATCACACACTTATTACATCGAATGTCTCAAAAGAGAACTTATTACAATAAATATGGCTTAAGGCCTTCTAAATAAAGTAACAGCGGAAGACTTGGAAGATAAAGTGAGTCCATCAACTCCAACGGCATAGCTGAGTGCATGACAACGACCTAGCGCACCTTACTCTTCGTCTGAAAAGTCTGCAACATGATATGTTGCAGCCCGAAACGGGTCAGCACATGGAATATGTTGGCAATATAACACAATAGAGCAAGGAACAGATAAATGCTATCACTACATGCATATATGGCCGGTGGAAAGCTCTAGGGTTATATTGTTTTGCGAAAAGCCAATTTTTCCCTACATCAAAGGAATATGTTTTATTTAACTATCATGGTAGTTGTTAAACATTGAGAAGGTAAATCCCCATCTCAATCCCAATTAAAAGTAATCATTAAACACAACAAATTAATTTTAGAGTGATGAGATCAAATCAATAATTCAAGTACCAGATACTCAAGATGTTCATAACCGGGGACACGGCTAATCATGATTAGTTTATACACTCTGCAGAGGTTTGTGCACTTTTCCCCACAAGACTCGATCTCCTCCGTTGGATTTCTCGCACTACATGGTGTTTGAGAAACGGATGACCGAGACACAGTCTTTCAGAAGCATTTACTCTTTACTCTGGGTAGACAGTTACACCTACTTTCCCCTACATCTGCTAGCCTACCACTGAAAGAGGTCCTCCAACATACTCAACTATGCTAGAGCCCATAATAGCTTGTGGCTGCACACGGAAGTTTCTAGCATGAATAATCTTATGATCCCTTTGAGCCTGGGTGGCGAACCAAAAAGACAACACTGGTATATCCCCAGGTGCCTGCAACCAATCCACCCAGATGTGTATTTAAGTAGCCACCTTAAGTTAACCATTAATTAACAATCTCACATCTGTCATGGATACACTCAAACCCAATCCACGTCTACGAGCATAGCATGGCAATATGAGCAAAACGTGGAAGTAACTCCCAAGGGTTTGATAATAAAGGGCAATAGGTTCTACCTCATCATCTACTTCTCAATACCCACAAGTTAATCACATCCTAATCATGCAATGTTTGAGGATTGAAACTAATGCATAAAAACTGGGTATGAAAAGAGTATGATCAATGTGTTACTTGCCTTGCTGACGATCTGCAAACCCTAGAGACTCGTAGTAGCACACTTCGCACTCCGGGAATTCTATCGCAAACAAACAATAGCATACATAAGCACTCAAGCATAGATGCAAGGGTAAAACTCAGATAAAAAGATCAAATCTGAAAGTTCAACTGAAGAGCTTCGATTTGCAAAAAGAATCAATCGAATCGGAGCTACGAAACTGAATCTACGGTCAAAAGAACTTTGAAAACAAATCTGCTTGAAACCAAAGTTTAAATTGTCAAAATCATGTTCAAGTTGATTAAACAGAAAGAGGGGTTCGAGACGAAGATTTTGGCGTTGGTTTCACTGGATTTGGACGAACGGTTTAGAAACGGCGAGGGCTTGAAGATCAGGGGCTAATCTGTGATAAAAATAATCGCGGATAGGTCCCTGGTAGAAAAAGAAAAATCTATCGGACGAACGTCCGCTAACAGAGACAAACGAACGAAAGCGTTCGTTAACAGATCTAAACGAACGAACGTTCGCTAAATAACGAAACCGACGAAAAATCGAACCGAAAAAAAAACCGAACTAGGGTTTAAAAAAAAACCGAGACGGTTTTTACCTAAACCGAAAAAAAAACCGGCGGTGACGGCGACGAGATCCGGCGGCTCCGGCGGCGGCAGGAGGCGGCGGCGGGGCTGCGGGGCGACGGCGGCGGCTGGCGCGGGCGGCGGCAGCAGCTAGCAGCGGCGGCGCTAGCAGGCGGCGACGGTGGCTGCTGCTGGCGGCGGCGGTTGCTGCGGGCGGCGGTGGGGCGCGATGAGGAGGAGAGGGGGGGTGGCGCGGCTATATAAAGGCCGGGGGGGTGGCGGCTTGGGGGAGGGGCAAGGCGGCGGCGGCCTGGCTCGGCTGGGCCTTCGGCCCAGTCGGGCGAAGAGATTTTTTTTTTGAATTCCGCCGAAACAAAAATCCTAAATAAAAAAAATTCTAAAAATGCCAAAAACAATTTTCACCGTCTAAATAAAATATTTAGAACAAAGTGAACATTTTCTTGGCCTAAAAATGCAATTTTTGAAAAATGCATATTTTTCTAATTCAAATAAAATGGCCATAAAATCCAAATAAAATTATTTATTTGGTTTTAATATTTTTCCTCCAATATTTCTGTCCTTTTGGAGAAGTCATGTTATCTCCTCTCATATGTTTTTAATACGAAATATTTTGGAAAGAACAATAAATAAAACCAAAATGATCCCCTTTTCAATATTTGAGAAAATTCAAATATGAAAATAATAAAATCTCCAACTCTCTCCGTGGGTCCTTGAGTTGCTTAAGATTTCTAGGATCACAATAAAAAATGCAAATAAAATATGATATGCAAATGATGACCTATGTATAACATACCAAATAGAAAATTTGGGATGTTACATCCCTAGTATCTACTATGTTCTGAGATTGATGTTGCTATGACTTTGCTATGCTTAATGCTTGTCACTAGGGCCCGAGTGCCATGATTTCAGATATGAACCTATTATGTTTTCATGAATATATGTGTGTTCTTGATCCTATCTTCCAAGTTATATGCACCTATTACGTGTTATGATCCGCATACCCCAAGGTGACAATAATTGGGATTCTTTCCGGTGATTACCGTAGTTTGAGGAGTTCATGTATTCACTAAGTGCTAATGGTTTGTTTCAGTTCTCTATTAAAAGGAGGCCTTAATATCTCTTAGTTTCCTTATGGACCCCACTGCCATGGGAGGATAGGACAAAAGATGTCATGCAAGTTCTTTTCCATAAGCACGTGTGACTATATACGGAATACATGCCTACATTACGTTGATGAATTGGAGCTAGTTCTGTGTCGCTCTAGGTTATAATTGCTACATGATGAATATCATCCAATGCAATTATCCATCACTGATCCAATGCCTACGCTTTTTATATATTGATCTTTGCTAAGTTACTTTCGCCGTTGCTACTGTTACGATCACTACAGAACTGCTACTGTTTCTATTGCTACTGTTACCGTTACTATCAAACTACCAAACTACTGTGCTACTGATCACTTTGCTGCAGATATTAAGTCTTCCAGGTGTGGTTGAATTGAAAACTCAACCGGTAATACATGCGAATATTCTTTGGCTCCCCTTGTGTCGAATCAATAAATTTGGGTTCAATACTCTACCCTTGAAAACTGTTGCGATCCCCTATACTTGTGGGTTATCAAGACCTTTTTCTGGCGCCATTGCCGGGGAGCATAGCAATATTTGCTGAGTCACTTGGGATTCATATCTGTTGATTACTATGAAGAATCTTAAGGATGATAGTGATGGAAATATGCCCTAGTGGCAATAATAAAGTTGTTATTATTATATTTCCTTATTCATGATAAAGGTTTATTATTCATGCTAGAATTGTATTGACCGGAAACTTAAATACATGTGTGACTACCTAAAGAAATACCGTGTCCCTAGTGAGCCTCTACTAGACTAGCTCGTTGATGAAAAGATGGTTAAGGTTTCCTGGCCATAGACATGGGTTTGTCTTTGATAATGGGATCACATCATCAGGGGAATGGTGTGATGGACAAGACCCATCTGTTAGCTGAGCATATGACCGTTCAGTTTATTGTTACTGCTTTATTAATGTCAAATACATATTCCTTCGACCATGAGATCATGCAACTCCCGGATACTGGAGGAATACCTTGTGTGCTATCAAACGACATAACGTAACTGGGTGATCATAAAGATGCTCTACAGGTATCTCCGAAGGTGTCTATTGAGTTGGCGTGAATCGAGATTGGGATTTGTCACTCCATGTATCATAGAGGTATCTCTGGGCCCTCTCGGTAATACACATCACAAGAAGCTTGCAAGCAAAGTGACAACGGAGTTAGTTGCAAGATGATGTATTACGGAACGAGTAAACAGACTTGCCGGTAATGAGATTGAACTAGGTATGAAGATACCAACGATCGAATCTCAGGCAAGTAACATACCGACAGACAAAGGAAATTACGTATGTTGTCATAAAGGTTCGACCGATAAAGATCTTCGTAGAATATGTAGGAACCAATATGGGCATCCAGGTGCCGCTATTGGTTATTGACCGAAGAGGCGTCTCGGTCATGTCTACATCATTCTCGAACCCATAGGGTCCACACGCTTAATGTTCGTTGATGATATAGTATTTTATGAGTTATGTGAGTTGGTGACCGACTGTTGTTCGGAGTCCCAGATGAGATCATGGACATGACGAGGAGCTCCGGAATGGTCCGGATGTCAAGATTGATATATAGGACGATCCTATTTGGTCACCGGAAAGGTTTCGGAATGTATTGGGTAGTCATCGGATCACCGAAAGGGGTTCCGGGAGGCCCCGAGAGTTTAATGGGCCAAACGGGGGAGTGCATGAAATGTCTCCAACGTATCTATAATTTATGAAGTATCCATGCCATGTTTACAACAATTCTATATGATTTTGGTATGATTTGATTAGAACTAACCCAGACTGACGTTGTTTTCAGCAGAACTACCGTGGTGTCATTTTTTGTGCGGAAATAAAAGTTCTCGGAATGGGCTGAAAATTTATGGAGAATATTTTTTGAAAATATAAAAAATACTTGAACAAAAATAAATCGGAGAGGAGTCCCGAGGCAACCACAAGGGTGGAGGGCGCCCCCCTAGTGCGCGCCCCCTGCCTTGTCGTCGCCTCGTGGGCACCCTTGACTTGTTCCCGACGCCAACACCTACTATAAATACCAAAACCTCCAGAAATAAACCTAGATCGGAAGTTCCGCCGCCGCAAGCCTCTGTAGCCATGAAAAACCAACTGGGAGCCCGTTCCGGCACCCTGCCGGAGGGGGAAACCATCACCGGTGGCCATCTTCATCATCCCGGCGGTCTCCATGACGAGGAGGGAGTAGTTCACCCTCAGTGCCGAGGGTATGTACTAGTAGCTATGTGTTTGATCTCTCTCTCTCTCTCTCGTGTTCTTGATTTGGCACGATCTTGATGTACCACGAGCTTTGTTATTATAGTTGGATCATATGGTGTTTCTTCCCTCTCTATCTCTTGTTTTGATGAATTGAGTCTT
The DNA here is from genome assembly GCA_011799875.1 of Thinopyrum elongatum. Classification (NCBI taxonomy): domain Eukaryota; kingdom Viridiplantae; phylum Streptophyta; class Magnoliopsida; order Poales; family Poaceae; genus Thinopyrum; species Thinopyrum elongatum. The sequence goes on from CM022299.1 coordinate 581,010,954, forward strand.
GCTCTTTGAGGTTCCGTTATGTTGGATTGAGTATTGGATTTTAGAACACTTGATGTATGTCTTGCGATGGGATATCTGTGGTGACAATGGGATGTTCTATTGATTCACTTGATGTATGTTTTGGCACTCAAATCGCGGATTCCCGAGGTGACATTGGGGTAATCTATGCATAGGGGTTGATGCACGTTTTCATCCTTCGTTCTCCGATAGAAACTTTGGAGTGATTCTTTGTTGCATGTTGAGGGATTGTTATGTGATCCAAATATGTTATCATTGTTGAGAGAACTTGCACTAGTGAAAGTATGAACCCTAGGCCTTGTTTCCAAGCATTGCAATACCGTTTTTGCTCCGTTTTACTACCAGTAACCTTGCTGTTTATTTATTTTCAGATTACAAAAACCTATATCTACTATCCATATTACACTTGTATCACCATCTCTTCACCGAACTAGTGCACCTATACACTTTACCATTGTATTGGGTGTGTTGGGGACACAAGAGACTCTTTGTTATTTGGTTGCAGGGTTGTTTGAGAGAGACCATCTTCATCCTACGCCTCCCATGGATTGATAAACCTTAGGTCATCCACTTGAGGGAAATTTGCTACTGTCCTACAAAACTCTGTGCTTGGAGGCCCAACACGAGTCTACAAGAAGAAGGTTGCGTAGTAAACATCAAGCTCTTTTCTGGTGCCACTGCTGGGGAGGCTAGGTAAGCGGCACTCACATCCCGTCAATGAAGCTCTTTTCTGGCGTCGTTGCCGGGGAGGTGAGTGCTTGAAGGTATATCTTTAGATCTTGCAATTGAATCTTTTAGTTTCTTGTTTTATCACTAGTTTAGTTTATAAAAGAAAACTACAAAAAAATGGAATTTAGGTTGCCTCATTTGCTTCATCTTTATAATGTCTTTCGTGAAAATGATGGAAAGGAAAATTGTGCTCAATTGATAGAAGAAGAATGCAATTAAATGTTTGGCACTAAATCTTTGAATGATGAGCATGATTGCAATGTTGTTAGTATGAATTCTTTGAATATCCATGATGCTAATGATATGCAAGGCCATAAGCTTGGGGATGCTATGTTTGATGAAGATGATATTTTTAGTCCCCCAAGTTTTGATGAGAATATTTATTATGATGATAGCATGCCTCCTATTTATGATGATTATATTGATGAAAGTGGGTTTGGAAGAGTGTCAACTCTAGGTAGTATTGATCCCACTATTTTGGAGGGTGTTGAATCTTTTCACAATATTGATAAAAGTGGATTTGGAGAGGTCATGGCTTTATTTAGTGATGAATCCACTATTTCAGAAGAGGTTCCAATTGATTATGAGAACAAAGTTGCTATCTATGATGATTATTGTGATGACATATATGCTATAAGGAATAATGATAACCATGGAACTTGTCATCATGATTTTAATTTTCAATTGGATTATACCTCATATGATAGTTATGTTGTTGAGTTTGCTCCCACTACTATTCATAAGAATAAATTGGCTTATGTGGAGAGTAATAAAATTTCTATGCTTGTAGATCATGAAAAGAATGCTTTATGTGGTGGTTATATTGTTAAATTCATTCATGATGCTACTGAAAATTATTATGAGGGAGGAATATATGCTTGTAGGAATTGCAATGATATCAAGTTTCCTCTCTATGTGTTGAAAATCTTGAAGTTTTGCTTGTCTTGCCTTCCTATGCTAGTTGATTCTTGTTCCCATAAATTGTTTGCTCACAAAATACCTATGCATAGGAAGTGGGTTAGAATTAAATGTGCTAGTCATATGCTCTATGATGCTCTCGTTATGTTTCAATTCTTATCTTTTATGTGAGCATCATTAAAATCATCATGCCTAGCTAAAAAGGCATTAAAGAAAAGCGCTTGTTGGGAGACAACCCAATATTTACCCCTATTTTTTTTATGTGTTAACATGATTAGGCTACTGTATTAATCATGTTTTATAGCTTTTGTTTAAATAGAGTGCCAAGTAAAGCCTTTGGGATAGTGTGGATGATAGTTGACTTGATTCTGTGCAAAACCAGAAACTTTTGCGTCCAGTACAGAAATTACTCTCTTTTACCGGAACATGGAAAAATTCTGAATTTTTTACAGTTTCTTGGTATACAAATTTTGTACGTTTTCCTAATTTTTCAGAATATTTGGAGTTCAGAAGTATCACCTCAATTCAGATCTTTATAGACTGTTCTGTTTTTGACAGATTCTGTTTTCGATGCATAGTTTGCTTGTTTCCTAGTTTCTATGGCTTATATTGCTCAATATAAATTGTAGAAATGATAGGGTACAGTAGGTATCATGTGAGAAATTTTTTTAATCATGTATTGACAGTACCAAAGTGAATGATTTGTTTTACCATACTAACCCATCTCACGAAGTTCCGTTAAGTTTTGTGTGATTGAAGTTTTCAAGTTTTGGGTGAGATATCGATATGAGGATAATAAGGAGTGACAAGACACTAAGCATGGGGATGCCCAAGGCACCCCAAGGTAATATTCAAGGAATACCCAAGCAACTAAGCTTGGGGATGCCCCGGAAGGCATCCCCCCTTTCGTCTTCAACATTATCGGGAACCTTATTTGGAGCTATATTTTTATTCGTCACATGATATGTGTTTTGCTTGGAGCGTCATTTTATTTTGTTTAGATTTGCTTTCTGTTATATATATTAATGTTTTGCATCTTTTATTTCAATAAAAAGGTCAAGTATAGCCTTTACCATGCTTATTTTGCTAGTCTATATGTTGCTGTTTTGAAAACAGAAAGTTTTCTATCGTTGTCTGAATTCTTCTGGAAAGTCAGAACATGGTCAAATCTTGAAATTTTTACACAATGAGTAACAACAAATTTTGTACAGTGTGGTTATTGTTTAGAAATTTTGGAGTTATGGAAGTATGAGTACAATTGCACTCTTTACAGACTATCCTGTTTTGACAGATTGCTGTTATGTTTGCATTGTTTGCATCTGTTTGCTTGTTTAATGATTCTATTTTAGTATAGGAGTATTAAATATGCAGAGGCATTTAGTATGCAATGTTAAATAATAATTTTAGTGATTTGCTACAGTAGAGAATGATAAGGTTTTGCATTACATTTATACTAACTTTTCTCACGAGTTCTTGTTGAGTTTTGTGTGGATGAAGTTTTTAAGATTTAGGGAAACCGTGATATAAAAGGAATTAAGGAGACACAAAAGCTCAAGCTTGGGGATGCCCAAGGTATCACTAGTTAATATTTCAAGAAGTCTCAAGTATCTAAGCTTGGGGATGCCCCGGTTGGCATCCCACCTTTCTTCTTCAACAATGATCGGTCAGTTTTGGTTGAGCCTAAGTTTTTGCTTCTTCACATGATGTGTGCTGTTTTTAGAAAGTCATTTTATTTTGTTTTGCTCGCTGTTTTAATAAAATACTTAGATCTGAAATTTTTAAATGAGAGAGAATCTTCACATAGCTAATTAATTATTCAACTACTCATTGATCTTCACTTATATCTTTTTGGGGTAGTTTGTCAGTTGCTCTAGTGCTTCACTTATATCTTTTTAGAGCACGACGGTGGTTTTATTTTGAAGAAATTGATGAACTCTCATGCTTCACTTATATTAATTTTAGAGTCTCTAAATAGCATGGTAATTTGCTTAGGTTATGAACTTGGTCCTAATATGATGGGCATCGAGGAGGGATATAATAAAAACTTTCATATAAAGTGCATTGAATACTATGGGAAGTTTGATTCCTTATGATTGTTTTGAGATATAAATATGGTGATATTAGAGTCATGCTAGTGAGTAATTGTGGATTGGTAGAAATACTTGTGTTAAAGTTTGTGATTCCCGTAGCATGCAAGTATGGTGAACCGTTATGTGATGAAGTCAGAGCATGATTTATTTATTGATTGTCTTCCTTATGAGTGGCGGTCGGGGATGAGCGATGGTATTTTCCTACCAATCTATCCCCCTAGGAGCATGCACGTAGTACTTTGTTTCGATAGCTAATAGAATTTTGCAATAAGTATGTGAGTTTTTTATGACTAATGTTGAGTCCATGGATTATACGCATTCTCACCCTTCCACCATTTCTAGCCTCTCTAGTACCGCACAACTTTCGCTGGTGCCTTACACCCACCATATACCTTCCTTAAAACAGCTACCATACCTACCTATTATGGCATTTCCATAGCCATTCCGAGATATATTGCCATGTAACTTCCATCATTCTGTTTTATTATGACATGCTTCATCATTGTCATATTGCTTTGCATGATCATGTAGTTGACCTCGTATTTGTGGCAAGGCCACCATTCATATTTTTTTTATACATGTCACTCTGGAGTCATTGCACATCCCGGTACACCACCGGAGACATTCATATAGAGTCATATATTTGTTCTAGTATCGAGTTGTAATTCTTGAGTTGTAAAGTAAATAAAAGTGTGATGATCATCATTATTAGAGCATTGTCCCATGTGAGGAAAGGATGACGGAGACTATGATTCCCCCACAAGTCGGGTTGAGACTCCAGACTAAAAATAAAAAAAAAATAGAAAAGAAAAGAAAAAAAGAGAGGCCAAAGAGCCCAAAATAAAAAAAATGAGAGAAAAGAGAGAAGGGGCAATGCTACTATCCTTTTTGCACACTTGTGCTTCAAAGTAGCACCATGGTCTTCATGATAGAGAATCTCCTATTTTGTAACTTTCATATACTAGTGGGAATTTTTCATTATAGAACTTGGCTTGTATATTCCAATGATGGGCTTCCTCAAAGTGCCCTAGGTCTTCGTGAGCAAGCGAGTTGGATGCACACCCACTTAGTTTCTTTTTGAGCTTTCATACACTTATAGCTCTAGTGCATCCGTTGCATGGCAATCCCTACTCACTCACATTGATATCTATTGATGGGCATCTTCATAGCCCATTGATACGCCTAGTTGATGTGAGACTATCTCCTTCTTTTTGGTCTTCTCCACAACCACCATATTCTATTCCACCTATAGTGCTATATCCATGGCTCACGCTCATGTATTGCGTGAAAGTTGAAAAGGTTTGAGAACATCAAAAGTATGAAAAATTGCTTGGCTTGTCATCGGGGTTGTGCATGATTTAATACTTTGTGTGATGAAGATGGAGCATAGCCAGACTATATGATTTTGTAGGGATAACTTTCTTTGGCCATGTTATTTTGAGAAGACATGATTGCTTTATTAGTATGCTTGAAGTATTATTGTTTTTATGTCAATATTAAACTTTTGTTTTGAATCTTACGGTTCTGAACATTCATGCCACATTAGAGAAGATTACATTGATAAATATGCAAGCTAGCATTCACACTTCATAAATTATTTCTTTTATCATTTACCTACTCGAGGACGAGCAGGAATTAAGCTTGGGGATGCTGATACGTCTCCAACGTATCTATAATTTATGAAGTATTCATGCCATGTTTACAACAATTCTATATGATTTTGGTATGATTTGATTAGAACTAACCCGACTGACGCTGTTTTCAATAGAACTACCGTGGTGTCGTTTTTTGTGCAGAAATAAAAGTTCTCGGAATGGGCTAAAAATTTACGAAGAATATTTTTGGAAAATATAAAAAAATACTGGAACGAAAAGATATCGGAGAGGAGTCCCCAGGCAACCACAAGGGTGGAGGGCGCGCCCCCCTAGGTTGTGCCCCCCTGCCTTGTCGTCGCCTCGTGGGCCCCCTTGACTTGTCCCCAACGCCAACACCTCCTATAAATGCCAAAACCTCTAGAAATAAACCTAGATCGGAAATTCCGCCGCCGCAAGCCTCTGTAGCCACGAAAATCCAATCGGGAGCCCGTTCTGGCACCCTACCGGAGGGGGAAACCATCATCGGTGGCCGTCTTCATCATCCCGGCGGTCTCAATGATGAGGATGGAGTAGTTCACCCTCGGGGCTGAGGGTATGTACCAGTAGCTATGTGTTTGATCTCTCTCTCTTGTGTTCTTGATTTGGCACGATCTTGATGTACCGCGAGCTTTGTTATTCTTTGTTGGTCCAAATATGTTATGTGATCCTTTGTTGCACGTTGAGGGATTGTTATGTGATCCAAATATGTTATCATTGTTGAGAGAACTTGCACTAGTGAAAGTATGAACCCTAGGCGTTGTTTCCAAGCATTGCAATACCGTTTTTGCTCCGTTTTACTACCAGTTACCTTGCTGTTTTTTTTATTTTCAGATTACAAAAACCTATATCTACTATCCATATTACACTTGTATCACCATCTCTTCGCCGAACTAGTGCACCTATACACTTTACCATTGTATTGGGTGTGTTGGGGAGACAAGAGACTCTTTGTTATTTGGTTGCAGGGTTGTTTGAGAGAGACCATCTTCATCCTACGCCTCCCACGGATTGATAAACCTTAGGTCATCCACTTGAGGGAAATTTGCTACTGTCCTACAAAACTCTGCGCTTGGAGGCCCAACACGAGTCTACAAGAAGAAGGTTGCGTCATAGACATCAGTGCACACCAGCCCACATGGGGCTGGTGCGCCTCCTCCTCATGGCGCTGGCCCTAGGGATGGAAAGGGAGAGGGCTAGCCCCTCTTGCCTTTTCTCCCACATGAGAAAAAGGGAGGGGGGGCGCCACCCCCTCCTGCCTTCTCCCAGGCGCTAGAAAAGGAAGGGGGCACGCCCTGGCTGCCCCTCCTCCCCCACCTATATATATGAGAGAGACGGGGCGCCACATAACCCACGACAATCCACAAGACGTGTGCGGCGCCCCTCTCCCCGGTTTCATCCTCCGTCTAGTTTTTTTGCAGTGCACGGTGAAGCCCTGCGGAACAAGTTCACCACCATCGTCATCACGCCATCGTGCTGCCGGAACTCATCTACTACTTCGCCTATCTTGCTGGATCAAGAAGGCGAGGACGTCATCGAGCTGAACGTGTGCTGAACGCGGAGGTGCCGTATGTTTGGTACTTGATCGGTTGGATCGTGAAGGTGTACGACTACATCAACCGCGTTGATAAACGCTTTCGCTAAACGTTCTACGTGGGTACGTAGACATATTCTCCCCTCTCATAGCTATGCATCTCCATGGATAGATCTTGCGTGTGCGTAGAAAAAATTTGTTTTCCATGCAACGTTCCCCAACAGTGGCATCATGAGCCAGGTCTATGCGTAGATGATATGCACGAGTAGACTCACAAAGGAGTTGTGGGAGGTGATGTTCATACTGCTTACCACCAACGTCTTATTTTGATTCGGCGGCATTGTGGGATGAAGCGTCCCAGACCAACCTTACATGTCCACGCACATGAGACCGGTTCCACTGACTGACATGCAACTTGTTTTGCATAAAGGTGGCTGGCGGGTGTCTGGTTCTCCTACTTTTGTTGAATCGAATTTGACTACGGCTGATCCTTGAAGAAGGTTAAAACAACAAAATTGATAATCACCATTCTGGTTTTACGTAGTTAAGAACGGTTCTTGCTAGTTGCCCGTAGCAGCCACGTAAAACTTGTAACAACAAAGTAGAGGACGGCTAACTTGTTTTTGCAGGGCATGTTGTGATGTGATATGGTCTAGATATGATGTGATATATGTTGATGTATGAGATGATCATGTTTTGTAATAAGTTCACGACTTGCATGTCGATGAGTACGACAACCGGCAGGAGCCTTAGGGTTGTCTTTAATTATTGTATTACATGCGTGTCAATCACTAAGTGCCATGTAATTGCTTTACTTTATCGCTATGCGTTAGCAATAGTTGTAGAAGCAATAGTTGGCGAGACGACCCCAACGCAACGATGGAGAACAAGGTGTCGTGCCAGTGACGATGGAGATCATGCCAATGCTTTGGAGATGGAGATCAAAAGCACAAGATGATGATGGCCATATCATGTCACATATTTTGATTGCATGTGATGTTTATCCTTTATGCATCTTATTTTGCTTAGAACGACGGTAACATTATTAGATGATCCCTTCACTTAATTTCAAGATAAAAGTGTTCTCCTTGAGTATGCACCGTTGCTAAAGTTCGTCGTTTTGAAGAACGTCGTGATGATCGGGTTTGATAGACTCTACGTTCACATACGATGGGTGTAAGCCAGTTTTGCACAAGCAAAATTCTTGGGTTAAACTTGATGAGCCTAGCATGTACATACATGGTCTCAGAACACTGGAGACTGAAAGGTCGAACATGAGTCATATAGTAGATATGATCAACATGGAGATGTTCACCATTGATTACTACCCCATCTCACGTGATGATCGAACATGGGTTAGTTGATTTGGATCATGTATCACTTAGACAACTTGAGGGATGTTGATTTAAGTGGGAGTCCATTAGTAATTTGATTAATTGAAGTTAATTTTTCATGAACTTAGTCCTGATAATATTTCCATATCTATATTGTAGATCAATGGCCCGTGCTACCGTTCCCTTGAATTTTAATGTGTTCCTAGAGAAAGCTATGTTGAAAGATGATGGTAGCAACTAGACGGACTGGGTCTGTAACTTGAGGATTATCCTTATTGCTGCACAGAAGAATTATGTCCTTGATGCACCGCTAGGTAACTGATATGTCACCATCGTATCTACTTTTCCAAACTCTTTTGCCCTTGTTTTGGACTCTAATTTGCATGATTTGAATGGAAATAACCTGGACTGGCGCTGTTTTCAGCAGAATTGCCTTGGTGTTATTTTTGTGCAGAAATAAAAGTTCTCGGATTGACCTGAAAATTTACGGAGAATATTTTTGGAATATATAAAAAATATTGGCGAAAGAATCATCCAGAGGGGACCCACCACATGACACAAGGGTGGAGGCCGCCCCCTCTAGGCGCGCCCCCTGGCTTGTGGGTCCCCTGGACCTCCTCCAACTCCATATAACCCTATTCGGGGAGGAAAAAATTAGAGAGAAGAGTTCATCGCGTTTCAAAATATGGAGCTGCCGCCACCTCCTATTCTTCCTAGGGAGGGTAGATCTGGAGTCTGTTTTGGGCTTCGGAGAGGGGAAATCGACGCCGCGTCATCACCAACCATCCTCCATCTCCAATTTTATGATGCTCACCGCCGTGCGTGAGTAATTCCATCATAGGCTTGCTGGATGGTGATGGGTTTGATGAGATTAATCATGTAATTGAGTTAGTTTTTTTAGGGTTTGATCCCTAGTATCCATTATGTTCTGAGATTGATGTTGCTATGACTTTGCTATGCTTAATGCTTGTCACTAGGGCCCGAGTGCCATGATTTCAGATCTGAACCTATTATGTTTTCATGAATATATATGTGTTCTTGATCCTATCTTGCAAGTTGTAGACACCTACTACGATCTATGATCCGCATACCCCCAAGGTGACAATAATTGGGATTCTTTCCGGTGATTACCGTAGTTTGAGGAGTTCATGTATTCACTAAGTGCTAATGCTTTGGTCCGGTTCTCTATTTAAAGGAGGCCTTAATATCCCTTAGTTTCCATTAGGACCCCGCTACCACGGGAGGGTAGGACAAAAGATGTCATGCAAGTTCTTTTCCATAAGCACGTATGACTATATACGGAATACATGCCTACATTATATTGATGAATTGGAGCTATTTCTGTGTCACCCTATGTTATAACTGTTGCATGATGAATGCCATCCGACATAATTATCATTGACGATCCATTGCCTATGAACTTTTCGCATATTGATCTTTGCTAAGTTACTTTTCCTGCTACTGCTACTACAATTACTACAAAACTGCTACTGTTACTTTTGCCATCGTTACCGCTACTTCCATACTACTTTGCTACTAAATACTTTGCTGCAGATATTAAGTCTTTCAGGTGTGGTTGAATTGACAACTCAGCTGCTAATACTTGAGAATATTCTTTGGCTCCCCTTGTGTCGAATCAATAAATTTGGGTTGAATACTCTACCCTTGAAAACTGTTGCGATCCCCTATACTTGTGGGTTATCAGGACCTTTTTCTGGCGCCGTTGCTGGGGAGCATAGCTCTATTCTCTGAGTCACTTGGGATTTATATCTGTTGATCACTATGAAGAATCTGAAAGATCCAGGAACCAAGATTTTTCCCACTAAGACGAGGGGAGGTAAGGAACTACCATCTAGCTCTGCACTTGATTCACCTTCTGTTTTTAGTAAACCTGTGACACCTGCACCTGCCATTGATTCTGATATGTCACAAGTAATTGATGATGCTACTTCTGCTATGCATGATGCTTATGATGATACTACTACTTTGCTTGATAACACTGTGCCACTTGGTGAATTTCTTGATGAACAACTTGCTAGGGTTAGAGAGAATGAGATTACTGAAACTGATGAAATTATTGAAACTGATGAGTATGATTCTCCTCCTAGATATGAATTGCCTAAGGTACCTGAGGGTTATATTATGGATGAAGAAACTGCTAGAGACTTTTTTGCTTGCAATGATAGAGATGATCTTAAGAAATTGTTAGCCAAGCTGAATAAAAAATCTTTGAATGCTAGAATGCAATATGACCCTAAGTTTGCTACTTCACCTATCCTTGTTACTGATAAGGATTATGAATTCTCTGTCGATCCTGAGTTAATTACTTTGGTTGAATCTGATCCTTTCCATGGTTATGAATCTGAAACTGTTGTGGCACATCTTACTAAATTGAATGATATAGCCACCCTATTTGCTCATGAGGAAAAAATTCGCTACTAATGTATTCTTAAGTTGTTTCCTTTCTCATTAAAGGGTGATGCTAAGATATGGTTTAATTCTCTTGCTCCTGGTTGTGTGCGTAGTCCCCAGGATATGATATATTACTTCTCTGAAAAATATTTTCCTGCTCATAAGAAACAAGCTGCCTTAAAGGAAATATTTAATTTTGTGCAAATTGAAGAAGAGAGTCTCCCAAAAGCTTGGGGGAGGCTTCTCCAATTACCTAATGCTTTGCCTGATCATCCTCTAAAGAAAAATGAAATACATGATATCTTTTATAATGGACTAACCGATGCTTCTAGGGACCACCTAGATAGTTGTGCTGGTTGTGTTTTCAGGGAACGAACTGTTGAACAAGGTGAATTACTATTGAATAATATATTGAGCAATGATAATGATTGGACTCTTCCTGAACCACCTCCTAAGCCAACTCCGAAGAAAAGAGGTATTCTATTTCTCAGTCCTGAAGATATGCAAGAGGCAAAGAAATCTATGAAAGAAAAAGGTATTAAAGCTGAAGATGTTAAGAATTTACCGCCTATTGAAGAAATACATGGTCTTGATAACCCGACACAGGTATTAGAGGTAAATTCTCTCTATAGATTTGATGAAGGTGATATTCCTTATAATAAGTCTGCTAGTCAATGCTTGGATGAATTTGATAACTTTATTGTTAAACAAGAAAATTTCAATGCTTATGTTAGTAGACAATTGAAACGTAATGCTTACATGCTTGACCGCATGGGTGATTATATGAGTAGAACTGTTAATGATCTTAAGCTTATCAGTAAACATGCTTCCATGGTAAAAACTCAAGTAGAACAAGTTGTTAAGGCACAAAATGATTTGCTTAATGAGATGAACAATAAAAACAATGATCATGCTGTTAAAGTTATGACTAGAGGTGGTAAAATGACTCAGGAACCTTTGTATCCTGAGGGCCATCCTAAGAGAATTGAGAAAGATTCTTAGAGAATTAATACTGATTCACCTAGTCCTTCCAGCAATAAAAAGAAAAAGAATGATGATAGGACTTTGCATGCTTCTAGTGAACCTGTTATAAATACACCTGAGAATCCAAATGATATTTCTATTTCTGATGCTGAAACACAATCTGGTGATGAACATGAACCTAGTATTAATGTTAATGATGATGTTCATGTTGATTCTCAACCTAGTAATGATAATGATGTGGAGATTGAACATGCTGTTGATCTTGATAACTCACAACCTAAGAATAAACGTTATGATAAGAGAGACTTCGTTGCTAGGAAGCATGGTAAAGAAAGAGAACCATGGGTTCAGAAACCCATGCCCTTTCCTCCTAAACCATCCAAGAAAAAGGATGATGAGGATTTTGAGCGCTTTGTTAAAATGCTTAGACCTGTCTTTGTGCGTATGCGTTTGACTAACATTCTGAAAATGTCTCCTTATGCTAAGTATATGAAAGAAATTGTGACAAATAAAAGAAAGATACCGGAAGCTGATATTTCCACCATGCTTGCTAATTATACCTTTAAGGGTGGAATACCGAAGAAACTAGGAGATCCAGGAATACCAACTATACCATGCTCCATTAAAAGAAATTATGTTAAAACTGCTTTATGTGATCTTGGAGCCGGTGTTAGTGTTATGCCTTTCTCTTTGTATCATAGACTTGATTTGAATAAGTTGATACCTATTGAAATCTCTTTGAAAATGGCTGATAAATAAACTGTTATACCCATCGGTGTTTGTGAGGATGTGCCTGTTGTGGTTGCAAACGTTACTATTTTAACGGACTTTGTTATTCTTGATATGCCCGAGGATGACAGTATGTCGGTCATCCTTGGTAGACCCTTTTTGAATACTGCAGGGGCTATTATTTATTGCAACAAAGGCAATGTCACTTTTCATGTTAATGGTAATGAGCATACCGTACACTTTCTGAAGAAACAACCTCAAGTGAATAGTATCAACTCTATTGGAGAAATTCCAACAATTACTATTGGAGGTTTTAAATTCCCTCTCTCTACTGTCAAGAAGAAATATGATATTCTTATTGTTGGGGACATGCATATCCCCGTTGAGGTAACCTAGTGTTATTCGAAAATTCTCCGGGTTCATGTCATTCGGAAGAAGTTTGTTAACAAGACTTGATCAACCTTGTTAATGGATTCCTTTTGACAGGCATGAGATGGATGAATTTAGAAGGCACAACTTTCTGTACCCAACTTTTACTCTCTGTTATTTAGAATAAATGAAGCAAAAATACCATTATTTTTCTGTTTTCTGAATTATCCGTGCAATAAAAAATGACCCGAAAATAAAAGTTCTCCAAATGCCCTGAAAATTTAGTATGATTTTTTCTAGAATATTTTAGAATTTCTGGCACTGAGAACACATCAGGGGGCTGTACCAGTGGGCCACAAGGCCACAGGGCACGCCCACCCCCCTGGGCGCGCCTAGGTGGCTTGTGGGTCCCACGTGGGTCCCCCTCACTTATTCCAGCACCCATCCGCTTCGTCTTCCTCCAGAAAAAATTCCACCATTGCTCAAACCCGTGTTCTAGCTCATTTAGCTGCCATTTTCGATCTCCTTGTGCAAATCTCCATTTGCAAAACAGTTTTGGGGGATTGTTCTTCGGTATGTGACTCCTCCAATGGTCCAATTAGTTTTTTTTTCTAGTGCTTTGTTTATTGCAATTTTTTACTGCTGTGGTGACCTTGTTCTTGAGTTTGCTTGTCAAATTTATATGGTCCCAAGTAGTTTTGCTGCATGATATAGCCTCTAGGCACTTGTGGGAGTAGTTGCTATCAATTTTGTTGAGGTTTGTGCACTTTTATTTTGAGTCACTAAAAATTTCAGAAATTTTCTGAGGAAGAAAATGATGAGGAGATTGTTAAGAGGATCTTCAAGCCGGGGTTCTAAAGAAAATGAAAATGAGAAGAAGAAGAAGAAGAAGCCCAAATATAATCTTCCCCACACCACGGAGGTTCGGCCATGTGAATGGCCAAGTGATGCATTCTTGAGGGCGGCCGGAATTTATGATGATTTCTATTATTTGGCGGAGAATGCAGTCATCACCGACTTCCTCCATGATAAGTGTGACCAATACCTCTTACTCACTAATACCTTCGTGCAAAATTTCCACTTTCATTATAGGGAGGATCCTCCTATGGTAGAATTCCACTTATATGATGTGCCTAAGCGAATGTCACTTTATGATTTTTGCAATGTTTGCAAAATACCTTATGAGGGCAGCGTTAATGAACCACGTCCTAGAGATGTGGAGGACTTTATTGCTGAAACCACTGTGGGGGAAGAGAGAGGGGTGTCGGAAGCGAGAGTGGCTAGTTTACATTTTCCTGTTATACGCTATTATTCATTATTTGCGGGGATATGTTTGATTGGTCGTGGGGAGAGTGGAGGCCTTAGTGCTCCTGACCTTGCCATTTTACGCCATGCTCTATATACTGATAAAACTTTTAGTTTGGGCGCTATGGTTGCTTGACGGTTGAGTTTAAACCGTTCGAGAGGTCCTATTTTCAGAGGTTTCTATGCTTCCCGCTTAGCTGAACATTTTGAGATACCCATTAGGCTTGATGAAAAAGAGGAGATGCTGCTGCCCACTAGATATTTAGATTATAACAGTATGGTAGCACACGATTTTATTAAGAAGGATAAGGAAAAGAGACTCCTCTACAACTTAGTATTTGGTCAGGGTACTTGTGAGACTATTGCTCTGCCTGCTTCTTCTTTGTTCGATATTTATTCAGGCAGGTACACTATTATGCCCAAGGACATCTACAGATTTTGGGGTCTATCACAACCCCCAGCACCTGAGCCAGAACCAGTTCCTAACCCATATCAGGAGCCCTTTTTTTAGTGGGAGCCACAGGAGCTCGCCAACCAGTGGAACCCTTAGGACCCTCCGGAGTATCGAGGAGAGGGATATTTTGAGCCGTGACCCTAGAACAACTTAGGCCAAAAGCCTAAGCTTGGGGGAGTACGTATTTCTCACCGACATTACATTCATGTTCACACACTCATTCCAGTTGTCGGTGTTCATACTTTTTCATTGTATTATCCATGTTATTTTATTTCTTTTTCTCGCTTTATTCTTGTGTGTTTGAAAAACTTTGAGAAAATCCAAAAAAAAATTATTTCTAGTTTCTTTCTAGTTTAATTAGTTGTAGTATTAAAAGAAAACCCAAAAAGATTTCTCGTTCTTCTTTTGCTTGTTGGGAGCTTTCCCGTCTAAATTGTTTTTCTCGTTCTTGTTTTACTTTCTTCAGAAAAACAAAAACTCCAAAAACATTTCAGTGTGTTTCTTTGAAATTCTTTTCTTTTCTTTGGGTTGTAAGGAGAAGACCACGATGAAAATGTTGAGTGGCTCTCATATGCATTATTGTTGATCTAACAGAGAGCCCATATTACCTTGTCTTCTCCTTTGAATAAATGTTTGCAGACTCCAGCTTAGTCCGATGCACGTGCACTCTTATTATCATTCACATTGTTCGGTCGTGCAAGTGAAAGGCAATAATGACGATATATGATGAAATGACTGAGATGGAGAAAAGCTGGTACGAACTCGACCTATTTAGTTTTTGTAAATATGATTAGCTTATCATTCTTGATTCAGCTCATTATGGATGAAACATGTTTGCAATGACAATTAGAGATTATAGTTACTCATGCCATGCTTAATTAGCTAGGAGTGTATAATGGTTTTTCTTGTGTGCCAACATGCAAATTAAAATGGTTATGATGTAGTATGATAGGATGGTATCCTCCTTTGAATGATTCAAGTGGCTTGACTTGGCACATGTTCACACATGTAGTTGAAACAAAATCAACATAGCCTCCACGATATTTATGTTCATGGTGATTTATATCTTACTCATGCTTGCACTCAACGTTGGTCAATCTCAATGCATGTTTATGACCGTTGTCGCTCTCTAGTTGGTCGCCCCTCAATCTTTTGCTAGCCTTCACTTGTACTAAGCGGGAATACTGCTTGTGCATTAACTTCCTTAAACCCAAAGTTGTTCCATATGAGTCCACCATACCTACCTATATGCAGTATTTACCCACCGTTCCAAGTAAATTTGCATGCGCCAAACTCTAAACCTTCAAATGATATTCTGTTTTTTATGCCCGAATCGCTCATGTGGCGACTGGGAGCTATCAGCATCTTCCATGCTAGGTGGGTTATTCTCACGATGAGTGTTTATTCACTTGTTATTCATGAGAAAGTGGCTGGTAATCGGGATGCCTAGTTCCATGCTCAAAATCAAATCAAAATATAATTTCAAACAAAACTCCCCCAGGACTGTTGTTGGTATGGACGGTGCCCGTTGTTTTGGATCTGCCGTGGAGTGTGATTGTTGGTGGAGGGGGAGTAAAAACTTTACCATTCTGTTTGGGAACCGCCTATAATGTGTCTAGCATGAAAGATATCGAGATCTCTTGGTTGTTATGTTGACAATGAAAGCATACCACTCAAAATTATATTCATCTCTGTTTTAAAAGCTCGAGCTCTGGCACCTCTACATATCCCTGCTTCCCTCTGCGAAGGGCCTATCTATTTACTTTTATTGTTGAGTCATCATCTTCTTATAAAAAGCACCAGTTAGAGAGCACCACTGTCATTTGTATGCTTTGTTATTAATTGATATTGAGTATGACTGTGACTGGATCTCTTTTACTATGAATTACAATGTCTAGTCAGTACTTAGTCTTCAGAGGTGCTCTGCATTTATGTTTTGCGGTCTTAGAAAGGGCTAGCGAGATACCATTATATCATGATTGTTTTGAAAAAAGTGTTGTCATCCGAGATTTATTATTATTGCTCGCTAGTTTATTATGCCATTGATATGAGTAAATGGCTGACCTAAATGCTATTGTGAATATGGTTAGTTCATAACCTTTGCTAAAAACCTGAACATTTACGGAGCCGCCGCCACCAGAATTTTTTCTTTGTCACTTTTAGTTTGTCAACTGAATTGCTTGAGGACAAGCAATGGGTTAAGCTTGGGGGAGTTGATACGTCTCCATCGTATCTACTTTTCCAAACTCTTTTGCCCTTGTTTTGGACTCTAATTTACATGATTTGAATGGAACTAACCGGACTGACGCTATTTTCAGCAGAATTGCCTTGGTGTTATTTTTGTGCAGAAATAAAAGTTCTCGGATTGACCTGAAAATTTACGGAGAATATTTTTGGAATATATATAAAAAATATTGGCGAAAGAATCAACCAGAGGGGACCCACCACGTGACCACAAGGGTGGAGGGCGCCCCCCCTGGGGCGTGCCCCTGGCTTGTGGGTCCCCTGGACCTCCTCCGACCTCAACTCCAACTCCATATAACCCTATTCGGGGAGGAAAAAATCAGAGAGAAGAGTTCATCGCGTTTCACGATACAGAGCCGCTGCCACCTCCTGTTCTTCCTCGGGAGGGCAGATCTAGAGTCTGTTTTGGCTCCGGAGAGGGGAAATCGACGCCGTCGTCATCACCAACCATCCTCCATCACTAATTTCATGATGCTCACCGTCGTGTATGAGTAATTCCATCGTAGGCTTGCTAGACGGTGATGGGTTGGATGAGATTAATCATGTAATCGAGTTAGTTTTGTTAGGGTTTGATCCCTAGTATCCATTATGTTCTGAGATTGATGTTGCTATGACTTTGCTATGCTTAATGCTTGTCACTAGGGCCCAAGTGCCATGATTTTAGATCAGAACCTATTATGTTTTCATGAATATATATGTGTTCTTGATCCTATCTTGCAAGTTGTAGACACCTACTACGATCTATGATCCGCATACCCCAAGGTGAAAATAATTGGGGTTCTTTCCGGTGATTACCGTAGTTTGAGGAGTTCATGTATTCACTAAGTGCTAATGCTTTGGTCCGGTTCTCTATTAAAAGGAGGTCTTAATATCACTTAGTTTCCATTAGGACCCCGCTGCCACGGCAGGGTAGGACAAAAGATGTCATGCAAGTTCTTTTCCATAAGCACATATGACTATATACGGAATACATGCCTACATTATATTGATGAATTGGAGCTAGTTATGTGTCACCCTATGTTATAACTATTGCATGATGAATGCCATCCGACATAATTATCATTGTCGATCCATTGCCTACGAGCTTATCGCATATTGATCTTTGCTAAGTTACTTTTGCTGCTACTGCTGTTACAATTACTACAAAACTGCTACTGTTACTTTGGCCATCGTTACCGCTAGTTCCATACTACTTTGCTACTAAATACTTTGCTGAAGATATTAAGTCTTTCAGGTGTGGTTGAATTGACAAATCAGCAGCTAATACTTGAGAATATTCTCTGGCTCCCCTTTTGTCGAATCAACAAATTTGGGTTGAATACTCTACCCTCGAAAACTGTTGCGATCCCCTATACTTGTGGGTTATTAGTAACCCATCTGCTCCCGCTAATCTAGACGTTGTGAACGTCTGGCGACCGTGCACTGATGACTACTCGATAGTTCAGTGTGCCATGCTTTACGACTTAGAACCAGGACTTCAAAGACATTTTGAACGCCACGGAGCATATGAGATGTTCCAAGAGCTGAAGTTGATATTTGAATCTAATGCCCGGGTTGAGAGATATGAAGTCTCCAACAAGTTCTATAGCTACATGATGGAGGAGAACAGTTCTGTCAGTGAACACATACTCAAATTGTCTTGGTATCATAACCACTTGACCCAGCTGGGAATTGATCTTCATGTTGAGAGTGTTATTGACAGAGTTCTTCAGTCACTGCCACCAAGCTATAAAGGCTTTGTGATGAACTATAATATGCAAGGGATGGCAAAAATGATTCCTAAGCTCTTCGCGATGCTGAAATCGACGGAGGTAGAAATCAAGAAGGAGCATCAAGTGTTGATGGTTAACAAGACCACTAGTTTCAAGAAAAAGGGCAAGGGAAAGAAAGGGAACTTCAAGAAGAATGGCAAGCAAGTTGCCGCTCTCATGAAGAAGCCCAAAGCTGGACCCAAGCCTGAAACTGAGTGCTTATGGTCATTGGAAGTGGAACTGCCCCAAATACTTGGCAGATAAGAAGGATGGCAAAGTGAACAAAGGTATATTTGATATACATGTTATTGATGTGTTCCTTACCAATGCTCATAGTAGCGCCTGGGTATTTGATACTGGTTCGGTTGCTCATATTTGTAACTCGAAACAGGAGCTGCGGAATAAACAAAGATTGGCTAAGGACGAGGTGAAGATGCGCGTCGGGAATGGTTCCAGGGTCGATGTGATCGCCGTCGGCACGCTACCTCTACATCTACCTTCGGGATTAGTTTTAGACCTCAATAATTGTTATTTGGTGCCAGTCTTGAGCATGAAGATTATATCTGGATCTTGTTTATTGCGAGACGGTTATTCATTTAAGTCAAAGAATAATGGTTGTCCTATTTATATGAATAATATCTTTTATGGTCATGCACCTTTGATGAATGGTCTATTCTTGTTGAATCTCGATCGTAGTGATACACATATTCATAATATAGATGCCAAAAGATTCAAACTTGATAATGACAGTGCAACATACTTGTGGCACTGCCATTTAGGTCATATTGGTGTAAAGCGCATGAAGAAACTCCATACGGATGGAATTTTGGAATCACATGATTATGAATCATTTGATACTTGCGAACCATGCCTCATGGGTAAGATTTCTAAAACTCCGTTCTCCGGAACAATGGAGCGAGCTAATGACTTATTGGAAATAATACATACCGATGTATGCGGTCCAATGAGTGTTGAGGCACGAAGCGGGTATCGTTATTTTCTAACCTTCACAGATGATTTAAGTAGGTATGGGTATATCTACTTGATGAAACACAAGTCTGAAACATTTGAAAAGTTCAAAGAATTTCATAGTGAAGTGGAGAATCATCATAACAAGAAAATAAAGTTTCTACGATCCGATCATGGAGGCAAATATTTGAGTTACGAGTTTGGCCTTCATTTAAAACAATGTGGAATTGTTTCACAACTCACGCCACCTGGAACACCACAATGTAATGGTGTGTCCGAACATCGTAACCGTACTTTATTAGATATGGTGCATTCTATGATGTCTCTTACCGATTTGCCTTTATCATTTTGGGGTTATGCACTAGAGACAGCCACATTCACATTAAAATTGGAACCATCTGAATCCGTTGAGACGACACCGTATGAACTATGGTTTGGCAAGAAAGCTAAGCTGTCATTTCTTAAAGTTTGGGGATGTGACGCTTATGTCAAAAGGCTTTAGCCTGATAAGCTCGAACCCAAATCGGAGAAGTTCGTCTTCATAGGATACCCCAAGGAAACTATTGGGTACATGCTACTTCTTGAGCTTGTGTTGGTTTTTCCCTTGAAGAGGAAAGGGTGATGCAGCAAAGTAGAGATAAGTATTTCCCTCAGTTAGAGAACCAAGGTATCCATCCAGTAGGAGGTACAAACAAGTCTCCAATCTATGCACCTGCACAAACAATCAAACACTTGCACCCAACGCGATAAAGGGGTTGTCAATCCCTTCATGGTCAATTGCAATGGTGAGATTTGATAGAGATAGATATAAAAGATTACTAAAACGTAAAACAAAGTAAAGTAAATAAATTGCATAAAGGTATTTTTGGTTTATAGATTTGAAAATATATAATAGAAAATAGACCCGGGGGCCATAAGTTTCAGTAGAGGCTTCTCTCTTGAAGGAAAATAATACGGTGGGTGAACAAATTACTGTCGAGCAATTGATAGAAAAGCGCAAAGTTATGATGATATCCAAGGCATTGATTATGCATATAGGCATCACGCCAGTGTCAAGTAGACCAAAATGATTCTGCATCTACTACTATTACTCCACACATCGACCGCTATCGAGCTTGCATCTAGAGTATTAAGTTCATAAAGAACGGAGTAACGCCTTAAGTAAGATGACATGATGTAGAGGGATAAACTCAAGCAATATGATGAAAACCCCAGCTTTTTATCCTTGATGGCAACAATACAATACGTGCCTTGCTACCCCTACTTTGTCACTGGGTGAGGACACCGCAAGATTGCACCCAAAACTAAGAACCTCTTCCATTGCAAGAAATACCAATCTAGTTGGCCAAACCAAACCGATAATTTGAAGAGAAATACAAAGATATCAAATCATGCATATAAGAATTTAGAGAAGATTCAAATAATATTCAAAGATAATCTGATCATGAACCCACAATTCATCAGATCTCGACAAACACACCGCAAAAGAATATTACATCGGATAGAACTCCAAGAACACCGAGGAGAACATGGTATTGAAGATCATAGAAAGAGAAGAAGCCATCTAGCTACTAGCTATGGACCCATTGGTCTGAGGTAAACTACTCACGCTTCATCGGAAGGGCAATATGGTTGATGTAGATGCCCTCCGTGATCGAATCCCCCTCCGGCAGATTGCCGGAAAAAGGCCCCAAGATGGGATCTCACGAGAACAGAGGCTTGCGGCAGTGGAAAAGTATTTTTGTGGACGCTTCTGGTGGTTGGGGAATATTTGGGAATTTATAGGCCAAAGATTCGGGTTAGATGAGCTCCAAGGGACCCACAAGGCAAGGGGCGCGCCCTGCACCCTTGCCGTCACCTCGGGACTCCTTTTACTTGATCTCGAAGTCCTACGTGTGTCTTCTGGTCCAAGAAAAATCATCGTAAAGTTTTATTCCGTTAGGACTCCATTTGATATTCCTTTTCTAGGAAACTCAAAAACAAGGGGAAAACAGAAATTGGCACTGGGCTTTTGGTTAGTCCCAAAAATAATATAAAATAGCATACTAATGCATATAAAACTTCCAAAACAGATAATATAATAGCATGGAACAATAAAAAATTATAGATACGTTGGAGACGTATCAAGCATCCCCAAGCTTAATTCCTGCTCGTCCTCGAGTAGGTAAATGATAAAAAAAGAATTTTTGATGTGGAATGCTACCTAACATATTTATCCGTGTAATTTTCTTTATTGTGGCATGAATATTCAGATCCATAAGATAAAAAAAAAGTTTAATATTGACAAAAAATTATAATACATCAAGCATACTAATAAAGCAATCATGTCTTCTCAAAATAACATGGCCAAAGAAAGTTATCCCTACAAAATCATATAGTCTGGCTATGCTCCATCTTCATCACACAAAGTATTAAATCATGCATAACCCCGATGACAAGCCAAGCAATTGTTTCATACTTTTGATGTTCTCAAACTTTTTCAACTTTCACGCAATACATGAGCGTGAGCCATGGATATTGCACTATAGGTGGAATAGAATATGGTGGTTGTGGAGAAGACAAAAAGAAGGAGATAGTCTCACATCAACTAGGCATATCAATGGGCTATGGAGATGCCCATCAATAGATATCAATGTGAGTGAGTAGGGTTTGCCATGCAATGGATGCACTAGAACTATAAGTTTATGAAAGCTCAAAAGAAACTAAGTGGGTGCGCATCCAACTCGCTTGCTCACGAAGACCTAGAGCACTTTGAGGAAGCCCATCATTGGAATATACAAGCCAAGTTCTATAATGAAAATTCCCACTAGTATATGAAAGTGACAATATAGGAGACTCTCTATCATGAAGATCATGGTGCTACTTTGAAGCGCAAGTGTGGAAAAAAGGATAGTAGCATTGCCCCATCTATCTTTTCTCTCATATTTTTATATTGGGCTCTTTGGCCTCTTTTTTTTTCCTTTTTTTTCTCTTTTTTTTTTTACTTATTTTTCATCCGGAGTCTCATCCTGACTTGTGGTGGAATCATAGTCTCCATCATCCTTTCCTCACATGGGACAATGCTCTAATAATGATGATCATCACACTTTTATTTACTTACAACTCAAGAATTACAAATCGATACTTAGAAAAAAATATGACTCTATATGAATGCCTCCGGTGTTGTACCGGGATGTGCAATGACTCAAGAGTGACATGTATAAAAATATATGAATGGTGGATTAGCCACAAATACGATGTCAACTACATGATCATGCAAAGCAATATGACAATGATGAAGCGTGTCACAATAAATGGAACGGTGGAAGTTGCATGGTAATATATCTCGGAATGGCTATGGAAATGCCATAATAGGTAGGTATGGTGGCTGTTTTGAGGAAGGTATATGGTGGGTGTAATGCAACAGTGAAAGTTGCACGGTACTAGAGAGGCTAGCAAAGGTGGAAGGGTGAGAGTGCGTATAATCCATGGACTCAACATTAGTCATAAAGAACTCACATACTTATTGCAAAAGTCTATTAGCTATCGAAACAAAGTATTAGATGCATGCTCCTAGGGGGATAGATTGGTTGGAAAAGACCATCGCTCGTCCCCGACCGCCACTCATAAGGAAGATAATCAATAAATAAATCATGCTCCGACTTCATCACATAACGGTTCACCATACATGCATGCTACGGGAATCACAAACTTTAACACAAGTATTTCTACCAATCCATAATTACTCACTATCATGACTCTAATATCACCATCTTTATATCTCAAAACAATCATAGGGAATCAAAGTTCTCACAGTATTCAATGCACTTAATATGAAAGTTTTTATTATATCCCTCTTGGATGCCCATCATAATAGGACTAAATTCATAACCAAAGCAAATTACCATGTTTAGAGACTCTCAAAATAACATAAGTGAAGCAAGAGAGTTCAACAATTTCTATAAAATAAAACCACCGCCGTGCTCTAAAAAGATATAAGTGAAGCACTAGAGCATATTGCCTATCTCAAAAGATATAAGTGAAGCACATAGAGTATTCTAATAAATTCACGATTCATGCATGTCCCTCTCAAAAGGTGTGTACAGCAAGGATTATTATGGCAAACTAAAAAGCAAAGACTCATATCATACAAGACGCTCCAAGCAAAACATATATCATGTGGTGAATAAAAATATAGCCTCAAGTAAATTTACCGATGGATTGAAGACGAAAGAGAGGATGCCTTCCGGGGCATCCCCAAGCTTAGGCTCTTGGTTGTCCTTGAATATTACCTTGGGGTGCCTTGGGCATCCCCAAGCTTAGGCTCTTGCCACTCCTTATTCCATAGTCCATCAAATCTTTACCCAAAACTTGAAAACTTGATAACACAAAACTCAATAGAAAACTCATGAGATCCATTAGTTAGTATAAGAAAATAAAATTACCACTTTTGTTACTGTTGTGAACTAATTATTTATTTATATTGGTGTAATATCTACTGTATTCCAACTTCTCCATGGTTCATACCCCCCGATACTACCCATAGATTCTTCAAAATAAGCAAACAACACATAGAAAACAGAATCTGTCAAAAACAGAACAGTCTGTCGCAATCTGGAAATTTCGAATGATTCTGTAACTCCAAAAATTCTGAAAAATTAGGAAAACCTGGGAAATTTGTATATCTTTTATGTGATTTTCTAAAATTGTTTTACTGGGTGCAAACATTTCTGTTTTTCAGCAATATCAAATCAACTATCACTGTAAGCCATCCCAAAGGTCTTACTTGGCTCAAACACTAATTAAAACACCAAAACAAAATTACTACAGAGGTAATAATGTTTATTTTATTCAAGAATAGAAGCAAAAAAAACATAAAAAAAATTGGGTTGCCTCCCAACAAGCGCTTTTCTTTAAAGCCTTTTAGCTAGGCATTGATAATTTTAATGATGCTCACATGAAAGATAATAATTGAGACACAAAGAGAGCATCATAAAACATGTGAAAACCATATTTAAGTCTAACATACTTCCTATGAATAGGAATTTTATAGGAAAACAATTTAGTAAGACAAGCAAGATCTAGCATATGCAAGGAAGAAGAAAGAAACAATAGCAATCTCAACATAATGAGAGGTAATTTAGTGACATGAAAATTTCTACAACCATATTTTCCTCTCTCATAATAATTACATGTGGGATCATATTCAAATTCAACAATATATCTATCACATAACATATACTCTAGATGATCCACATGCATGTAAAATTGACACTCTTCCAAAATAGTGGGGTTAACATTAACTAAAGTCATGACCTCTCCAAACCCACTTTTATCAAAAATTTCATAAGATTGATCATTATCCAAAATAGTGGGATCATTATTACCTAGATTTGACACTCTTCGAAACCCACTTTTATCAATATCATATTCATCATGAGGCTTAAATAAAATTTCAAGATCATAAGAAGCATCACCCCAATCATGATCATTACAATAAGTAGTGGACATGGCAAAATTAGCATCCCCAAGCTTAGGGTTTTGCATATTATTAGCACAATTGACATTAATAGAATTTATGATAATACCATCGTAATCATGCTTTTTATTCAAGGAGCTATCATGAATCACTTCATAAATTTCTTCTTTTAACACTTCATCACAATTTTCAGATTCACGAATTTCAAGCAAAACTTCATAAAGATAATCTAGTGCACTCAACTCACTAGCAATTGGTTCATCATAATTGGATCTCTTAAAAAGATTAGCAAGTTGATGAGGATCCATAAACCTTTTGCTTGCTGATTTTCAATAAATACACAATTATTCCAAGTGAAGAAGCAAACAAACCAAGTAAGACATAAAGGCAAATGGAAAGAAGGGCGAATAAAAAGGCAAAAAAATTGTGTTTTTCTGAAGACGTTTTAGAAGTGGGGGAGAGGAAAACGAGAGGCAAATGGAGAATAATGTAATGCAAGAGATGAGAGTTTATGGTGGGTACTTGGTAGGCTTGATGTAGACCTCCCCGGCAACGGCGCCAGAAATTCTTCCTGCTACTTCTTGAGCTTGCATTGGATTTTCCCTTGAAGAGGAGAGGGTGATGCAGCAAAGTAGAGATAAGTATTTCCCTCAGTTAGAGAACCAAGGTATCAATCCAATAGGAGGTACAAGCAAGTCTCCATTCTATGCACCTTCACAAACAATCAAACAATTGCACCCAACGCGATAAAGGGGTTGTCAATCCCTTCACGTTCAATTGCAATGGTGAGATTTGATAGAGATAGATATAACAGATTACTAAAATGTAAAACAAAGTAAAAGTAAATAAATTGCAGCAAGGTATTTTTGGTGTATAGATCTGAAAATATATAATGGAAAATAGACCCGTAGGCCATAAGTTTCACTAGAGGCTTCTCTCTTGAAGGAAAATAATACGGTGGGTGAACAAATTACTGTCGAGCAATTGATAGAAAAGCGCAAAGTTATGATGATATCCAAGGCAATGATTATGCATATAGGCATCACGTCCGTGTCAAGTAGACCGAAATGATTTTGCATCTGCTACTATTACTCCACACATCGACCGCTATCCAGCATGCATCTAGAGTATTATGTTCATAAAGAACGGAGTAACACCTTAAGTAAGATGACATGATGTAGAGGGATAAACTCAAGCAATATGATGAAAACCACACCTTTTTATCCTTGATGGCAACAATACAATACGTGCCTCGCTACCCCTACTTTGTCACTGGGTGAGGACACCGCAAGATTGCACCCAAAACTAAGCACCTCTCCCATTGCAAGAAATACCAATCTAGTTGGCCAAACCAAACCGATGATTCGAAGTGAAATACAAAGATATCAAATCATGCATATAAGAATTCAGAGAAGATTCAAATAATATTCATAGATAATCTGATCATAAATCCACAATTCAGCGGATCTCGACAAACACACCGCAAAAGAATATTACATCTAATAGAACTCCAATAACATCGAGGAGAACATGGTATTGAAGATCATAGAGAGAGAAGAAGCCATCTAGCTACTAGCTATGGGCCCGTAGGTCTGAGGTAAACTACTCACGCTTCATCGGAAGGGTAATAGGGTTGATGTAGATGCCCTCCGTGATCGAATCCCCCTCCGGCAGATTGCCGGAAAAGGCCCCAAGATGGGATCTCATGGGAACAGAGGCTTGCGGCGGCGGAAATTTTTTTTTGTGGACGCTTCTAGTGGTTGGGGAATATTTGGGAATTTCTAGGCCAAAGAATAGGGTTAGATGAGCTCCGAGGAACCCACAAGGCAGGGGGGCGCCCCCCCGGGGCACACCCTACACCCTTCCCATCGCCTCGGGACTCCTTTTACTTGATCTCCAAGTCCTATGTGTGTCTTCTGGTCCAAGAAAAATCATCATAAAGTTTTATTCCGTTTGGACTCCGTTTGATATTCCTTTTATGCGAAACTCAAAAACAAGAAAAAAAACAAAAACTGGCACTGGACTCTGGGTTAATAGGCTAGTCCGAAAAATAATACTCCCTCCGTCCCAAAATAAGTGACTCAAGTTTGTACTAGGTTTAGTACAAAGTTAGTACAAACTTGAGTCACTTATTTTGGGATGGAGGGAGTATAAAATAGCATATTAATGCATATAAAACATCCAAAACAGATAATATAATAGCATGGAACAATAAAAAATTATAGATACGTTGGAGACGTATTAGTACACCTTCTACCACGGATCCGAAGCCAAGATCTTTGTTGCCAAGAATGGGTCCTTTGTAGAGAAGGAGTTTCTCTCGGAAGAAGTGAGTTGGAGGAAAGTAGAACTTGATGAGGTAATTGTACCTTCTCTCAAATTGGAAAGTAGCACATCAGAGAAAATCGTTCCCGTGATGCCTACACCAACTAGAGAGGAAGCTAATGATGATGATCATGAAACTTTGGATCAATTTACTACTGAACTTCGTAGGTCGACCAGAACATGTTCCGCACCAGAGTGGTACGATAATCCTGTCGCGGAAGTCATGCTATTAGACAACGGCGAACCTACGAACTACGAAGAAGCTATGATGAGCCCAGATTCCGACAAATGGCTTGAGGCTATGAAATCTGAGATTGGATCCATGTATGAGAACAAAGTGTGGACTTTGGTGGACTTGCCCGATGATCGGTAGGCCATTGAAAATAAATGGATCTTCAAGAGGAGGACGGACGGTGATGGTAATATCACTGTCTATAAAGCTCGACTTATCACAAAAGGTTTTTGACAAGTTCAAGGGGTTGACAATGATGAGACTTTCTCACCCGTAGCGATGCTTAACACTGTCCGAATCATGTTAGAAATTGCCGCATTTTATGATTATGAAATCTGGGAAATGGACGTCAAAACTGCATTCCTTAACGGGTTTCTTAAAGAAGAGTTGTATATGATGCAAACAGAAAGTTTTTTCGATCCTAAAGGTGCTAACAAGGTGTGCAAGTTCCAGCGATCCATCTATGGACTGGTGCAAGCATCTCGGAGTTGGAATATACGCTTTGATGAGGTGATCGAAGCATATGGTTTTATACAGACTTATGGTGAAGCCTGTGTTTACAAGAAAGTGAGTGGGAGCTCTGTAGCATTTCTGATATTATATGTGGATGACATATTGCTGATTGGAAATGATATAGAATTTCTGGATAGCATAAAAGGATACTTGAATAAGAATTTTTCAATGAAAGACCTCGGTGAAGCTACTTATATATTGGGCATCAAGATCTATAGGGATAGATCGAGATGCTTAATAGGACTTTCACAAAGCACATACCTTGACAAAGTTCTGAAGAAGTTAAATATGAACTAGTCAAAGAAATGATTCTTGACTATGTTGCAAGGGAGAATGTAATTCATTCCCTATGCCTCAGCCATAGGTTCTATAAAGTATGCCAAGCTATGTACTAGACCTGTTGTGTGCCTTGCCATGAGTTTGGCAAGGGGGTACAGTAGTGATCCAGGAGTGGATCAGTGGACAGCGGTCAAACTTATCCTTAGGTACCTAAAGAGGATTAAGAGCAACTCTAGCAGACCCTGTAAAAGGCCCCGACCCGCAAAATAACCACCAATATACGGGTTGGCACGGAAAAATCTGCCCGAGCAGACCCCACAAACGCGTCCGACCCGTAAAAATTTTGGGGGGCGCGACAAAATTTTACCCTCAACCTTTAGTTTCATGGGGTCGGAGGCCGACCCGAGCTCGCCCCCTATCTATAGCGAGATTTGGTGGGAGGGAACTTTCCGCGCGGCCGTTGCCGCTCCCCCCCCCCTCGGCCGCCGTTGCCCCGCCAATGCGACCTCCGGCCCATCTTTCCTGCCATACATGGCCGTCATGGAAGCCTCCCAGCAGTCCCCCGTCCCCGTGGAGGTCGCGCAGGCGCAATCCCCTCCGATGGATCTCGTCGCCGGCTATGTGGCCCCCGCCGTCGCCCAAGGCCCCAACGCACCTGCCCACAAGCGGTAGGGCAACGTTGTCGGAAAAGGCACGCACGCCGGGCGCTGCAGCCACTGCGCGATCTGCCCGGCCTCTGGCGGAGAAGGTGGGCAAGGTTTCGGGTGTGAAGTGGAAGAAGACTCCTACGAAAAGGACTGCGCCTTCTTCCACTCCCCCTGCCCCGGCGAGATGTTCCCCGACGATGCGGTTCAACAGCGCTTCTTCCACCGCAAGCGAGGTGTTCGATGAAATGGCCAGAAGGTTTGCATCTTCGATCTCTTCTTCTTGCTTCGGTTTTTTGGCATTGTGGTTGTTCTTGACTTGATGCCGCTCAATGTAGCGGTGGTTCGAACAATGCCACGGCCAAGTTTGTGAACTTGTTAGATACCAACGCCGTCGACATCGATAGGGCCCCGTTCGCTAATTTCAATTACAATGAAAGGGAGGGTGGCATGGATGATCACGGTGGTGATGATGAAGTGGAGGAGGTAGATGAGGGGGGTGTATGAAGTCCTTTTGAGTTTGTCTTACAAAACTATGCTTTTATTTGCGCACGAACTATGTTTTATCGTTTGAATTTAACTCATTTGTCGGAATCGCTGTCAAGTTCGCTTATTGAGGGTTTTCGGTTTGCGGATCATCGCGGCGGTGCCTGAGCAGACCCCGGCTAGCCGACCCGTAAAAGAGCATCTTCGGCGAATATCCTTTTATACGGGTCCATTTGTGGGGCCTGACTCTGCGGTCGCCCACACCGGCCCGCAAAGACATTTTTCCTCGAACTGTAAACGCCTTCTGCGGGTCGGCGTTATGCAGGGTCTGCTAGAGATGCTCTAAGGAAATGTTTCTCGGTTATGGAGGTGATAAAGAGTTCGTTGTAAAGGGTTATGTTGATGCAAGCTTTCACACCAATCCGGATGGCTCTTAGTCTTAATCTGGATACGTATTGAATGTGGGAGCAATTAGCTAGAGTAGCTCCATGCAGAGCATTGTAGACATAGAAATTTGCAAAATACATAGGGATCTGAATGTGGCAGACCAGTTAACTAAACCTCTCTCACAAGCAAAACATGATCACACCTTAGTACTCTTTGGGTGTTAATCACATGGTGATGTGAACTAGATTATTGACTCTAGTAAACTCTTTGGGTGTTAGTCACTGATACGTCTCCAGCGTATCTATAATTTTTGATTGTTCCATGTTGTTATATTATCAATCTTGGATGTTTTACAATCATTTTACAGCAACTTTATATCATTTTTTGGGACTAACCTATTGACATAGTGCCCAGTGCCAGTTGCTGTTTTTTGCTTGTTTTTTACTTCGCAGAATATCAGTACCAAACGGAGTCCAAACACAGTGAAACTTTTTGGAGATTTTTTTGGACCAGAAGTCACAAGTTGGGCTGAAGAAGTACCAGAGGGGGGCTCCGGGGGGAGCACAACCCACCTGGGCGCGCCTGGGGGCCCAGGCGCGCCCTGGTGGGTTCTGCCCACCTCGGCCGCCTCCCGCACCGCCTCTTTGCTCTATAAATACCCCAATATTCCAGAAATCCTAGGGGAGTCAACGAAAATCAATTCCAGCCGCCGCAAGTTCCAGAAACCACAGATCCAATCTAGACACCATCATGGACGGGTTCATCATCCTCATTGGTGCCTCTCCGATGATGCGTGAGTAGTTCATTGTAGATCTACGGGTCTGTAGGCAGTAGCTAGATGGCTTCCTCTCTCTCTTTTGATTCTCAATACAATGGTCTCTTGGAGATCTATTTGATGTAACTCTTTTTGCGGTGTGTTTGTTGCGATCCGATGAACTTTGAGTTTATGATCAAATCTATGTTTTTATCCATGAAAGTTATTTGAGTCTTTTGATCTCTTATATGCATGATTACTTATAGCCTCGTATTTCTTCTTCGAATCTTTGGTTTAGTTAGGCCAACTAGATCGATTTTTCTTGCCATGGGAAGAGGTGCTTTGTGATGGGTTCGATCTTACGGTGCTTGATCCCAGTGACAGTAGGGGAACCGACACATATGTATCGTTGCTATTATGGATAAAAAGATGGGGTCTATTTCTACATAAATAGATCTTGTCTACATCATGTCACTAGTGAAATCTACGGCCCCCAGGTCTTTTCTCCATCATATTTTCCTTCGAGATCTATTTTTATTCGCTTTTATTTTCAGATCTATTAATCCAAAAACTCAAAAATACCTTGCTGCACTTTTTTGTTATTTATTATATTTTGCGTTTCCGCGCGATCGATTTATCCAATCTACTACAAAAATTACCTATCAGTTACCCGGAAGGGATTGACAACCCCTTTAACATGTCGGGTTGCAAGTATTTGTTCTCTGTGTGCAGGTACCGTTTACATATTGTTGCTTGGTTCTCCTACTGGTTCGATAACCTTGGTCTCATCACTGAGGGAAATACCTACCGTTGCTGTGCTGCATCACCACTTCCTCTCGGGGAAAAACCGACGTAGTTCAAGCAAGCATCAAGGGAGATTTCTAGCGCCATTGCCGGGGAGACATCATCAACATCTATCAGGTTCCTTATCACATATCTTATCTCCTTGCAATTTACATTATTTGCCATTTGCCTCTCGTTTTCCTCTCCCCCACTTCACCAATTTGCCGTTTTATTCGCCCCTCTTTTTTGTTCACCTTTTTCTCGTCAGATCTGTTTTTGAGTGCAATCTTGTTGGCGTAGTCAGGATGACTCAAGAGAACACTAAGTTGTGTGATTTCTCCAATACCAACAACAATGATTTTATTAGCACTCTGATTGCTCCTCCCGCCACTAGTGCGGAATCTTGTGATATTAATGCCGCTTTGTTGAATCTTGCTATGAAAGATCAATTTTTCGGTACTCCTAATGAGGATGCCGCGTCCCATCTTAACACATTCGTAGAATTATGCGATATGAAAGAGAAAAAAGATGTGGACAATGATATAGTGAAGTTGAAATTATTTCTGTTTTCTTTGCAAGATCGTTCAATTTTTTTTTCTTCTTTGCCTCGCAATAGTATCGATTCTTGGGGAAAATGCAAATATGCGTTCATTACTAAGTATTTCCCGCCCGCGAAAAATATTTCTCTTAGAACCCTAATCATGAACTTTAAGCAACTTGAGCATGAGCATGTTGCACAATCTTGGGAAAGAATGAAATTGATGCTAAGAAATTGTCCTACTCATGGTTTAAATCTTTGGATGATGATACAAATTTTTTATGCGGGATTGAATTTTGTCTCTAGAAATCTTTTAGATTCCATCGTGGGTGGTACTTTTATGGAAATTACTTTGGGTGAAGCTACTAAATTTCTAGACAATATTATGACAAATTATTCACAATGGCATACTAAAAGAGCACCTATTAGTAAAAAGGTTAATTCGGTTGAAGAAATCTCTACTTTAAGTGAAAAAGTTGATGCTCTTATGAAATTGGTTGCTAATAAAAGTGCTCCTATTGATCTTAATGACGTGCCTTTGTCTACCTTGATTGAGCAAAATAGTGATGCTGTAGATGGGAATTATATCTCGCGAAATAATTTCAATAACAATGCTTATAGAGGTAATTTTAATCCTAGGCCTTTTCCTAGTAATTCCTCTAATAATTATGGTGGTTCCTACGACAATCCTTATCATAATAATAATAGGAACACCTCTAATCTTGAGAATAATATTAAAGAATTTATCAATACCCAAAAAGTTTTCAATGCTACAATTGAAGAAAAGTTGAATAAAATTAATGATATGTCTAGAAGTATTGATAGAATTTCTCATGATGTGGACAATCTCAAGATGAAAATTTTTGTGCCTAAGGTTGAGGAATCAATTAAAGCTTTATATGTTTCTATGGATGAAGTAAGAAAAGAACCGCTATGCTTTGAGCTAAAAGAGAATTTTTAGAAAAAGCGTTTTCTAGTGATTGCTTTCATAAAAATGATGAAGATCTTAAAGTGATTGGTGTTTCTTCTATTGATTCCTTGTTTAGTAAAATTAAAATTGATGATAAAGGGACTGGAGAAGAGTCAACTTTAGCTAGAAGGCGTCTCGATAATTTGGAGGGTGAAAATCTTGTAGAGAAAATTGATAAAAGTGGGTTTGGAGAGGTCAAAACTTTAACTAGTGATGTACCCACTCTTTTGGATTACAAAGACTTTAATTATGATAGTTTCTCTTTGATTGAATGCATTTCTTTGTTGCAATCCATGATAAATTCACCTCATGCCTATGAACAAAATAAAGCTTTTACTAAACATATTGTTGATGCCATGATGAAAGCTTTTGAAGAAAAGTTGAATCAAGAGATTTCAATTCCTAGAAAATTACATGATGAATGGGAACCTACTACCAAAGTCAAGATTAAAAATTATGAGTGTTTTGCTTTATGTGATTTGGGTGCTAGTGTTTCCACTATTCTGCAATCTTTATGTGATGTGCTTGGTCTTACCGATATTGAAAAATGTTCTCTTAATTTGCACTTGGCGGATTCTACTATTAAAAAGCCTATGGGAAGAATTAATGATGTTCTTATTCTAGCAAATAGGAATTATGTGCCCATAGATTTTATTGTTCTTGACATTGATTGCAACCCGTCTTGTCCAATTATTCTTGGTAGACCGTTTTTACGCACTATTGGTGCCGTGATTGATATGAAAGAAGGCAATATCAAATTTCATTTTCCACTAAGAAAGGGGATGGAACACTTCTCTAGAACAACAAATTAAGCCACCATATGAATCAATCATGAGGGCATCCTATGGATCTAGAAACAAAGATGACAACACTTAGATCTTTGCATTATGCCTAGCTAGGGGCATAAAACGATAGCGCTTGTTGGGAGGCAACCCAATGAATAAAATTTATTTTTACCTTTTTTGTTTATGTTGTTGAGTGTTTGCACAATTATGCTACTGTTATGATTGTGTTTTTTATGTTTTAATTAGATTTTGTGCTAAGCAAAGCCTTTGGGATCATGTTGGGTGATAGTTGATTTGATCTTGTTGAAAAATAGACACTTTTGCG
This sequence comes from Thinopyrum elongatum, assembly GCA_011799875.1. Classification (NCBI taxonomy): domain Eukaryota; kingdom Viridiplantae; phylum Streptophyta; class Magnoliopsida; order Poales; family Poaceae; genus Thinopyrum; species Thinopyrum elongatum. The sequence goes on from CM022299.1 coordinate 581,044,904, forward strand.
ACCAGTAAAATAATTTTAGAATTTCACAAAAGCGACTAAAAATTATGAAATTTTAACACAAGATTTATATGCAAATTTCCCACGTTGTCCTAATATTTCAGAATTGTTGGAGTTACAGAAGTATTCAAAGTTTTCAGATTGCTACAGACTGTTCTATTTTTGAGAGATTCTGTTTTCTTTGCGTTGCTTGCTTATTTTGATGAATCTATGGTTAGTATTGGGGGGGGGGGTATGATCCATAGCAAAGTTGAATACATTAGCTATAATGCAAGAATAAAATATGAATTGGTTTTCGACAGTACCTAGAGTAGTGATTTGCTTTCTTATACTAACGGATCTCACAAAGGTTTTGTTGAGTTTTGTGTGATTGAAGTTTTCAAGTTTTGGGTGAGATCACGATGGATGAAGGAATAAGGAGTAAAAAGAGCCTAAGCTTGGGGATGCTACTGCACCCCAAGTTAATATCCAAAGATGAACAAGCAACTAAGCTTGGGGATGCCCCGAGTGGCATCCCCTCTTTCTTCTAACGACCATCAGTATTTTACTTGGAGCTATATTTTTATTCGTCACATATCATGAGTTTTGCTTGGAGCGTCTTGTATGATTTGAGTTTTATCTTGTTTTTCTTTTTATTTTGTGTCAAGTATCCTTGCTGAACACACCCATTTGAAAGAATCATAATAATGCTATGCTTTCCTAGAATTGCTCTATGTGGTTCACTTAAATCTTTTTGAGCTATGGAATTGCTCTAGTGCTTCACTTATATATTTTTGAGCACGGTGTGCTTTAGTAATTTTGAACAAATGCTCTCATGCTTCACTTAGATTAATTTGAGAATAGTAATTTTGAAAAAATTCTCTCATGCTTCACTTATATTATTTTGATAGAAGAAAATTTTATGCTCATGTTCTTCACCTAGATTTGTTTGAGCTATCAAAAGAAACATATTAAACTAGTCCCAAAGTGATAGATATTCAAGAACGATATAATAAAATCTTTCATGAAGATCATTGGACAAAATAAACTTGATTCTTTGTAATTGTTTTGCGATATGTTGATAATAATATGTGGGTCATGTTAATGAGTAATTATGTTTTAGTAAGAATATTGGTGTTAAGGTTTGTGATTCCCTATGCAAGCACGAAAGTCAATAGTTATGCAATGAAATTATATCCTACTTGTGGTGCATTATTCGTTGTTAGTTATGATTAATGCTCGCTTATGAGATTTTTCGTTTCTTGGTTGGATGCTTCCCAATCTTTTGCTAGCCTCCACTTGTACTAAGTAGGAATACTACTTGTGCATCCAAAATCCTTAAACCCAGTTTTTCCATATGAGTCCACCGTACCTACCTATATGTAGTATTTCCGTGCCGTTCTAAGCAAATTTGTATGTGCCATCTCTAATTTTCAAAATAAATTTCCTTTTTGTGTGCTCGTACCGCTCATGAAGCGGCAGGGGGTGGCCAATATTTTCCATGCTATATGTGTTATTCTCACGATGAGTGTTTATTCACTTGTCATTACACGTGAGTATGGCAAAGGTATTAGGGATGCCCAGTCCCGAAATATAAAATAAATTTACTTTATGTTGTAAAATAATAAATTCCTTGGAAAGTGTTGGTATGGAGGGCACCCGTGGATACGGCTAGCCATGGATTGTGAAAGAATGGTGGAAAAAGGAATAAACTTTATTTTCTGTTTGGGAACCACCTGTCGATGCAACAAACCCTGGGTCTGTTATCCAGACTGTGCACAGGCACGGGGACGAGACTGAAGCACCAACCCAAGTCAGAATACAAGGGACTGAGAGGCTCAAAGGACTAACATGCAGATCAGAGGGACCAAGATCAAGCCAAAGAAGCAAGGCACCATCAGGAGAAGGGCCTCCTTTGCCGGGCAGGCGAGCTCGGCAAGGGGCGAGGCCACCCCTGGAAGACGACGTCCAAGACGTCCCGGCAGGGCCTGCCGGGGCACACGGAGGCAAAATCACCTCACCAACTACTCCACCATGACCCACATCGCTAATCAGTGCGGTGTCGAACCGCGGAGTGACTAAGTGGCAGCCATTCACCACATGGCAGCCTCTCCCTACAGGAAACACCTACAGATGACACCCGTCCTGCAATGTTTCAAGCGAGCAGGCGTGGAGCTGGCGAGATAGCCCGGTAAGCCTTGCCGGGCAACCAACAATGTGACGTTGAGCTGTGCATTTGATGAGCCCTGTCAGCCCGCAGAGTTAGGTATGATAGCACTATTTGCTATCTTATCAGTGCATAATGACTGTTTTGCCATTGTGGTGACCCCTTAATCTATAAAAGGAGGCCCATGGCAACCGTAGAGAGGGTTAGAAGGTTGGATAACTCAGACCCCCATACACGCGTAGCCACTGCCGCCCCGAGGCAACCCTTGCCGGGCAAGTGTACTACGCTCCACCACCATCTTTCCACCATCAATCCACTAAAGCAGGAGTAGGGTTTTACGTCTCACGGTGGCCCAAACCTGGGTAAAAATGCCTGTGTGATCTCTGCCGTGCTGCCACACGCTCGTCTGCTCTTTGTGCAACGCGACGCCCCCCTGCCGAACCAGCAAAGGGGCCTCCTCGTCCCATAGGTGGCTGCGGTTTCCCGCGACATCTTTGGCGCGCCAGGTAGGGGAACCGCTTGCGCGAACCTAAAGGCGTGTGTAGCACGTCACCTTTATCACCATCAGCATCATCGACGACGCCATCTACCATGGTGCCCAAGAAGAAACCCGGTTCTTCGGCTCGTCCTTCCACCTCGAAGGCTCCGCTGCCCGCGGCCTCTAACACTGCAGGAGGTGCGGAGACATGCGAGGACGCGAACGCTGCTGGGGGTGTGGTCGGAGCAGGCGGCGCCGTCATCACTTCCCCCGTGGCCGACGCAGGAGCAGGAGACATCGGAGGAGAGCAGCATCAGCAACATCCCGACGGCCACGCTCCACAAGGTCCGAGTGAAGGGGTTACTCCATCTGCGCCCCTTCCGTCCGCCGACGGGCACAGCCGCAGCAACGGCGCTCAGGCTGGGGCGAATCGCCGCCCTCTGACCGCTCCCACCACGGGTGCGGTCGCGGCGCGTGTACCTCCCTCGGGACGGGTCAACCAAGCCGCTGCGCCTGACGGAGCCACTGGCCCTCGAGCGCCTTCGGCGCACCACCCTGCCATCCAAGTGGTCGCCCCGCAGCAATGGGGGCACAGTGCTGCCGCCACTGGAACCGTCAGGAGCCGAGCGATGGTGCGATCGACTTCATCATCACCCATGCCAAGTACAGCCTCGGAGGCCTTGGCGCGGGCTCAGCTGCTACTGAGGTTTCCGCCAGCGGCCGAGCAAATGGACGAATGGCGTGCCAACATCCAAAGTCTGCTTGGTTTCGCCGAAGCTAGGGGCTCACGGTGATCTGGCCCGCCACAGCCGCCCCAAGCGACAGCAACGGCTCATGCTGCTGACCGTACAGAAGGGGCCGTCCCCATGGTGCAGTCCCCGCCACGGCAGCCAGTGCGAGCGCAATAGAATCAAGACCCCGACGATGTCTTGATGGCCTCTTCTGACCCTCGAGTGCTTCCAGGCCAACGACGAGACCCGGAGGATAGGTGAAGAGGAGACACGCGCGCCGTTGTCGAGCAACGCCGCGACGACCTCCGCCGGACCAGTGGGTGCGACGGCCCCGGCATCGACGAGCCCGCGCTCTGTATTGGCGGGTGCCTACCTTTCAAGGTTGGCTGCCCTGCCTTTACCCGTGAGCTGCGGCAAGTCCGTTGGCTGTCCGTTCCCACGTTCAAGCCAGAGATACCTGAGAAGTACGATGGGAGGCTGAACCCAGTAGAGTTCCTGAGCATCTACACCATCGCTGTTCAGGCTGCCGGGGGAAGAGATGAGAAGGTGTTCGCCAACTACTTTCCTTTGGCCCTCAAGTCCAATGTGTGGTCTTGGCTAATGCACCTGCCGGAGAACTCCATTTTGTCATGGGCAGACCTGTGCCATGAATTCATCGGTGCCTTCACCGGTGGCCACCAAGAGCCGGGCCGACCCAGCGACTTGCATCTTCTCCAACAAAAGGAAGGAGAGACCCTCTGTAAGTATTTACAGAGATTCAGTAAAGTTCATAGAAATATCCCAAATATCCATCTGGCAGCCGTGATAGCCGCCTTCCAGTCCAATGTGCGCAACCGCCGGATTCGTTCCAAGAAGAACGTACGGTTGCTCAACAATGTGAAGGAGCTCTAAACGTTGGTGGATAAGTGTGCTCGGATGGAGGAGGGAAGAAAGTTGCCCGGAGAGGAAGATTGCACCAATATTGATTCAGAGGATGGGGATCAATCAACCAGTCAAAAGAAGAGCAAGAAGCGCAGTAAGAAGTGAAGGGATAAGGCAGTAATGACTGTTGAAGGATCGGGTACGCAAAGTACCGGCAAGAAGGCCAAAGTTGAGGCCCACGGCAAGGAAGCTGCCGTGTACGCTGACTGCCGGGAAGCCGCTGCTGCCGAGAAAGCCGGGAAAGGTGATGGGCCGTATTGCAAGATTCATCGGACCAAGAGCCACAACCTTCAAGAATGTTATCAGGTTGAGCAGCTTGTCAAAAGACAGAAAGTAGAGTATGAGAAGCGTGACAAGGAAAAGGGTCAGAATGTTGCTGGCGGCAAGGGCCGAGATGGTGAAGTAAATCGCCCCGGCAAACCCTTTCGGAACCAAGGAAAACCCGCCAGAGGTCGAGAGAAGGAAGCCTGTGGTGATGAGAGTGATGGAGGGGATGAAGAGGAAACCAGTGAGCAAGAGTTTCAGAAGGCCACCGACGCCCTGTGCATTGACAGGGGTGCATCTCTACACACCTCTCACCGCCAACTCAAGCGGTGGGCGCGAGAAGTCAATGCCGTGGAGCCAGCGCCCGAGGCCCGGAAGCCGCTCAAGTGGTCTCGTACGCCCATCATCTTTGACGAAGAGGATCATCCTAGCCATACCACTGCGGTAGGGTGTTTGCCATTGTTGGTCTCCCCAACAATCCGCAACCTCAAGGTCACGAAGATGTTGGTGGACGGCGGGGCCGGGTTGAATCTGATTTCTCCAGCAGTTATCAGCAAGCTTCAGATAGCAGAGGAAGAGCTGGAGGTTACCGGCATGTTTCAAGGAGTTAATCCTGGCAGGAGCCGTCCTAAGGGAAAGATCACGTTTCCAGTAACGTTTGGGGGAGAACTGAACTACCGGACTGAGCGGATTGTGTTTGATGTGGTTGATCTCCCCCTGCCATACAATGGGATTCTTGGACGCCCGGCCCTTTCTAAGTTCATGGCAGCATCTCACTATGCCTACAACACCTTGAAGATGCCTGGGCCACTGGGAGTCATCACCATCCCATCAGATGAGAAGGATGCAATCATTTGTGTGGACAAGATGTACCGGGATGCGGTCGCAGCAGAGGCAGCAGCAACAGCCGCTCCTGCTAAGGAAAGAAAAGGAAAGAAGAGGGATTGCAGGGACTTCGGCAAAGAGTTCGGGAAGCGTGCCCCCACCGAGTGCACGGCACCCGTTCACGATGTGCCGGAGTGTTCCAATGGCAAGGGATCCAAGGCCGCTGCACCCCAAGTGAAGAAGGTCCCGACAGGGCTGGCTGGCGTTGATGGTACTTTCACTATCAGCGCCACCCTCGATGACAAATAGGAAAGCGCGCTCGTTGCCTTTCTGTGGGCGAATATCGATGTGTTTGCCTGGCAACCATCTAATATCCCCGGTGTTCCCAGGGAGGTAATCGAGCACCACCTTGCTGTCTGCCCACATGCCCGACCTGTCAAGCAGAAAGTCCGGAAGCAGGCCTTGGAGAGGCAGCAGTTCATTGCAGAAGAGATCAAGAGACTAGAGGCAGCTGGATTGGTCATAGGAGTACTGCATCCCACGTGGTTGGCAAACCCAGTGGTAGTCCGGAAGGCTAACGAGAAGTGGAGGCTTTGCACAGATTTCACAGATCTCAACAAGGCTTGCCCGAAGGACCCATTTCCCATGCCGCGTATCGATCAGATTGTGGATTCCACTTCATGTTGTGATTTGCTCTCCTTTCTGGATGCGTATTCTGGGTATCACCAGATCTTCATGTCCAAGGAAGATGAAGAGAAGACATCGTTCATCACTCCATGTGGTACGTACTGTTTTGTTCGCATGCCATTCAGATTAAAGAGTGTCGGGTCCACTTCTGCAAGGATAGTCTAGATTGGTTTTGAGCCACAGTTGCACAGAAACATAGAAGCCTATATGGATGATATTATGGTCAAGACCAAGGATAGGGCCACCCTTATTCAAGATTTGGAGGAGACGTTTGCTAATCTGCGCAAAATCAATTTGAACCTCAACCCGGAGAAGTGTGTATTTGGTGTTCCCTCTGGCAAGTTGCTTGGGTCCTTTGTATCCCATCGCAGGATCGAAGCCAATCCCGACAAGATCAAGGCTATCGAGCAGATCCAAGCACCAAGGACAGTTAAGGATGTGAGGCGTCTGACAGGATGCGTTGCCGCGCTAAGCAGATTCATCTCCAAGTCTGCCGAGCGCGCCCTGCCATTCTTCAAATTTTTGAAGAAGGCAGGACCCATGAAGTGGACCCCGGAAGCAGGTGCAGATTTGCAAGAGTTGAAGGCCTACTTGTCCTCCGTGCCTACCTTGGTCGCTCCCAAACCCCAGGAGCCGTTGCTGCTGTACTTAGCGGCAATCAGCCAAGTAGTCAGTGCAGCTTTGGTAGCGCAGCGAGAAGTGGATGAGGCAGAGAGTGGGCGGAGACCGGCAGAGTCAGAGAAGGATCAGGATAGCAATGAGCACGGCAACGAGAGCAACCCCAAGGACGCGGCAAGGAAGAAAGTGGTGCAGCGCCCAGTGTACTTCGTCAGCTCCTTATTACAGGGGGCTAGATCGAGGTACTCTGGCGTGCAAAAGTTGATTTTTGGTCTCATCATGGCCTCAAGGAAACTGCGGCACTACTTCCAAGCCCATGAGATCACGGTTGTCACTCGTTTCCCATTGCAACGGATACTCCAAAACCCTGAGGCTACCGGCAGAATAGTGGAGTGGGCTTTGGAGTTATCCAGTTTTGGTTTGAAGTTTGAAAGCATGTCAACTATTCAGAGCAGAGCATTGGTAGAGTTTATTGCAGAATGTATGCCAACCCCTGATGAGGAAGTGACGGAGACAGCTATCCCCGGCAAGGAATCGCCCCAAGAATGGATTATGTATTTTGATGGTGCTTTTTCCCTACAAGGTGCAGGAGCTGGCATGCTTCTTATTGCCCCCTCCGGGGAGCACTTGAGGTACGTCGTCCAAATGCATTTTGCCCGGGAAGAAACAACCAACAATACAACAGAATATGAAGGGCTCCTTGCCGGGCTCATGATTGAAGCTGAATTGGGAATTAAGAAGCTGATCATTCGAGGAGATTCACAGCTTGTGGTGAGACAAGTTAACAAGGATTACCAAAGTCCATTGATGGAGGCATACGTCGAGGAAGTGAGGAGATTGGAGGAGCACTTTGACGGATTGCAAACAGGGCACGTACCCGTGCGGAAAACAGCATAGCTGATCATCTGTCAAAGTGTGCTGTGCAGAAGCTCCCTGTGGAACCAGGGACTTTTGTTCTCCATCTCACTTAGCCCTCCGTATCCCCAGCAACAATGGCCCGGAAAAGGAGAAAGTTGGACTCCGGTAAGCCTCTCCCGGTAGAGTCGTCCGCTCCTGGCAGAGACCCTGCTGGAAACAACTCCTGGCAGTCTGCCGGACCACACCCTCCAGCCGGGCCCATGGACCCCGCAAATGAGGCATGTGCTCCCGCAGCAGAGGACGTGCCGCTAGTCCTCGTTGCCGAGCCCCAGGCACATTATCCAGTTCCTCCAAACCGGAGAGCTTCCCGGCAACTAAGACGAAGCTGAAAAAGTAGCCCGGAGGGCCAGTATGTATCAGTTTGTCGATGACACTCTGTACAGAAGGAGGCCCAACGGTGTGAAATTAAAGTGTGTCTGCCGAGAAGAAGGAAAGGAACTGCTGGCTGAGATACACAAAGGCATGTGCGGCTCCCACATTGGATCAAGGGCACTAGTTGGGAAAGCATTCCTGCAAGGATTCTATTGGCCCACAGCCCTCCAAGATGCGGTTGAGCCAGTCACCAAATGTGAAGCCTGCCAGTTCCATTCCAAGAAAACCCACCTGCCTGCCCAAGCTCTTCAAACAATCCCTCTATCATGGCCATTTTCGGTCTGGGGGCTCGATATCCTCGGCCCCTTCCCCCGAGCAATCGGGGGCTTTGAATTCTTGTTCGTTGCTATCGACAAGTTTACAAAGTGGCCGGAAGTGACTGCCATGAGAAAGGTGACTGCTCAGTCAGCTATCAAGCTCTTGAAAGAATTGGTGTGTCGTTTTGGAGTTTCGGCAAGGATCATTACCGACAATGGCACCCAGTTCACGAGCCGCGGCTTCATGCAATATGTTCATGCCCTCGGATGCAAAATCACATTTGCCTCTATGGCACACCCCTGGAGCAATGGACAAGCTGAGAGGGCGAACGCTGAAGTGCTGCGTGGACTCAAGACAAGAACCTTTGATACGCTGCAGAAGCACGGCAGGCGGTGGATCGAGGAGCTGCCGGTAGTTCTCTGGTCCCTCGGAACGACACCAAACCGAGCTACCGGGCAGACTCCCTTCTCCCTGGTCTACAGGGCAGAAGCAGTTATCCCCACGGAACTCATTTACGGGTCACCTCGAGTGCTTGCCTACGATGAAGTAGCGCAAGATCAGCACTGACGTGACGATGCTGTGCTACTCGAGGAGAACCGTATCCGGGCTGCTACGCGTGCTGCACGCTATTAGCAAGCCCTACATCGGTATCATAGCCGCAGGGTTCACGCCCGGTGTTTTGAGGAAGGTGACCTTGTCCTTAGGCGCGTTCAGTCTGCCAAGGGTACAAACAAGTTGTCACCGAAGTGGGAAGGCCCTTACCGGGTAGTACGAGTCACCAAACCTGGCGCAGTCCGTCTGGAGACCGGAGATGGCATTCAGTTGCAAAACTCATGGAATATTGAGCATCTCCACAAGTTCTACCCATAAGGCGCGGTTGTCGGGCCCTGCCCAGCAGCCACCCTTTTGTACAGGCCTTGCCTCAGCTGCATGTAACCCCTTGTACAAAGCCAGGGCGATGACCCTGTGCAATAGAAAATAAAGAAGCGCTATGGGGGGCCCCCGACCAAGATTGCATGCATGCATGAGCATTCCAAGATCACTACAAAGGCATTTCATGAGCATTTGCATATGCATATAGATAGGATCGCATCCTGCATTCATTCTCATCCGCATGAAGCTGCAGGTTCCTGCCGTGAACTTGGCTTTGACAAGGAGTTGAGAAATTGCCCGGCACGGCGATCCCCGGCAAGCCAAACAGATAAGTTCTACCTCCTGTCCATTAGTGTTCTGTAAGTTATAACTTGTGCATAAGAAAACCCCGCCACTCTTTTGAGACTTAGGTGCTCCCATCCCTGACTCGAGCGTTGCTTCAGACAGGATGGTCATAGTGGCCTTTGGTAAAAAGAAGTTGGCGGGGGGCTGTCCCCTTTGCCTGTTGCCCGGTAGACACAGCTCTCCGGCAGACAGAAAAGGTGCCGGCAGGATAGCCTGCCGGGGAAAACTCATTTATTTACACTAAAGAGGCATCTCGCCTCTGCATGGACATACACATGCACGGGTTCCCGGCAAGGTTCATCTTTTTCATTAATATGCTGATACAAGTACAAGCATTACAGAACACAAACATGGACTCGAGAGATTACATTATTTGAATTAAAATTTGGCAAGTGCCTGCAGATTTAAGATTGAGAAAAGATAAGTGCCCCGTAATCCCCTCTTTTCGTTTTCCCTCCATCAGGCACTGCGGTGGAAGGAGGAAAAGACGAGAAAAGGGCACCCAAGCAGGAGCCTATCCAGGTCCCGTCGCGACCCACCTGTCGCGGCCTGACAAGACCAGGAGTTGCAAGGCTGCGAAGGAGGAGTACGGGGGACGGGGCGGCGCCCTCTGGTCACCACCCCCAGAGCCAGCAAGAAGCCCTAGCTTGAGCGCCGGTGGAGTCATCCACCAAAGCACAGCCGGAAGACTGCTGGAGGGGAGGTGAAGGCACCGGCATTTGGCAACACTAGCCCCAACCAAGAGCCCGGGGGCTGGCCCCAGGCTCTCCTCTTAAGCATAACCAGCAGAGGCAGAAAGCGGAGGAAAAGAAGAATACGAGGGCGGGTGACTTCGCCCTCCTCCAACCCTCCATTCTATAGGCGGATCGGGGAGGGGAGCAGCTTCCTCAACAGGTGTCCACCGTCCTCCTCCACCAACTCAAGACGACCGGGCCCTCGCCTTGACGCTCTCCCACGCCACGCGCCCCCGTTACCTACGCCGCGCGATGCATGCAGCATACGTGGCTAAGGATAAGGGCGTGGTGGGAAGAGTGAATTAGCGGATTCTCCCCCATGCGTTAAGGTCATTCACGGGCCATCACTGGAGCGGCCCCACCACCATTGGCCTTACACAACGCGCGGAGAAACTAGAAACTAGCCCGGAATCAAGGCTAATGAAGAAGCAAAGAAGACCTCAAGAGACCAGCCTCTTCAGCGACCCCGCCTGTGCACTTATTAGGTCCTACCCCAACGACGCTTGGCAGCGCATTCGGGGCAGGCCCGGGGGCTTTTGTAGGTGCAACAAACCCTGGGTCTTTTGCCCAGACTGTGCACAGGCACGGGGACAAGACTGAAGCACCAACCCAAGTCAGAATACAAGGGACTGAGAGGCTCAAAGGACTAACATGCAGATCAGAGGGACCAAGATCAAGCCAAAGAAGCAAGGCACCATCAGGAGAAGGGCGTCCTTTGCCGGGCAGGCGAGCTCGGCAAGGGGCGAGGCCACCCCCGGAAGACAACATCCAAGACGTCCCGGCAGGGCCTGCCAGGGCACACGGAGGCAAAACCACCTCACCAACTACTCCACCACGACCCACGTCGTTAATCAGTGCGGTGTCGAACCATGGAGTGACTAAGTGGCAGCCATTCACCACATGGCAGCCTCTCCCTATAGGAAACACCTACAGATGACACCCGTCCTGCAACGTGTCAAGCGAGCAGGCGTGGAGCTGGCGAGATAGCCCGGCAAGCCTTGCCGGGCAACCAACGATGTGACATTGATCGGTGCATTTGATGCGCCCTATCAGCCCGTAGAGTTAGGTATGATAGTACTGTTTACTATCTTATCAGTGCATAATGACTGTTTTGCCAGTGTGGTGACCCCTTAATCTATAAAAGGAGGCCCATGGCAACCATAGAGAGGGTTAGAAGGTTAGATAACTCAGACCCCCATACGCGCGTAGCCACTGCCGCCCCGAGGCAACCCTTGCCGGGCATGTGTACTACGCTCCACCACCATCTTTCCACCATCAATCCACCAAAGTAGGAGTAGGGTTTTACGCCTCACGGCGGCCCGAACCTGGGTAAAAATGCCTGTGTGATCTCTACCATGCTGCCACACGCTCTTCTGCTCTTTGTGCAACGCGACGCCCCCTTGCCGAACCAGCAAAGGGGCCTCCTGGTCCCATAGGTGGCCGTGGTTTCCCGTGACACCGCCTATGATATATCTAGCATGGAAAGTGTTGGGAATTACTCGGTCGTTTTTGTTGACGGGAAAAGTATGCCACCCAAAATGTTTTATCTCTATCTTTTTCGCTTTGAGCTCTGGCACCTCTACAAATCCCTACTTCCCTCTGTGAAGGGCCTTTCTATTTACTTTATGCAATTTTGTTTTTATTTGAGTCTCCATCTTCTCTTATAAAGCACCAACTAAGGGGCACTATGATCGTACTTGAGCATTGGGTGTAGCTAATTTGCGAGTGTGTTTCATGAATGGATCAATGATTGAGCATAATGGGCTAGGGATAACTTGCTTTAGCGTTGATATTTTGAAAAGACTTAGTTGCTTGTTGATATGCTTGAGTATTTAAATCTTCATGTCAAAACTAGACTATTGCTTTGAACCATATAAAAGTCCATATGTCCATGCTACAAAAGAAAAGAATATGTGATGAACATGTTAGGCAGCATTCAACATCAAAAATTCTGTTTTTATCATTTACCTACTTGAGGACGAGCAGGAATTAAGCTTGGGGATGCCGATACGTCTCCAACGTATCTATAATTTTTGATTGTTCGATGCTGTTATATTATCAATCTTGGATGTTTTACAATCATTTTATAGCAACTTTATATCATTTTTTGGGACTAACCTATTGACATATTGCCCAGTGCCAGTTGCTGTTTTTTGCTTGTTTTTTACTTCGCAGAATATCAGTACCAAACGGAGTCCAAACACAGCGAAACTTTTTGGAGATTTTTTTTGGACCAGAAGACACAACTTGGGCCGAAGAAGTACCAGAGGTCGGCTCCGAGGGGAGCACAACCCACCTGGGCGCGCCTGGGGGCCCAGGCGCGCCCTGGTGGGTTGTGCCCACCTCGGCCGCGTCCCGCACCGCCTTTTTGCTCTATAAATACCCCAAAAATCCAAAAACCCTAGGGGAGTGGACGTAACACAATTCCAGCCGCCGCAAGTTCCAGAATCCACAGATTCAATCTAGACACCATTACGGAGGGGTTCATCATCCTCATTGGTGCCTCTCCAATGATGCGTGAGTAGTTCATTGTAGACCTTCGGGTCCGTAGTTAGTAGCTGGATGGCTTTCTTTCTCTCTTTTGATTCTCAATACAATGGTCTCTTGGAGATCTATTTGATGTAACTCTTTTTGCAGTGTGTTTGTTGGGATCCGATGAACTTTGAGTTTATGGTCAGATCTATCTTTTTATCCATGAAAGTTATTTGAGCCTTTTGATCTCTTATATGCATAATTACTTATAGCCTCGTATTTCTTCTTTGAATCTTTGGTTTAGTTAGGCCGACTAGATCAATTTTTCTTGCCATGGGAAGAGGTGCTTTGTGATGGGTTGGATCTTACGGTGCTCAATCCCAGTGACAGAAGGGGAAATGACACGTATGTATCGTTGCCATTATGGATAACAAGATGGGGTCTAATTAATACATGAATAGATCTTGTCTACATCATGTCATCGTTCTTATTGCATTACTCCATTTTCCCATGAACTTAATACACTAGATGCATGCTGGATAGCGGTCGATGTGTGGAGTAATAGTAGTAGATGCAGGCAGGAGTCGGTCTACTAATCTTGGACGTGATGCCTATATAATGACCATTGCCTGGATATCATCATGATTATTTGAAGTTCTATCAATTGCCCAACAGTAATTCGTTTACCCACCGTATGCTATTTTTCCTTGAGAGAAGCCACTAGTGAAATCTACGGCCCCCGGGTCTTTTCTCCATCATATTTGCCTTCGAGATCTATTTTTATTCGCTTTTATTTTCAGATCTATTAATCCAAAAACCCAAAAATACCTTGCTGCAGTTTTTTGTTATTTATTTTATTTTGCGTTTCCGCGCGATCTATTTATCCAATCTACTACAAAAATTACATATCAGTTACTCGAAAGGGATTGACAAACCCTTTAACACGTCGGGTTGCAAGTATTTGTTCTCTGTGTGCAGGTACCATTTACATAGTGTTGCTTGGTTCTCCTACTGGTTCGATAACCTTGGTCTCATCACTGAGGAAAATAACTACCGTTTCTGTGCTGCATCACCCCTTCCTCTCAGGGAAAAACTGATGTAGTTCAAGCAAGCATCAGTCACATGGCGATCTGAACTATGGGTGTTAATGACATGGCGATGTGAACTAGAATATTGACTCGAGTGCAAGTGGGAGACTGATGAAAATATGCCCTAGAGGCAATAATGAAGTTTTTATTTATATTTCCTTATTCATGATAAAGGTTTACTATTCATGCTAGAATTGTATTGACCGGAAACTTAAATACACGTGTGAATACATATACAAATACCGTGTCCCTAGTGAGCCTCTACTAGACTAGCTCGTCGATCAAAAGATGGTTAAGGTTTCCTGACCATAGACATGAGTTGTCATTTGATAATGGGATCACATCATTAGGAGAATGATGTGATGGACAAGACCCATCCGTTAGCTTTGCATATGATCGTTCAGTTTATTGCTACTGCTTCCTTAATGTCAAATACATATTCCTTCGACCATGAGATCATGCAACTCCCGGATACCGGAGGAATACCTTGTGTGCTATCAAACATCACAACGTAACTGGGTTATCATAAAGATGCTCTACAGGTATCTCTGAAGGTGTCTGTTGAGTTGGCGTGAATCGAGATTGGGATTTGTCACTCCGTGTATCGGAGAGGTATCTCTAGGCCCTCTCGGTAATACACACCACAAGAAGCTTGCAAGCAAAGTGACTAAGGAGTTAGTTGCAAGATGATGTATTACGAAACGAGTAAAGAGACTTGCCGGTAACGAGATTGAACTAGGTATGAAGATACCGACGATCGAATCTCGGGCAAGTAATATACCGATAGACAAAGGGAATTACGTATGTTGTCATAAAGGTTCAACCGATAAAAATCTTCGTAGAATATGTAGGAACCAATATGGGCATCCAGGTCCCGCTACTGGTTATTGACCGAAGAGGCGTCTTGATCATGTCTACACATTCTCAAACCCGTAGGGTCCGCACGCTTGACGTTCATTGACGATATAGTATTATATGAGTTATGTGAGTTGGTGACCGAATGTTGTTCAGAGTGCCGGATGAGAACACGGACATGACGAGGATCTCCGGAATGGTCCGAAGGTAAAGATCGATACATTGGATGATGCTATTTGTTCACCGAAAAGGTTTCGGAATGTATCGGTTAGTCATCGGATCACCGGAAGGGATTCCGGTAGGCCCCGGGAGTTTAATGGGCCAAACGGGCCAACGAGGGAGTGCACACCAGCCCACATGGGGCTGTTGCGCCTCCACCTCATAGCGTCGGCCATAGGGAAGGAAAGGGAGAGGGCTAGCCCCTCTTGCCTTTTCTCCGACATGAGAAAAAGGAAGGGGGGGGGCACCCGCTCCCGCCTTCTCCCAGGCACCAGAAAAGGAAAGAGGGGTGCGCCATAGGGCAGGCACCCAAGGGGGCCGGCGGCCACCCTTGGGGCGCACCCTGGCTGCCCCTCCTTCCCCCACCTATATATATGAGAGGGAGGGGGCGCCACACAACCCACGACAATCCACAAGCCGTGTGCAGCGCCCCTGTCCCCGGTTTCATCCTCCGTCTAGTTTTTCTGCAGTGCACGGTGAAGCCCTGCGGAACAAGTTCACCATCACCGTCATCACGCCATCATGCTGCCGGAACTCATCTACTACTTCGCCCGTCTTGCTGGATCAAGAAGGCGAGGACGTCATCAATCTGAACGTGTGCTGAACGTGGAGGTGCCATACGTTCGGTACTTGATCGGTTGGATCGTGAAGATGTACAACTACATCAACCGCGTTGATAAACGCTTCTGCTAAACGGCGTACGAGGGTACGTAGACATACTCTCCCCTCTCGTAGCTATGCATCTCCATGGATAGACCTTGTGTGTGTGTAGAATTTTTTTTGTTTTCCATGCAATGTTCCCCAACAGATAGAACCAAGATCGTTCCCTCTAAGACATGGGGAGGTAAGGAACTATTATCCAGCTCTGCACTTGATTCACCTTCTGTTTTGAGTAAACTTGCAACACCACCACCTGCTACTAATCCTGATATGTCGCAAGTAATTGATGATGCTACTTCTGCTATGAATGATGCTTATGATGATGCTAGTACTTTGCTTGATAAGACTGTGCCACTAGGTGGATTTCTTGATGAACAACTTGCTAGAGTGAAACAAATTGAGAATGCTGAAACTGATGAAATTACTGAAACTGATGAAGTTATTGAAACTGAAAATTATGAAACACCTATTAGACCTAGCTGTCCTAGAAATGAATTGCCTGAGATACCTGAGGGTTAAGTTATGGATGGAGAGGTATCTAGGGACTTTCTTGCTTGTAAGGATAGAGATGATCTTAAGAAATTACTATGCAAGGTGAAAGAAAATATTCTGAATGCTAGAATGAAATATGATCCTAAGTTTGCTACTTCACCTATCTTTGTTACTGATAAAGGCTATGAACTCTCTGTCGTTCCTAAGTTAATTACTTTGGTTGAATCTGATCCTTTTCATGGTTACGAATCTGAAACTGTTGTGGCACATCTTACAAAACTGAATGATATAGCCACCCTATTTGCTCATGAGGAAAAATTTTGCTACTACTTTATTCTTAAGTTGTTTCTTTTCTCATTAAAGGGTGATGCTAAGATATGGTTTAATTCTCTTGCTCCTGGTTGAGGAATGATAACGATTGGACTCTTCCGGAACCACCACCTTATTAAGCCAACTCTGAAGAAGAGAGGTATTATATTTCTCAGTCCTGAAGATATGCAAGAGGCAAAGAAATCCATGAAAGAAAAAGGTATTAAACTGAAGATGTTAAGAATTTACCACCTATTGAAGAAATACACGGTCTCGATACCCCGACACAGGTAGTAGAGGTAAATTCTCTCTATAGATTTGATGAAGGTGATGTTCCATATACTAAATCTGCTATTCAATGGTTAGATGAATTGAATAACTTTATTGTTAAACAAGAAAACTTTAATGCATATGTTACTAGACAATTGAAATGAAATGCTTATATGATTGAACGCTTGAGTGACTTTATGTTTAGAACTGTTAATGATGTCAAAGGTGTGAGTAAACATGCATTTATGATAAAAACCCAAGTAGAACAAGTCATCAAGTCAAAAAATGATTTGCTTAATGAGATGAACAATAAGATGAATGATCATGTTGTTAGAGTTATGACCAGGGGTGGTAGAATGACTCAGGAACCCTTGTATCCTGAAAGTCACCCTAAGAGAATTGAAAAAGACTCTCAAAGAATTAATACTGATGCACCTAGTCCATCCAAAAAGAAAAATAAAGATGATAAGACTTTGCATGCCTCTAGTGAACCTACTGTAGACACACCATGAGAATCCAAATGATATTTCTATTTTTGATGTTGAAACACAATCTGGTGATGAACATGAACCTAGTAAAAATTATGATGATGATGATGTTCATGTAGACGCTAAACCTAGTAATGATAATGATATGGAAATAGAACCTGCTCTTGATCTTGATAACCCACAACCTAAGAATAAAAGATATGATAAAAGGGACTTCATTTCTAGGAAACATGGTAAAGAAAGAGAACCATGGGTTCAGAAACCCATGCCTTTTCCTCCTAAAGCTTCAAAGAATAAGGATAAAGAAGAATTTGAGCGCTTTGTTGAAATTCTTAGACCTGTCTTTTTGCACCTTCGTTTGACTGATATTCTGAAAATGTCTCCTTATGCAAAGCATATGAAAGATATTGACACAAATAAAAGAAAGATATCGGAAGCTGAAATTTCCACCATGCATGCAAATTATACATTTAAGGGTGGAATACCAAAGAAACTAGGAGACCCAGGAATACCAACTATACCATGCTCCATTAAAAGAAACTATATTAAAACAGCTTTATGTGATCTAGGAGCCGGTGTTAGTGTTATGCCCTTCTCTTTGTATCGTAGACTTGATTTGAATAAGTTGACACCCACTGAAATCTCTTTGCAAATGGCTGATAAATCAACTGCTATACCCATCGGTATTTGTGAGGATTTGCCTGTCGTAGTTGGAAGTGCTACTATCTTAACAGACTTTGTTATTCTTGATATACCCGAGGACGATAGTATGTCGATCATCCTTGGTAGACTCTTTTTGAATACTACAGGGGCTGATATTGATTGCAACGAAGGCTATGTCACTTTTCATGTCAATGGTAATGAGCACACAGTGCACTTCCCAAAGAAACAACCTCAAGTGAATAGTATCAATTCTATTGGAAAAATTTCAACAATCACTATTGGAGGTTTTGAAATCCCTATTCCTACTGTCAAAAAGAAATATCAACTTCTTATTATCGGGGACATGCATATCCCCGTTGAGGTAACCTAGTATTATACGAAGATTCTCCGGTTCATGTCATTCGGAAGAAGTTTGTTAATAAGACTTGATCAACCTTATTAATTGATTCCTTTTGACGAGCATGTGGTCGATGAATTTAGTAAACACAACTTTCTGTACCCACTTTTTACTTTCTGTTATTTAGAATTAATAAAGTAGAAATGCCATGATTATGCTATTTTCTGAATTACCCGTGCAGAAAAAATAAAAGTTCTCCGAATGCCCTAAAAATTTAATATGATTTTTTTTGCAATAAGCTACTGCAAGATGCTGCTAACGCGACACTACGATCAGAAACCCTTTGACGAAACTGTGTGCGATGCATTAATCACAAACGGTGATGTAAAAAAACCATCAAAAAAGATGCAAAATGTTTGCGATGGCAGAGACATCAAACACGGTTAAGATTTTAGTTGTGTGTGTGATGCAGGGCACACGGATGATCCATACGAACTGTTTGCAATGAGACAGAACAACAGAAATGGGCAGCCATATCAAGCTGTGTGTGATATACGGCATACAGTTCGCTCAGATGAACTGTTTGCTATTAGGGAGTGCAACAGAAATGGTTAACCAGATCAAGGTGTGTGTGATATATGGCATACGGTTCACTCAGACGAACTATTTTCGATTAGGGAACACAACAGAAATGGTTCAACTTAACAAGATGTGTGTGATATGCGCCATACAGTTCACATAGATGAACTGTTTGCGATGAGCCAAAAGAACACAAACGAGTCGTGTAAACAAGATGTGTGTGATACGTGCCAAACAGCCTACTTGGATGAACTGTTTGCGATGAGAAATTACAACACAGAAGGTTACTACAGTTATTTCGTGTGCGATTCTGTGTGTACAAAAAACTTTGAAAATTGCAAACTAGTTGCTTGCGGTGGCTAGGAATATCGCACACAATGCGTCTGCGAGTACTCATGTGCGATGATTAGTAAGTTACACATACGTTTCCTTATGTTAAAACGTGTGTGAATTTGCAATATGGACAATTAATATGCAAATGCCTTCTGGACATCGGTGCTGATCGCCACGTCCAAAACATGGGCGTCCTCTAATCTACCGCTCTACCAGGCACACGCTTGAACTCAATGAACTGTGTACGATACTAATTCTTTCCATGAAAATTTAAGAACATGGCTAACAGCATTTGAGTAACATATATATAGTGGTTACACTATTCGACAAAAGGAGGATCTTCGTAACACGGTTTTGACAACCATATGGTCCATATCTACATACTTAACATAGTAACAACTATCACATTTTAAGAGGCTGAGGGCCAACAACCATATGGTCCATATCTACAAACTTAACATAGTAACAGCTAGCACATTTTAAGAGGCTGAGGGCCAACAACCACAACTATCCGCTGGAAGCAGCTTGATCACGGCGACTCAGCATCTCGTCAATGAAAAGGAAGAGCCCTCCTGTGCCTTGGTAGAGCATGAGTAGAACAGTGTCTCCAATTTTCCAATATGGATGCATTGCCACGACAAGCGAGAACTTGTTAATTTGAATGGTTCCATTTCTGCGGGAAATGCAGTACCTTGCAATCACTTTGGCGTTATTAGCAGGCACAAGTGTAATTCGACCACGCTGGGAAATCGATCCAAGAACAGCTACAGCGGGCAATTTATGTTGAAATGTAGAATAAAAACCAATTGTAACATATCGTTGAAGATATATACAGTTTATGAGCATCAACATAAAAATAAGACTTTGTACCGGCGTTTTGTGCACACAATTGGTCTTGTTCAATGTGTGCACCATAGGTATAATTAATCCCATCCAAAATCTAGCGTTCATATTCTGTGCTATCTCTGTCAGATTATTAACAAAGTTTATGACATGCTTCAAGTCCTTCAAGTGAAATTTGGTATGCTTAGTAACATACAGATCATTCACTATGCATCCAACATATCCTGCTTAAAAGGTGGAAAGGTATTATTTATTCAGAACATGGCAGAAGAATATATAGTGCGCATAAATTGGTAAATAGAATTTGTTACTGCCTAGAAACGGAGTCAGAAAATGAAATCACAATTGGTTGCTTAAATAGTGATCAATTAGTCAGAACAAATACCCCGATTTTGCTAAGTAATATGCCAGCATGGAGAAAGTTGAAATGACACTAACCTCGATCAGACTTTGATTGGCTGATGACGTTGGGGAAGTAAACATCCATGTTAATTAGACCAGGCTGTGGTGCACGAACTAGAATTTTATTGTCAGCTTTCAGTTCATAACACTTAGACATTTTTCTCCAAAGGTCCGCATCAAAATAGGAGTGACCATCTTTACCAAGTTTTACGCTAACTGTCATTGTAAATCCATGCCATGTTGTCAATATGACATCCATGGAGTCATCAACAAAGTAAAGCCCAAGATTTCCTTCTACTCCTGTTCTTGCAAAGCAATGGATGTACTGCTTGAAATGAAAATTAAGACCGTAAATTAGATATATTGAAATAACAGAGCAAGATGCAAATATGGGAGTAACTGATAGAACAGATCAATATATAGATGAAAGCAAAGTACAAAAATATATAATTAAAAATAGATAATGTAACAAAGATTTGATGGAAATATGAGAGTAATTGAATGAACAATACATCATAAATTTGCCTAATATAGGGGGAAAATCAGCTTCGACATCTAGGCTGCACATGGCACCGTACCTTTTATCCAAATGTAGCAACAAATTTAGGCCATGCCGACCGTGGTAGGATGAGATTGAACATACCAAGCGCTCCCTGAAGTCATCCGAAATGGTGAGATAGAACTTTGTTTCCGACTGGCCGCGACCACACTTGCTCGATTTGAGCTCGCACTATGGACATATGAATGAAAACCCTCAAATCAGCCAGAAGAAAAATGAATCCACAGCGATTTCCGCCGGTTGATTAACAGCGACGGACAGAATGCGATAAGAGATTAGTGAATATTTCGCTAAATTGATTACCTTCTCCATGAGAAAAATCCCCGGCCCAATCCCGTAGAAAACCCCAATCGACCACAGTGTAGAATGTCGGTGCAGATAGGCGGCGGAAAGCGGTAGGGGCAAAATCCCGTGCCTTTTGGAGCGCGACCTCCGCCCGCCGATGACAGTCGTCGAGCTTAGGGTGTCCGCCGCGATAGAAGTTGATGTGGTGCAGAGTTGCGGAGGAGTCCGCGGCGAGTGGGTGGGGACGAAGTGGGCGAGGGTTTTCTTTTTCCTTTTGCATGTGTGGGTGAACACACACGGTTCGCAGAGGCGACGGAGATGAATCGTGTGCGATAGTAAGTCACCGAGATTGAAGGGGAATCCAAATTTCCTTTGTCCTTTGTCCATGAGTTTTTTTCTATGATGAACATAAACCCTGCAAATCACTGTGTTCAAATTTGGCACTTTTCCTGGTTCATTTACAATATTTAGGGGATTATGTGCATTTTCTAGGCATTAATGCACATAATTCAAATTCAAACAATCGGTGCATGAAAAGGTTCACGAGAACGGTCTAGAAAACCATGATCATGCTATTTAGTAAATTCTAATGCCTTTTACAAGGAATGGGCAGAGATTTCACGGAAATGTGTGGCAATAGTCAACCACAAACACGTCGTTTATTGGTTTTTCAACTATAGAAAAATGAAATACATGCTTGAAAAACATGATGGCTGGCATGGTGCCATGGTATGGCCTCACCATGCCCTGGTAAAAATTTGAGAAGGTTTGGCTTATATCGTCGTGCACGACATTCATAAATCGAACCATCACCGAGGAATTTTCATGGTTTCGAGGGGGAAATCACCATGATTGAAGGGGCCGGGAATCCAAATTTCCTTCCTAGTTTGTCCTTCAGTTTTTTCTACAATCAACATACCCCCTCGAATGCAACATGTTCAAATTTGGCATTTTTTCAGGCTGATTTACCATATTTAGCGGATTATGTGCATTTTCTAGGCATTAATCCACATAATTCAAACTCGAACAATCGGTGCATGAAAAGGTGCACAAGAACGGTCTGGAAAACCATACTCATGGTATTTAGTAAATTCTCATGCCTTTTACAAGGAATGGGCAGAGATTTCAAGGGAATGTGTGGCAATAGTCAACCACAAACGCGTCATTTACAGGGTTATCAACTATAGAAAAATGAAATACGTGCTTGAAAAACATGACGCCTGGCATGGTGCCATGGTATGGCCTCACCGTGCCCTGCTAAAAAGCTGAGAAGGTTTGGTTTATGTCGTCATGCACGCCCTTCATAAATCGAACCATCACCGAGGAAGTTCCATGCTTTCGAGAAGGAAATCACCAAGATTGAAGGGGAATCCAAATTTCCGTCCTAGTTTGTCATTCAGTTTTTTTCCAACGATCAACATACCGCCTCCAATGCAACGCGTTCAAATTTGACATTTTTGCGGGCTCATTTACCATATTTAGGGTATTATGTGCATTTTCTAGGCATTAATGCACATAATTCAAATTCGAACAATCGGTGCATGAAAAGGTGCACAAGAATGGTCTGGAAAACCATGCTCGTGCTATTTAGTAAATTCTGATGCCTTTTACAAGGAATGGGCAGAGATTTCAAGGAAATGTGTGACAATAGTCAACCACAAATGCGTCATTTACTGTGTTAACAACTATACAAAAATGAAATACATGCTTGGAAAACATGACGCCTGGCGTGGTGCCATGGTATGGCCTCATCGTGCCCTGGTAAAAATTTGAGAATGTGTGCCTTATGTCGTCATGCACGCCTTTCATAAATCGAACCATCACCGAGGAAGTTTCATGGTTTCGAGGGGGAAATCACCAAGATTGAAGGGGGATCCAAATTTCCATTGTCCATGAGTTTTTTCTACGATGAACATACACCCTGCAAATCATCGTGTTCAAATTTGACACTTTTCCGGGGTCATTTACCATATTTAAGGGATTATGTGCATTTTCTAGGAATTAATGCACATAATTCAAGTTCAAACAATCGGTGCGTGAAAGGGTGCACAAGAATGGCCTGCAAAACCGTGCTCGTGCCATTTAATAAATTCTCATGCCTTTTACAAGAAATGGGCAGAATTTTTGAAGAAATGTGTGGCAATAGTCAACCATAAACGCTTGTTTATTGGATTCTCAACTACAGAAAAATGAAATAAATGCTTAAAAAACATGACGCTTGGCATGGTGCCATGGTATGGCCTCACCATGCCCTAGTAAAAATTTGAGAAGGTTTGGCTTATGTCGTCATGAGCGCCCTTCATAAATAGAACCGTCACCGAGGAAGTTCCATGCTTTCGAGAGGGAAATCACCAAGATTGAAGGGGAATCCAAATTTTCTTCGTTCTTTGCCCTGGAGTTTTTTTCTACGACGAACATACACCCTGCAAATCACCGTTTTCAAATTTGGCATTTTTCCGGGCTCATTTACCATAATTAGGGGATTATGTGCATTTTCTAGGCATTTAGCGCATATAAATCCAATCCAGCTACAGCTGCACGGGTGTGATGTGAGGGACGTGGATTGCCATTCGATCGCGGCGCATCCTACGGTGCACACGCGTGATCCGCGTGGCTGGGGTTCCGGCCAATCATAACGCAACACACAATAGGCTCAACGCACACTGTTTCTGGAGGCGACGGAGATGAACCGTGTGCGATAATGAACGAGCAAAATTGTAAGGGAAGCCTAATTTCCTTCAGCATTTGTCGTTGAGCTCTTAAAAACCACCGCACTGTATGGCTGCGCGGCCACTCCATCCCAAAGCTCTCTCCAAGCGTCATTCATGACACCACGGCGCACAGTAACTGGTAAGGAAGCGATGGCATCCCGCCGCGCCGCGTTCCTCGCTGCCCGCGACCGCACACATGGTAAGGAAGCGATGTCATCTCGCCACGCCGAGTTCATCGCCGCCGGCAGCCACACAGTTACGTGGGCTGACTTTGAGGCTGCCATGGCCGAATGGGCGGTGGATCTAGAGTCAGCCAAAGCCGCACAGAAGGAGCAGAAAAGGTAGAAAGTAGTCAAGAAAAGAGAGTCCCGCCACCGCAAGAAAGAAGAGGCCACATGCCATGATGAGGAGAGATTGGCGGAGATCGAAGCACGGTGGGCTTCCGCCTACAAGGCCGGGAAGGAGAACGCCGGTGTTTGGCCAGCATGCCCCGATGGAAGCATGTAAGAAGTAGTTAGTGCGGGTGTCGCCCGTAAGTTTGTATAATTAATTACGAGCATCTACCAGTACTACATACGTACTAGTTTTAGAGCAAATTACAAGTGGTACTATCTATTATTAATGTACAATGTCGGTAAGCGCATCCTTTGAGGGCTTTGAGCATTGATTAGCATGTGTTCACTGAAGTTTTGTAGCCGCACCCCGGCCATAAATACTCCCGAAACATCTGCCCGTTGCCACCGGAGGAGACTAGAGCTGGCCGCAGCTGGTTTTTAGTCCCACCTCGCAGCGCGAGTTAGCCGCACACCGGCTTAAATTGTCGCGCCGGCGGATGGTAGCAAGCTTCTCTCTTGTTGCATAGAATCAAATCTGGCTATGTGAGCGAGGCTGGTCGACACTTGATTGCATTTCATAAACCGATGATTGCTCATCGGGTGTCACCTTGCCTCGTTCTTGTACATTGAATAATCCTAATACAATGAACGAGATTTTTGAAATTAGATGCGGTTGGAGATGCTGATAGATATAAGAATTATTAGAAGATCACAAAACACATGATTTCTATGGAGTACCCGTGTGCGTTGTTTTGCGTTAATGATCCATAAGTCAGTTACCTGTGCGATGTTTCCTAATAAACCAGACGTACCATTGACCGAAAAAATCAACTACACGTGTACATTTTTTTTGGAGACGGGATCTACCAATTTTCTCTTTTCTCGCACACGAGTATTTTATGCGCTTCGTCTGTGTTGTGTGTTTCCGCCGCCCAAGTTTCAAGTTTCACAGCGAAATTTTCGTTAGGCGCGCGATTTCAGAATTTATTACTCCCACCACATCCCCACCCATCAAATTTCCTCAGTATCCCCCCTCCCCCCTACCGGCAGCTCAAACCACCACCGCCGCAACCACAACATCAACCACATCTACGTTCTGCTCGGATCTAGTCAGGTAACCCACCGATCTCTATCACGGCCCTGGCCTGATTCCTTAAATGGCGCATGCAAAACATCCTCATGCCTCCAAATCTCCACCGCCCTTACCTCCAGAGCATCGCCGCGCAAGCCCAACCACATATCACATGGAGGTCGAGGAGCTGATGGCGGCCGATGGCGCGATGGACGTTGTGCGTGTTGCCCCGGAGGAATACCTTGCCTCCGTCGCCGACGACTTGGTGCAGGCTCTGGCCCCGATGAAGTGCCCCAGCGACTACCCCCCAGGACTTACCAGGTATGATTTGACCAGCTCAATCTTACCAATACCACTTGTAATGGCTATGTTTTGTACGGTTGATGTATTAAGCATGTTCGTGCCTTGTTTATTTCAATACTGCACACTGTGTGATGTTCAAGTATTAACTGTCCAGCTCAATTTCACGAATACTAGCAACAAACTTACAATACATGACTCAGGATATCACTAGACATGCTGCCCATTTGCTATTTTTGGTGGATGCTAACCCTGTTGCACTTAACATGCCTGTCCATGTACTTACGCTGGGTCATAACAGCCGATGCTGTTGTTTGCCGTCGAGGTTAGCTGCATCCCATGTCTTACAGTATTTCACATCATTTGTGCAATTGCAGTTTAACTTCTAACATTTACTGGTTGCCTGTAGGTACACATGTCAGTGGCACTGATCCACGCTTCGACCCGGAGGAACAGCTCGCCTCCACCGCCACTGACTTTGGGCGGGCTCTGGCCAAGATGAAGTGCCCCAGCAACTACCTCTCAGGACTTACCAAGTATGAACTCACCAGTTCAATCTTACCAATACCAGTTGCAATTAATTGCTATGTTTTGTACGGTCGATGTATTAAGCATGTTGTAGTAAACATGCCTAACATGTTTTAGCTATTTTGCCTACCTTTTTATTGACAACTGGGCCATTCTCTGCTCTGGCAGCACCTGCCTTGTGATGTTTAACTCTGCCAATTGCATTTTTATCAGTACCCGTTTCAATGGCTATTAAGCCTGTTGCAATTAACAGTTGTATCCATTTTTAAACAGTTGTATTTCAATGGATACAAACTTACAAAACATGACTTAGGATGATATTAAGCCTGTTGCAATTAACAGTTGTATCCATTTTTAATCTGTCCCTTTGCTACCGTGCTACTCTCCGCAATGAATATATACTAGAGATGCTGCCCATTTGCTATTTTTGGTGGATGCTAACCCTGTTGTACTTAACATGCCTTTCCATGTACTTATGCAGGGCCATAACGGGCGATGCTGTTGTTTGCCGTCGAGGTTAGTTGCATCCCATGTCTTACAGTATTTTACATCATTTGTGCAATTGCAGTTTGGCTTCTAACATTTACTTGCTTCCTGTAGGTACACATGTCGGCGGCACTGATCCACGCTTTGACTCGGAGGAAGAGCTCGCCTCCGCCGCCGGTGACTTTGGGCGGGCCCTGGCCAAGATGAAGTGCCCCAGGAACTACCTCTCAGGACTTACCAAGTATGAACTCACCAGTTCAATCTTACCAATACCAGTTGCAATTAATGGCTATGTTTTGTATGGTCGATGTATTAAGCATGTTGTAGTAAACATGCCTAACACGTTTTAGCTATTTTGCCTACCTTTTTGTAGACAACTGGGCCATTCTCTGCTCTGGCAGCACCTGCCTTGTGATGTTTAACTCTGCCAATTGCATTTTTATCAGTACCGGTTTCAATGGCTATTAAGCCTGTTGCAATTAACAGTTGTATCCATTTTAAAATAGTTGTATTTCAATGGCTACAAACTTACAAAACATGACTTAGGATGTTGTTAAGCTTGTTGCAATTAACAGTTGTATCCATTATTTAATCCGTCCCTTTGCTACTGTGCTACTATGTCGCAATGAAGATATCACTACAGATGCTGCCGTTTTATTATCATTTGCTATTTTTGGTGGATGTTAACCCTGTTGTAGTTAACATTGGCTTTCCATGTACTTACACAGGGCTACAATGGACGATGCTGTTGTTTGCCGTCGAGGTTAGCTGCATCCCATGTCTTGTACACCATCTGTTCCTGAATATAAGTATTTTTAGAGATTCCAATATAGACTACATACGGAGCAAAATGAGTGAATCTAGATTCTAATCTAAACTATATCTATAATTCTATATACATTTTTATGTAGTTCATATTGAAATCTCTAAAAATACTTGTACTTAGGAATGTAGGTAGTTGTATTTTACATCATTTGTGCAATCTCAGTTTAGCTTCTAACATTTGCTGGTTGCTTGTAGGTACATATATGAGCGGTCCTGATCCACACTTCGATCCCTTTTGCGTATAGGGCAATGAGATATTCATGAACAAGCGTCAAGTGACGAAACTAAGAAAGATTGTTAGGCGAAAGAAACAGGTGATGGGAATTAAGCTCTTTATTAACACTTTGTCCAAGACAACAGTGAACTTTAGGATGGTAAGTAATGTGTTTCCTTTTCCCCCTGCCCACAACAAGTTACTCTATTAGACCTCAGTATCTGAAATTTTTCTCTTTTCAGTGGTTTCCGAAGCTATTTACTGATGATTACCTTGCAAATTACATGAACGGAGTGGAGGCAACTAAGGTTCAAGTATATAATTCATGCTACCATGATAATGCTCTAGAAGTCTTCCTGAAGGCGGTGAAGGATGGGTGGGCGATCGTCACAAGGGGTTGGACAAAAGTTGTTCGTGCCTATGGCATGTAGGAAGGCACATTATGGGCATTCCGCTTCTTCAACACCATCGGCAGTCAAAATGATTTACACTTGTCTCTTCACCTTTACCGCCTCTAAATATTGTGGTTCATCATAGTTGTACATACTGAACATATTGTATTGACAATTTTATTTATGGATTCGTTGTTGAACCATTGTGCTGAGAATTTGAATTCCATGTTTGATATTTCAAAATTTCCAATTCGAATAATAAATTACAGGGAAAAATAAAATTATACAGGAGTGAATAAAATAATGTGCACACGGTTAGAAAGAAAACAGCGTGTGTGATGAAAAATAGAGAACAGACGGTTCTTGGACGCGAAACGTTTGCGATGCCTGACGGACGCACACACGGTTTCGTCTCATATGCGTGTGTGATTCATGGTAATACGACAAACATTTCAAACCAGTGTGCGTGTGTGATAGGAATACCAATCGCACACAGTTATGAAAATGGACACGTTGGCGTTAGTAGAGGCACCGCACACATTTTACATTCTTCAACCGTGTGCGATAATGTACCTATCACAAACATATCGGTAGATTAAATGTTGATGTCCACCTTTTTCACACGACTATAGCGGCGTAATCGTTTGGGATGTCTCTCTGATCAGAAACGTAATGTCGAGATGTAACATGTGGGACTGGGGCGACTTCTCATACTTTTATTCTATGGCGATCATTAGTAGCCGCTCGCCTATCCCCGACGATTTCTGGGTCGTGTGGGAAGGACCCCCCTATCGTAGTCACTCACTAGGCGATGGTTCCAAATGCCGTCGCGAAAAGGGGTTAAAAACCATTTGTATAGCACCTTACGGTACCAGTGATATATGAAAAATAGTGGCACTGAACACACCCCAAGGGGGTGCACTTGTGAGCCACAAGCTCACAGGGCGTGCCCACCCCCTAGGCGCACCATGCAAGCTTGTGGGGCCCATGTAGGCCTCCTCACTTATTGCTGCCACCCATGCTCATCCCCTTCCTCCAGAAAAATCACTTGCTTGTTCAAACCTGTGTTCTTGCTCTTCTTGCTGCAATTTTTGATCTCCTTGCTCGTAGCTCCATTTCCAAAACTATTTTGGTACATTGCTCATCGATATGTGACTCCTTCATCGGTCCAATAAGTTTTTGTTCTAGTGGTTTATTATTTGCACATTTATCTACTGTTGGTGACCATGTTCTTGAGCTTGCATGTCAAATTTATATTGTCCAAACTAGTTTTAGTGCATGATATGGCTTCTAGACACTTGTGGGAGTAGTTCCTATTGATTTTGTTGAGTTTGGTTCACTTTTATTTCGAGTTACTAAAAATTTCAGAAAATTTCGGAGAAAAGGAAAACCATGAGGAGGTGTTTAAGGGGCTCATCAAGCCGGGATTCGGTGGAAACTCCGAAGGAGAAGCCCAAGTACCATCTCTCGCGTGCAGCAGAGGTTCGACCATGTGAATGGCCAAGCGACACATTCTTGAAGGAAGCTGGAATATATGATGATTTCTATTATTTGGCAAACAATGCCAGCATCATTCACTTCCTCGAAGATAAGTGTGATCAATTCCTCCTACTCAGTAATACTTTCGTGCAAAGCTTTCACTTTTATCCTAGGAAGGAACCACCCATGGTAGAATTTAACCTTTATGATGTGCCTAAGGAAATGACACTCTATAATTTTTGCAATGTTTGCAAAATACCTTATGGGGGAAATCACTGTGATCCACGTCCTAGAGACATGGAAGATTTCATCTTTAAAACTACTGTGGGAGAGACAAGGGGAGTGTCAGAAGCGAGAGTGGCTACTTTACATTTTCCCGTCTTACGTTATTATGCATTATTTGCTGGGAGATGTTTGACAGTTCGTTGGGAGAGTGGAACGCTCAGTGCGCCTGATGTTGATATTTTGCGCCATGCTTTACATGTTGATAGAACTTTTAGTTTGGGCGCCATGGTTGCTCGACGGTTACACACAAACCGTTTGAAGGGTGTTATTTATGGTGGTATCTGTGCCTCCCGCCTTGCTGAACATTTTGAGATTCCTATTAGACATGAGGAGGCAGAGGAGAGGCGGCTACCTACTAAATATTTAGATTATGGTAGCATGGTGGGGCATCATTTTATTGACGAATATAAACACAAGCGACTTCGTTACAACTTAGTATTTAGCTAGGGGACTCATGAGATTATTACTTTGCCTGCATCTTCTTTGTTTGATCTTTATTCAGACAGGTACACAATTTTGCCCGATGACATATATGCATGCTAGGGTCTGACACAACCCCCAGCACCCGAGCCAGCACCAGTACGTAAGCCATATTTGGAGCCTGTTCATCGATGTGAGCCACAGGAGCTCTCCAACCAGTGGGACCCTCAGGAGCCTCCGCAGTACCCAGGGGAGGGCTACTTTGAGCCGTGGCCATAGACCAACTTAGGCCCAAAGACTAAGCTCGGGGTGGTACATATTTCTCATCGATATTACATTCATGCATCACACATTCATTCCAGTTGTCGGTGTTCATCCTTTTTCATTGTATAATCCATGTTAGCTTTATTTTTCTCACTTTCTTCTTGGGCGTTTGAAAAACTTTGATAAAATCCAAAAATATTTCTCGCTTCTTTTCGGTTTTTCATTCCAGTTAAATTAGTAGTAGTATTAAAAGAAAACCCAAAAATATTTGTCGTTCTTCTTTTAATTGTTGGGAGCTTTCTCGTGTATATAGTTTTTCTCGTTTTTTGTTTTTCTTTCATTTTGCTTCCTTCAGAAAAAAAAACAAAAAACTCCAAAAATATTTTTAGTGTGTTTCTTTGAAATTCTTTTCTTCTCTTTGGGTTGTAATGAGAAGACCACGATGAAAATGTTGATTGGCTCTCATATGCATTAGTGTTGATCTAACGAAGAGCCCATATTACCTTGTCTTCTACCTTGAATAAATGTTTGCACATTCCAGCTTAGTCCACGGCACATGCACCCTTATTATTATTCACATCGTTCGGTCGTGCAAGTGAAAGGCAATAATGAAGAAATTTGATGAATTGATTGAGGTGAAGAATAGCCGGTATGAACTCGACCTGTTTTTGTTTTTGTAAATATAATTAGCTCATCGTTCTTGATTCAGCCTATTGTGAATAAACATGTTTTCAATGACATTTAGAGATCATAGTTACTCATGCCATGCTTAAATAGCTAGGAGTGGATAATGGTTTATCTTGTGTGTCAACATGCATTTAAAATGGTTATGATGTACTCCCTCCGTTCCAAAATAAGTGACCCAACTTTGTACTAACTTTAGTACAAAGCTAGTACAAAGTTGAGTCACTTATTTTGGGACGGAGGGAGTAGTATAATAGGATGGTATCCTCCTCTGAATGATTCAAGTGGCTTGACTTGGCACATGTTCACGCATGTAGTTGAATCAAAACCAACAAAGCCTCCACGATATATATGTTCATGGTGTTTTATATCCTACTCATGCTCGTATTCAATGTTGATTAATTTCAATGCATGTTTGTGGCCGTTATCGCTCTCTAGTTGGTCGCTCCTCAATCTATTTGCTAGCCTTCACCTGTACTAAGCAGGAATACTGCTTGTGCATCCACTTCCTTAAACCCAAAGTTGTTCCATATGAGTCCACCATACCTACCTATATGCGGTAATTACCTGCCATTCCTAGTAGATTTGCATGTGCCAAACTCTGAATCTTCAAATAATAATATGTTTTGTATGCTCGAATTGCTCATGAAGCGAGAGGGGACGATCAGTATCTTCCATGCTAGGTGGGTTATTCTCACGATGAGTGTTTATTCGCTTATCATTCACGAGAAAATGGCTGGTAATTTGGGGTGCCCAGTCCTATGATCAAAATAAAACATATAATAATGAAACAAAACTCCCCCGGATTGTTGTTGGTACGGAGGGTACCCGAGAATTCGGCTAGAGCTGGCCGTAGCTGGTTTTTAGTCCCACCTCGCCGCGTGAGTTGGCCGCACACCGACTTAAATTGCCACGCTGGCGGATGGCAGCAAGCTTCTCCCTTGTTCCATAGGATCAAATCTGGCTATGCAAGCGAGGCAGGTTGACACTTGCTTGCATTTCATGAACCGATGATTGCTCATCGGGTGTCACCTTGCCTCGTACATGTACATTGAATAATCCTGATACAATGAAAGAGATTTTTGAAATTAGGTGCGGTTGGAGATGCTGATAGATATAAGAATTATTAGAAGATCACAAAATACAAGGTTTCTATGGCGTACCAGTGTGCGTTGTTTTGCGTTAATGATCCATAAGTTAGTTACCTATGCGGTGTTTACTAATAAACCAGGCGTACCATTGACCGAAAAAATCAACTACACGTGTACATTTTTTTGGAGACGGGATCTGCCAATTTTCTCTTTTCTTGCACACGAGTATTTTACGCGCTTCGTCTGAGTTGTGTGTTTCCCCCACCCAAGTTTCAAGTTTCGCAGCGAAATTTTCATTAGGCGCGCGATTTCAGAATTTATTCCTCGCACCACATCCCCACCCATCAAATTTCCTCAGTATCCCCCCCTCCCCCCTACCAGCTGCTCAAACCGCCGCCGCCGCAACCACAGCTTCAGCCATATCTACGTTCTGCTCGGATCCAGTCAGGTAACCCACCGATCTCTATCACGGCCCCAGCTTGATTGCTTAAATGGCACCTGCGAAACATCCTCATGCCTCTAAATCCCCACCGCCCCTACCTCCAGAGCATCGCCGCGCAAGCCCAACCACATATCACGTGGAGGTCGAGGAGCTGATGGCAGTCGATGGCGTGATGGCCGCTGTTCATGTTGACCCGGAGGAACACCTAGCCTCCGCCGCTGCCGACTTGGTGCAGGCTCTGGCCCAGATGAAGTGCCCCAGCGACTACCCCCCAGGACTTACCAGGTATGATCTGAGCAGCTCAATCTTACCAGTACCACTTGCAATGGCTATGTTTTGTACGGTTGATGTATTAAGCATGTTCGTGCCTTGTTTATTTCAGTACTGCACACTGTATGATGTTCAAGTATTAACTGTCCAGCTCAATTTCACCAATACCAACAACAAACTTACAATACATGACTCAGGATATCACTAGAGATGCTGCCCATTTGCTATTTTTGGTGGATGCTAACCCTGTTGTACTTAACATGCATGTCCATGTACTTACGCAGGGTCATAATAGCCGATGTTGTTGTTTGCCGTCGAGGTTAGCTGCATCCCATGTCTTACAGTATTTCACATCATTTGTGCAATTGCAATTTAACTTCTAACATTTACTGGTTGCCTGTAGGTACACATGTTAGTGGCACTGATCCACGCTTCGACCCGGAGGAACAGCTCGCCTCCGCCGCCACTGACTTTGGGCGGGCTCTGGCCAAGATGAAGTGCCCCAGCAACTACCTCTCAGGACTTACCAAGTATGAACTCACCAGTTCAATCTTACCAATACCAGTTGCAATTAATGGCTATATTTTGTACGGTCGATGTATTAAGCATGTTGTAGTAAACATGCCTAACACGTTTTAGCTATTTTGCCTAGCTTTTTATAGACAACTGGGCCATTCTCTGCTCTGGTAGCACCTGCCTTGTGATGTTTAACTCTGCCAATTCCATTTTTATCAGTACCAGTTTCAATGGCTATTAACCCTGTTGCAATTAAAAGTTGTATCCATTTTTAAACAGTTGTATTTCAATGGCTACAAACTTACAAAACATGACTTAGGATGTTGTTAACCCTGTTGCAATTAACAGTTGTATCCATTTTTAATCTCTCCCTTTGCTACTGTGCTACTCTCCGCAATGAAGATATACTAGAGATGCTGCCCATTTGCTATTTTTGGTGGATGCTAACCCTATTGTACTTAACATGCCTTTCCATGTACTTATGCAGGGCCATAACGGGCGATGATGTTGTTTTCCGTCGAGGTTAGTTGCATCCCATGTCTTACAGTATTTTACATCATTTGTGCAATTGCAGTTTGGCTTCTAACATTTACTTGCTTCCTGTAGGTACACATGTCGGCGGCACTGATCCATGCTTCGACCCAGAGGAAGAGCTTGCCTCCGCCGCCGCTTACTTTGGGCGGGCTCTGGCCAAGATGAAGTGCCTCAACAACTACCTCTCAGGACTTACCAAGTATGAACTCACCAGTTCAATCTTACCAATACCAGTTGCAATTAATGGCTATCACTACAGGAATAAGCTTCTTTGCCGTCTGCCATGGCTAACGGCAAAGGTACCAAAAGCGGACGGCAAACCTCTTTGCTGTCTGCCACCGACGGCAAAGCTGCCCGGCAAAGAAAGCTACGGTAAACAGGTTCTTTGCCGTCTGTGGCAGACGGCAAAGAATGTGGACGGTAAATAGCAGGCGTTAACCATGTTAGGTGGCTAATGGCAGCCTTTTCCGTCTGCTAGCGGACGGCAAACGCCCACATCCTTTGCCGTCTGCCACAGACGACAAAGTAACCAAATGGTATAGCACTACTAGAGATAAGCCTAGCAGTAGCGTTGGTATTTGGTGTATTAGTAGCGCGGCTACCCGTGCTACTGATACGGTGCTACAGCTAACATGTAGCAGTAGCGCGGGTCGGCCCACACTACTGCTATACATGGGTAGCAGTAGCGAGCTTTGGAGCGACGCGCTACTGCTAATAGCTGCAGCGCTTTTAATTAAGCCGCGGTACTAGTAAGGGCGCGCTGCTACTAACTTTATTCCCCTCGCTACTGCTAGTTTTATTAGTTTCTATTTTTTTCCTGCATATTTGTTTTTATTTGAACAAGCTTTATACAATAATCTTTCGCATATCATACACATACAAATGTAATCATAGCATATACATACAAATAGTCTCATCAAATCATGTCATCATCATAATCATCATCAAACACAAAGTGGTCTCTTGTCATCATCTCGAAAATAGCGATACAAGTCTTGAATACTTGCAACTACATCGTCATCCATCTAAACAATGATATACGCGAGAAGAGCTATCACTATGAGTGAGAGCAGAACTATGCAGTACATGAGGCGGTGGTTATGAGTCCTCACTCGCGCTAGCATGAACCTCAAGTAACTAGCTTCTGCTTTTTCTCTGCTTTTGAAGCCTTTATGGCTGGCGCCCGAGACCCCCTCCACTTGCGCCTGACACTCAGGCCACTCGTCGTACACTCCCGGAACCTTCCCTTTGTACATGACATAGCACTGCTTCTTCGCCATCAAGAATCTAGGTACCTGTTAGAGATGCATCTTCATCAAGAGAATGTACAATCATATGCAACAAAATATACTTGAGCAACACGAAAAAGAAAGGGTTAGCAACTAGATGCAACATATAGTAAACATATAAATAATCAATGCAGTTTCATCATACGCAAACTAATTAACTATAGGTATGCAAGTCATCGTACCCAAACAAGCAAAGTAGCATTACGCAAGTTTGGCAGGGACCGTGGACATCACAAAGTTTCATCGCTACAGAAACTATACAAGTTCAACCGACACATATCATCATCATCGGCATTGTAAATCACTAGAAGTTCCATCCTTCCATATCATCGAGGATGCACCCTAGCTTCTTGAACGGCGTGAGGTCCTGATGTTGCATGCCTATGCGAGTTCAGACGTCAGCTCACGATATAGGGCCGTGGTGGAACATCCCCTTCTCTTCGATGACTTCTTTCATGATGATCGTCGCAATGTCCCTCTGGATGCGAAAGAAGTCATCTCTAAGTTTATAATCCGCTTCTCCATGAGATTCTACCCACTTGTGGATATGATCATCATTTCTGCTTGTCATGCGAAGCTTTTGGTGATCCCTTCTGAACTCCATCATGAGATGGAGGAGGTAGAATCCATCGTTCTTGCTTGGTTTTGGGACATGGATGCAGCAGAAGTTAGTTTTATGCGAGAAACCCGTCTTCTTGTTCCTTTGTTTCCTGATCTGCAGGTAACCACCCCTCAAGCTGAAGCCTTGGAGAGCATCATCTAGAATATTCATTACATGGGTGTAGTCCTTCTTCTCGTAGTTTCTGGTAGGGTCGAAATACACGGCGTGGGAGACTCGCGGGTAAAGAACGATAAGGATGGCACGCCCGTTGCTACGGGGAAAAAAACACCTCAAATTATTTTCCATATGAGCGAGAAGGAATGATTGAAATGTACGAAAGGGTTGTCCGGCACTGACTTACTTTGGATGATAAGGCAGGAGGACAATTTCCTGGTCCTTATTCTGTACCATGAAATTTTCGAGGTACTCCCTAGCAGTTTTACGCTCAAAGTCGCCGATACTCAAGAAGGACTCGTGCATGTAGTATGGATTCGCCACACAGATTTGCGGGACTTCTTCTCTCTTCATGACGGAGCTCATATGTAGCGCAAAAAGGCGGACGATTGTAAAATCGAGTCGCCTTGTCAGAAACATCTTGAAGATATGCTCAAACCGCACGAAGAACACCTCCGCGGGCCATGTGTCGACGTAGCACTTCCCCTCAGGCACACGAGCCGCGTATGTCGGATATCCTGGATCCTTCGAGGCTAGTAGGCTTTTCTCAGTTGATAGCACATGGTCATGCAGTCTCCTGAGATCCCCTGATATTGCCTTAGTGGTTTCGGCGGTAGCATCGGCTCGCCCGTGACATGGAACATGGCCGCACCTTTGACAGGTACACGCTCTTCAAAATCCGTCGTCTAGCTGCTATGTGCTCTGACTTGTTTGTAGGCAGCAGAGCCTCTCTTCGCCAGTCTCCTCCTCTCCTTTTTCTTGGGCTGACCTTCCAAACCCTTCCTTAACCCCTGCCCCAGTGTTGTCGGGCTAAGCACTGTATGACCCTCGGCTAGTTGAGCCTGTGTTGAGGTGGCATCTTCAGGTGTGTCCTGTGAGGATTGCATGAAGAGAGACTTCTTGCAATCCCTGCTAGGATGTTCCTGCCCGGGCAGATCATCCATATCCTCATCAGCATGCTGATAGCCCGAGTCGTCATATGGATGACTCATCATATCAAAGTCACCGTCATAGGCACCTGTATTGAGGAACCGAAGAGGGTCCTCGTCCATCTCATCATCCATTGTTTGTTCTACGGGGGCGATTACATCAGCCACTATTGGACCCCCTTCATCACGTCATCCGCCGCTCTCACCCGGCACTACAGGCACTGGTAATTGCGTAGGCGGGGTGGTGGTGTTCATACCTGCTTGTTGATGTGTGGTTATTGGTGTGCTCTCGGACGGCTCCAGACGAAGAAGATTCTTTGGCCGTAGCAGCACCCAACCCTTGCAATTTCCAAGCCACAGCGAGGTCTCGTCATCCTCTCCCCCTAGCCATACTGGACGAGGCAAATCCTCGTGCCCCGATTTCACACTCAACAAGGTAACCCTGAAGTGCCCACCGGGCATCGGCTGGCCGTGGAACGTGAGTTCCAAGGGCTTCGTTATCACCGCCTTTCCCACGTCCACCTTCTGGCCTTTGATCAAGTAGAGTACGGTGCACGGGTTTCGTCGGCATGCAACCACATGTCTGCGGCGTAAAAGATCCGAAAGGCAACAAAAATGAAATATTCTAGATATATGTTGGTGCGACATGTAATTACCGTGAGGGCGTCAAGCTCAGCCAAAGACGAAGGCCCGCCTAGCGCGCCAGAGACTGAGGACGGGCTGCTATGAGTGGGTGCGGGTGCGGGTGCGGGAGCAGGCACGGCTGCGTGAGCAGGTGATGGTGCGGTGGTGTTGTTCACTGAGTTGCTCCCGACGAAACTGGGCATGGGGAAATCATCTACCGTCTTGTCTGGATTTTCCTTCATCTAGTTGATGATAGCCGGATCAAGTTAGTAAAGAAATCATTTCTGCAGGCATCTACAGCTGCAGCGACTACCTGCTGTAGAAACTCATTTTTCTCCTCGGCTGCTTTTTCGCGTCCTCAGCTGCTTTTTTCTCGAATGCAAGCTTTACCTTCTCGTCAATGTCCGCCTGACTAAACTTCTTTTTCTGCTTCTTGGCCTCCGGGCCCTCATTGTAAAAGACCTTCCACGTGGCGCCGTCTCCGGCGCAGTGCACATGTCCATATTGCGGCCGCTGGTCCAAAGGGAGTCCCTTAAGTTC
Source organism: Thinopyrum elongatum (assembly GCA_011799875.1). Classification (NCBI taxonomy): domain Eukaryota; kingdom Viridiplantae; phylum Streptophyta; class Magnoliopsida; order Poales; family Poaceae; genus Thinopyrum; species Thinopyrum elongatum. The sequence goes on from CM022299.1 coordinate 581,082,930, forward strand.
GTTCAAGGCCCGGTTGAGAGGGGTGTCCCACTTGGGCCTCATCGACGAAGACTGGCTTTCGGCTGCAAGCTGGTGTTGCTTCTCCTGCAGAAGGAATGTGAACCATTTATGAATGTGTAGTCGACTTGATCAGAAGCTAAATGTAAGGTGGTAAAAGAATAATTACCAGTATTCTAATCAATTTCCTCATGATCGGGTCCGTGTAAAAAACCTTCTTTTCCTTGTCCCACTTGTAGCGGGCCCTGATGAAGTCACGCTCCAGGGTGTTGGTGAACTTTGTGACGGGGTCTGGTAGACCCGCGGCTTCAAGTTCCGCGTCCTCCTTATCCCATATGGGCCTTTTGCCAAGGTAGCCACGGCTTCCAAGGCATTGGTTCCCCGTGTTCCTTTGCTGAAGTCTCTTGAATTTCGCACCCTTAGCCTTGGCTGCCTCGGTAGCACAAGTGTCCTTGAACTTTTGGAACTCCTCTTTCGTAAGTGTCGGAATTTCCTCCAGAATCTTGGACAGGGGTTCCTCAGCCTCAATAGCTCGTTTCACCCTCCCTTTCCAGGAGGCCAAATCATTGCTGAACATGCCCATGGCGTGATTGTTAATCTTTTTCATCTTCAGATCATCCCACGGTTGTTCTATGCTATCATCCCGGTCGGGGAACTTGAATCTCTTGTGCAACTTCGTCAGGAGCAACTGCCTCAAATGTTCTTTACTCCTTAAGTCCGTCATTGATGCTCGCGCATTCCCGTAGGATGCATCCTACTTGGTTACCATAGCACTTGCGAGGTTCTTCCGGCTCTAATGGCTCAAACTTGCCAGGGGCCATCTTTGTGATCACCAGTCGTCCAATGCCGAGTTTGTTAGGTTTTCGTATCCTCTGCTTCTTCTTTTTGGTAGCGGCTTCGGCACCGGTACCTTCCCCGCCGGTATCTTCCCCGCTGGTACCTTTCCCACCGGTCTCGGCGCCGCCATCGGCGCCGGCGCCGTCGGTGTCGATGTCGGCGTCAGTACCATCATCGAGGCCGCCCTGCAAACCTTGATTGTGCTTAGCAGACAAAAAGTCGAGGTACTGTTGTTCACCCTCATAATCCATCTCGTCTGCATCTTGGTCAGAAGGCCCGGTTTCTTCGTTGTTCGACATGTTTCCTATGATTAAGTCTCCTCGTTTAATTCTAAAACTATAATAAAATGAGAAATGACATAAAAAAAGGTCTATGGTTTACCGGAATGCCGTTTCATTCCCATCGCAGCAAATTCCGGCACTCGATATGTCTACTTTCTAGCACAAGTCATGCCAAAATTCACGGGAAATTTTGGCATGACCTTTGCTAAAAAGTGGACATATCGAGCGCCTGAAATTCACCGGAACAGAAATGAATCAACATTCCGGCGAAACATAGGCCACTCGGATCATTTACCCTGCACATAACCATCATTTTTCAAATATCACATGTCCACCTCAAATATCTCCAAATCACATGTCCAAATCACATGTCCACATATCATATAGGGTTCATATAGCAACAATAGCTTTAATTAAAAAAATCAAATAGCAACAATTCTGTTTTTCTTTAAATACCAATAAAAATTCCTTGAATAAAATTTGATACCTAGCTAAATACCAAATTAACCTACTAGTTTCATACCTAGCTAAATTCATAACTAAATTTGATACCTAGGGTTCATAACTAAATTTGATAAATTCATCACCGCAAAATTCATAACTAGGGTTCATAACTAGCTAAATTCATAACTAAATTTGATACCTAGCTAGGGTTCATAACTAAATTCATCACCGCAAAAAAAATAACTACCTACTGCCCTAACTAGATAGATAACCTAATTAACCTACTACCCTAACTAAATAGATAAGCTAATTAACCTACTACCCTAACTAAATAGATAACCTAATTAACCTACTGCCCTAACTAAAACCTAAGTAAATTAACCGAAGAACCCTAGCTAGAACTCTAATGGCAGAGAGAGAGGAGCGGTGGGGGACTTACAGAGGGTGCAGGGCGAGGAGGCAGGCCCGACGACGGCCGAGGTTGGGAGGGGAGGAAGCAGAGGAGGGAGGCGTGGCGCGTCGAGGTCAGGGCCGGGGCCGGGCGACGGCGACGGAGGCGCGCGGCGTCGTGGTCAGGTCCGGGGCCGAGGAAGGAGGCGCACGGCGTTGAGGTCGGGGTCGGGCGATGGCGAGGGTGGCATACGACGTCGGGGTCGGCGCTCGGGCTCCGGCGAGGGCGAGGGCAGGGGCAACAAGGGGGAGAAGAGAGTGGGGGAATTGGGGGAGGAAGGAGAGGCGGGAAGCCCGCGGGAGGGTTAAGTCAACATAGCAGTAGCGCGTTTCCACAAAACGCGCTATAGCTAAGTTAGCTATAGTGCATTTTACCAAACAGCGCTACTGCTATCACCAGTAGCTATAGCGCATTTTACCAAACAGCGCTACTGCTATCTAACGTAGCTATAGCGCTTTTCCAGAAAGGCGCTACTGCTATAACCAGTAGCTATAGCAGTTTTCCTGTTTGTTTCTTCTATTTTCTTTTCCTTTATTTTCTTTTCCTTTTCTTTTCTTCTTTTTCTTTTCTTTTCCTTTTTTTCTGAGAGTAGGAATGAAGGGAAGGTGATACAATGTATATAACTAAGGTGATATATATTGCATCATTTGACGGTTAAGTATGTATACAAAATAGGAACATATATATATATATATATATATATATATATATATATATATATATATTACATCATTTAAACCATGCATAACAGTTAAGTGTGTACACAAAATAGGAACATATATATTACATCATTTGACCAATAATGGTTTCTCAGCTTCGACGTTTCCGTTTTTGAGTGAGCTTCTTTCCCTTCTTGTTCATTGACAAATAATTGAGCCCCTCATTGTGACTTTTCCTTTTCCATGGAGTATGATCTTTCTTAGGTAATGTAGTATTGATTCTTCTTTTGACGTATACTTCATTTTCATTGTCATCTTCCCTCATTGGGTTGCCGTACTAGTCGTAGTCTTCCTCGTTGGCGACTCAATCCATTCCAATGATGTTCCTTTTGCCTCTCCTCACGACAACACGGCTCGGGTTGCTCTGGTCAGTTATGAAGAAGCATTGTGTCACGTGCTTAGCGTGTACCCATGGCTCGTTTTTTGCGATGGCGTTCACGGTAGCGCTCTTGGCGTCGGGTATAGTCATGGTAGTGAAATACCGGTTTTCTCTTTCGACATTCTTAGCCCACCTGACACGGAACATCATCGCATTGTGCAGTCCAGAGTAGTCAAGCTCCCAGATCTCCTCGACCCTTTCGTAAAATCTCTCAGTTGTACCGTTGACGCTGCCGGTCATGCATTCCATCGTCACCCCTAAGTTCTGAAAATCACTGTTCATATCTTTGGCCTCCCTATAGAACGTGTATCCATTGATATCATATGCCTGATAGGTGACGAGGTTGGGAGAGGGGCCATGTGCTAAGGCCTATATGAGCAATCCATCCTTAGAGCCCTCTTCCGGGGGATTAGCAAGAATATGCTCTTTGAACCAATGCAGGAAAGTGGAGTTGTGCTCTCTAGTAACTTCGGTGTCCGTCTTGCATACCCCCCGGTCACGATACCTCCTTGCGATAGTTTCTTTGTGCAGTGTCACGAAAGGATCTACCTGGTGTAGGTGTTGTAGCACTACCAAGTTTGCTCTGTCAAAATCATTGCGTCGATCTGACTAGGCCACATGCAGTTCCCTGTGACCGTTGGAGTGACCTTCTCCTTCGAGCCTCCCAATGTGCTTCTTAACGGGCAAACCAACACCAGGCGGCCGGTCTGCGCCATATAGAAAATTCTCGCAGAAAGAGATGCACTCTTGTGTCAGATAGCCCTGGACGATGCTTCCATCTGAACGGGACATGTTACGAACGAATCCTTTGATGATCCCATTCATCCCTCAAACGACATCATGTTGTGCAGGAATGACGGCCCAGGTCTATTATGTCGTCCACAATATGGACACACAGATGCACCATGACGTCAAAGAACGCGGGCGGAAGTACATGTCAAGCTCATTTAGTATCACAACGATCTCTTCCTGTAGCCTTCGGAGCTACTTCACACTAATCGACTTTCAAGAGATGATGTCGAAAAAGTTGCAGAGACCAATAAGCGTGTCACGGACATGCTTGTCCATTATCCCTCTAAGGGCAACAGGTAGTATCTGCGTCATCATCACATGACAGTCATGGGACTTCATCCCGCTGAACCTTTTCTTCTTTGTGTCTAGAAATCTGCTTAGCTTCCCACAGTAACCGGAACTAACTTTGATTCCAGTAAGGCACTTGAAGAATTGATCGATCTCAGCTGGACTTAAGGTGAAGCAATAAGGGGGCAATAATCCGCTTCCTTTACTTTTTTGCCCTTCTTCTCCAGCACCTCTGTCTCCGTCTCTGTCTCCTCTAAGTTTTTACGGGGCGGCATGTGCAGATCTTCCCTGATTTTCAAATCTTGCAAGTCTTTTCTTGCCTTCGGCCCATCCTTGGTCTTATCCGGCATGTTCATCAGTGTCGCAAGCAAGCTCTCAAGGACATTCTTACAGATATGCAATTGATCAAGGCAATGAGGCGTGTCGAGTTTGTGCCAGTACTCCAAGTCCCAGAAAACAGACCTCGTCTTCCATACCTTCAGTAGCGGCTCCGGCGCCTTTTTCATCGTCTTTCTCGACGCGGGGCACTGTTCCCAGTTTTTCAACAGCTCATCGATTTCGGCGCTGCTCCGCTTACGTGGAGGTCCTCGATGCTCAGCCTCACCATTGAATAGATCTCCACGGTTTCTCCACGGGTCGTCCTTCTCGAGTCATCTTCGATGCCGCATGTACACGATTTTCCCAGACCCGCCACCTTTCGCTGACGTTAGCTACTAAGAAGTCGTATCATCCATGCACCGCGTGCATCCGCAATATCCATGGCACACCTGGGCTGCGACATATCCGTAACCGAGATTGTCATGCACCGTCGTGATCAGCGCGGCTCTCATATAGAAATACTCGCCTTTGCTGGCGTCCCATGTCTTGGCCGGTGTTTTCCATAACGTGTCTAACCCTCTTGAAGTAGCCCCAGATATAGATTAATGTTATTTCCCGGTTGTTTCGGCCCTTGAATCAGCATGCTCATGTGTATGTACTTCGACTTCATCCACACCCAGGGGGATGTTGTACATCCATACAAACATGGGCCATGTGCTCTGGTTGGTGTTCTGGTTGCCAAATGGATTCATGCCATCGGTACACGTGCCAAGCACGATGTTCCTTGGATCACATGCGAAATACCGATATTCGCCGTTGAACGCTCTCCACTGGCTTCCATCCACGAGGTGTCTCAGCTTTGGATCATCTCCATCATCGAGCTTTGTCCTCTCCGCGTGCCAACGCATGAGCTTTGCTTCCTTGGGATCTACAAAATAACGTTGCAGACGGGGAGTGATCGGTAAGTACCATACAACTTTCTGGGGAGATTTCTTCCCGGCCTTCTTGTATCGAGAAGCATTGCACACCGGACAGCTGGTTTTTTCTGCGTGCTCCTTCCGATAAATTATGCAATCGTTGATGCATGCATGGTATCTAACATGCGGCAGATCAAGAGGGCACACGATCTTCTTGGCCTCATCCACACTAGTAGGACATAGATTCCCCGCGGGAAGAACATCCTTTAGGTACTTGAGAAGCTCATCGAGGCTAGTGTCGGTCCATTTGTTTTTAGCCTTCGTCTTCAGGAGTTCGAGCGTGAAACTCAAGTGGGTCACCTCGGGATCACAACCATCATACAATGGAGTGTTTGAGTCTGCCACCAGTTGCTGCAGCTTGGCCTCCTCTCTAGAAGCAGCTCTGTCAGTACTCATCTCCTTGCGAAGCAGTGCTTGAACATGAGGGTCCCGCATGATTGAACTTAGTACCGACGAAGTCTGCGGTGTGGAGTCCACGTTTTCTCCGCCGCCATGTCTAGCCCCTTCTCCGCCGCCATGTCCGGCCCCTTCTCCGCCTCCATTATAGATCATCTCTTCGTCTTGCCCCGTGTCGTCATTGCCTGCCCCGTCGGCGTCCTCAACATCATCATCCTCATCTTCAATAATCCATCGAGTATAGCCATCCAAGAAACCAGTCATGAGCAGGTGCGCCATCACACGACCATCGTCATAGGGGTCGAGCCAAACTCCTCCTTTGCATCTTTGACATGGACATAAAATCTCTGTCAGGTTATTTTCTTTCATGTCCTGCACCGCCGACCGCAACCACTTGTCCACCATCGTTCCACTGACCATCATGAACGTCTGCACGGTAATAATAAACAAATTGATTATAAAAATGCATGCATTCATCAAAGTCATACAAAAATTCGGCATGACCTTCCCTAAAAATAGGACATATAGCGTTTGCCCAGAATTCGCTGAAACAGAAATAAATCGACATTTCGGCAAAACATAGGCAACTCACAAGCACAATTCGGCAGCAACTCATGCCACACTCACAATTTCCATCATATCACCCGATTTTGTCATATCGCACACATACACATATTTCCATTCTTGCAAAAGCATAAATTTTTAATCACCTATCTCGAGATCGAGCACGGTGCTGATGATGTCGATAGGTGTCGCCACACACACCTATGGAATGATCAAAAGTGGACAAAGCTCTTCTTGACAAGGCTAGATCTAGTTAGGGAGGTACATAGGTCACTTCACCAAATGCTAGATCTACCTAGCTGACTAGTTTGGGAGGAGACAAGTTCAACTAGTGGAGGGGGAAGGAAAAAGAGAAAGGAGATGCATTAATGGAGGTGGTGTAGTTAGCTAGGAGTAATAAAGAGAGAGAAAGATAGGTAGAAGAAGGAGAGTAATGGGGGGGAGAAGTAGTGAGGAAGAAGCAAAGTGAGGGAGAGAGGAGGTGGGAGCTAGGGGAAAGTGAAGGAAGAGAGGATGGGGGAGGGGGGAGGGGGGAGGAAAAATGTGGTATGGCTGCGGTTTAGCAGTAGCGCTGGGTGTAAAACGCGTTGCTGCTAATAATATAGCAGTAGCGCGCTTCTGGAAGAGGCGCTACTACTAAGCGGGGCCCGCCATGTGGCCAGGTTCAAAATTAGTAGTAGCGACCTTGAAAAAAAAGCGCACTACTCCTAATACATTACCAGTAGCGCGGTTAAAGTGGGCGCGCTACTGTTAAACCTAGTGTGCCGGGAACGGTCGGGGAATTTTAGTAGTAGCGTGGCTCTACCGAGCCACGCTACTGCTAAGTCGATAGCAGTAGCGCCTGTTTGTGGTGAGCGCTACTGCTAATTAGCAGTAGCGCCCCTTCTTGTCCAGCGCTACTGCTAAGATTCTGTGTATAAGGTTTTCCCTGGTAGTGTAGCTCCTAGATTGCACAGGTTGCTGCCACGTGGCCTCTTTGTCGTCTGTGGCAGACAGCAAAGGCCCCTTTGTCGTCGGTGGTAGACGGCAAAGAGGCTGCATTGCCTCTTTTTTTCTGTTTTTTCTTATATTCAAGCATTTTCACAGCAAATAGATGATATATATATATATATATTTCACAGGGCAATTTCAGAGCAATCATATGAAATATCCAACACATATAATTTCATCATACATGCATAGTTCCATCCAACCATACATAGCTAGTTCCACATACAGGCATCCAACCATACATATTACAATAGTTTCATCCAACCATACATGCATAGTTCATCGATACAAAAGAAACAGAGAAAGGGATAACAAGCACTCCATCAATGCAAGCTTCCATGAAGTGAATGAAATCTGCAAAATGGGAAATAAGAAAGTTAGAAGAAGAAGATTAGAAGAAGAACAAGAAGAAGAAGAAGAAGAAGAAGAAGAAGAAGAAGAAGAAGAAGAAGAAGAAGAAGAAGAAGAAGAAGAAGAAGAAGAAGAAAATGAAGAAGAAGAAGAAGAAGAAGAAGAAGAAGTATACGACATTTATGAGCTAACTTAGGTAAAAAATGACATTTATGAGCTAACTTAGGTAAAAATGACATTTATGAGCTAACTTAGGTAAAAAAGACATTTATGAGCTAACTTAGCTAAAATGGATCATTTTGGAACTAACCTACGTAAAATGGACCATTTTGGAGCTAACCTAGGTATAATGGATCATTTTGGAGCTAACCTAGGTAAAATGGATCATTTATGAGCTAACTTGGCTAAAATGGATCATTTTGGAGCTAACCTAGGTAAAATGGATCATTTTGGAGCTAACCTAAGTAAAATGGATCATTTATGAGCTAACCTAGCTAATATGGATCATTTTGGAGCTAACCGAGCTAAAATGGATCATTTTGTAACTAACTTAGGTAAAATGATCATTTTGGAGCTAACATAGGTAAAATGAATCATTTTGGAGCTAACCTAGGAAAAATGGATCATTTTGGAGATAACTTAGGTAAAATGGATCATTATTGAGATAACCTAGGTAATTATGCCATTTTTGAGTTAACTAAGCATATTATGCCATTTTTGACATAAGTAAGCTAAGTATAGGTATTTATTGAGCTAACCTAGGTAACTATGCATATTAGAGCTAACTTAGGTCATTTTGGAGCTAACTTAGGTAAAATTGATCATTTTGGAGCTAATTAAGCTTATTATGTCATTTTCGAGGAAAATAAGCTAAGTATATGACATATATGAGGTTACCAAGGTTGTTATGCCATTTCAAACCTAAGTAAGCTAATTATGCCATTTTTTACATAAGTAAGCTAAGTGTATGTAATTATTGAGCAAACCTAGGTAACTAAGCATATTAGAGATAACTTAGCATATTTGAGCTAACTTAGGTCATTTTGGAGGAAACAAAGGTAAGTATAGATCGTTTTAGAGCTAACTATGGTAAAATGGATCATTTTGGAGCTAAGTAAGCTAATTATGTCATTTTGGAGGAAAATAAGCTAAGTCTAGGTCATTATGGTAAGCATTTTGAAGGAAATAAAGCTAAGTCTAGGTCATTATGAATTTGTTAAGCAAAACACTAGAGAAAACTTATCGTCATCACGGAGGTGAAGCACCGGCGTTGCTCGTGCCGGTACCACCACCTGGAGAAGGATCGTGTGATGCTTGTCTGGAGGTACGCTGCACCAAAGATCATTTGCAATGTCTCGTTAGCATGACGACACTCAAATGTTAATACTAGTAACTAATGACCATTCAAATTAAACTCACCGTGGTCCCTGGAGCAATCTCTGGCATCAGCGGAGGGGTCTGACCGGCCTTCTGGCACATAGACTGCACATTTGGTTTTGATGAGCCAGTCATATTAGCTAGTAATGAAACGAACATTACGTGCATGATTTGGCTAATATGCAGAAGAAACTTACCACAAGGAGCTCGTACATGGCCCGGTTCTGCATGTCATTCCGTGCCCTCTCCTCCTCCAACATCCTAGCAGTCCTCTCCTCCAAGTCCCGCTCCTTCTCCGCCGCCTGCCAGTCCCTCTCCGCCAGAAGTGCCCCGGTTGTATTTCTCTCTCTCTCTCAAGAGCAGCCTGCAACACCACTCCTCGTTAGCATTGTAATCATCGATGGCTGCACACACAATGTAATGCTTGAAAGAAATCTGAGTCTGTATAACTAACCTTGAAGGCGAGCTCGATTGGCCGTGGACGAGGCCTTATCTCAGGATCTGAGCTCGTTTGGCGTGCCTTGATCTCCGGGAGAGTGCGAGGACAACGTATAAGTCCATCTCCAATGGCTATCGAGCCATGGGACCTCCCGCCACCAGATATCATCACCAGCTCCGGATCAAACTGCCCACTCGGGTTAAAGTCCTCCCCTTTCCTCGCCTTCCCCTCATCTCTGTACCTCACGAGCTTGTTGTGGGAGGAGATGTTGGTGAAGTTCTCTGGATGATCAAGATCAGACGCAGAGAATGCCTTGGCCTTCTTGTACGGGGCAGTATGGGCCATGGCATAGAGGTCTAACACCTCTGGCACCGGTGCCATATTGTATGCCGCCTAAAAGAGAGGAACCTAGTATTAGTAATTAAAGGGCTCAAGCTAGCATGACAGAATGAATTGCATGAATCATGAAGCAAACCACATACCCAGTTCCGCCCGTATTGATATAAGTTGGCGTTGCCTTGATGGTGTGGCACACCTCTCATTTGGGCACGCTTGTCCTTGGCATTGTTGTGGACGGCCAGCCATGCGTCTGAGCACCACTCATCCACCAACGCCTCCCAACAATCCATCTTATCCACACACCATCTCGGGGGCACCTAAGTTAGTAAAGAGAAACTTGAGTGCTACGCCTACGAATCAAATCAACGAAACTAAGAACAAGGCCTTAAGAATATAGGCAATTACCGTCATGTACTCCTCCTTCTTCAGAAACTTTCCGCGGCACTTCTTCTTGGGCTTCCGAACACCACGCGAGGCGAAGTAGTCTCGAACAGCCTGCACCTGAGCCTCGTGCCGTAAGTTTTGTAGTAGGCGCCTGCACTCGGCATCGATAACCCATGCACAGGCCTCCTCGTATCCCTCCTCACACCTGTAGAAGCTCGGCAATCAAATGACAAAACGTTGATTAGTACAATAACTAAGCTTATTCGAAGATTTTTTATTGTGTAAAGGAGAAATTACCCAAAACGTTCTGATCACCATGTCGGCCCTCGTGTGGCACAAGACACCGTCGATCGTCTCCTCCGGCGGGGCCGAGGCAGCCAAGTAGTGCTCCCAGGTCAATCCTATCTCTGTAAGCTGACCCTCACCGGGCAACATGACAAACCCCGGGAAGTTTTGCCCGCAAATCACACCAAGGACTTGGTTGGGCCTGCGGACATCCTGAGCGTGGTCCCAACCCCTGCAGTATGACAAGGACAACGCATTAGATATTTGAAGAAACATGATGGCAAAAGGTACAAAAAGAGTAAATGCACTTACCTCTGCCCATCAGGCCAAATCAACCACCTCTGCTCGCGGGTCGCCGGCAGGGACGGGAGCCGTGTACTACCACGCTGGTAGACGGTGGCCCCCTCAACCACCTCGCCCTCGCTGCTATCAGAAATCTGATGCCCGCCACCATCAGCATGGCCACTCGGCCCCTCAGGCGGATCCTGCCAGTTACCCCATCCGGACGTCTCCTGGGACATAGCCTGGTCGACCCGAGGCTCATGGACCGGAGTCTCGTAGGCCGAAGTCTCATGGGCCGAAGGCCCGTCGACCCGAGGCTCGTGGACCGGAGTCTGCGTAGCCTCCTCCTCAGACGTGTCCCCCCTAGTAGTCGTGTTCTCGGGTGACTCCGCTGGGGGTGGCGGCAAGGAAGGCGTAGGAGCCGGCCTACCTCTCCCGCGGCCACGTCCTGATCTACCTCCTCTCTTCTTCCCTCCCCGACCTCCTCTCCCGGTGGGCACGGACGTCGACAAAGAAGCACCCGCCGGTGTCCCCAAACTGTCTAACAATGCTCTCCGGAAAGGTGCGGGTGGAATGGAAGAACCCCTCCCACCACGCTCCGGACCCGCGCCCACCATCTTTCAACACCTGTCATGACAGAAGAGTAAACGGAATTAGTACAACATAAAAAAATTGAATACTGACATGAATAATAAAATGTATATTCATCAGATAATAGGTAAAGATAGGTCCATCAGCATGCATATTCATCAGTTAATCTAGTTTGTCAATTTTGAAACTTCAAACAACCAAACTGACTCATGACAAAAGATCCTCGACCATCGACCTCTCGACCCTCGATCCCTCGCCCCTCGCCCCTCGACCCCTCGGCGACCCTCGACCCCTCGGCGATATGGATTAAAAGCCAAGTTTTGAAACTTCAAACAACCAAACTAACAAAAAATCAGGGCGTGGAAAGAGAAACGAAAGACGAAATAGTACATAGTGAGAGGTTGTGCAACTAGGATGATTTTCTGTACCAACTTTTTTAATGAATTGGAGAGGATGATGGCGAAGAAGTCGAAAGACACCAATGGCTTTCGAGTTCTTCACCATCATCCTCTCAAATTCGTTAAAAAAGCTGTTACAGAATATCATCCTAGTTGCACAACCTCTCACTACGTATTGTTTCGTCTTTGGTTTCTCTTTCTACGATTTGATTTTTTGTAATGAGTCAGTTTGGGTGTTTCAAGTTTCAACACTTGGCTTTCCTCGGCGATCATCGACCCCTCGACCCTCGACCCCTCGCCCCTCGACCCCTCGGCGACCATCGACCCCTTGCCGATCGTCGACCCCTGACCCCTTGGCAATCCTCGACCCTCGACCCCTCGGCGGTCCTGTCGAACACCTTCACTGTGACCATGGTGCGGCTGTTGTCGTAGCTTAAGATGCGGACGTGCCTGAGCTGAAGGTCATCAGCGCGGTCGAACTACTTCCATCCGTTCTTTGCGCACGGATGGAAGTAGTTCACCCACGCTCATGACCTTCAGTTCGGGGAAGTCCTCATCTTAAGCTACGACACCAGTCGGTCAGCACCCGGACCGAAAGATCCTCGACCATCGACCCCTACACCCTCGACCCCTCGCCCCTCGACCCCTCGATCCTCGACCCCTCGACCTTCGGCGACCCTCGACCCTCGACCCTTCGACCCCTCGGTGACCCTCGACCCCTCGACCCTTGACCCCTCGACCCCTTGGCGACCCTCGACCCGTCGACCCCTCGACCTCGACCCCTCGACCCCTCGGCGACCCTCGACCCCTGCGCGACCCTCACCCTCGGCGACCCTCGCCCTCGACCCTCGTCTCGATCCTCGACCCCTTGACCCTCGACCCCTCGACACCTCGATCCTCGACCCCTCGACCCCTTTTCCCCTCGGCGACCCTTGACCATTGACTCATCGACCCCTTGGTGACCCTCGACCATCGACCCTTGACCCCTCGACCCCTCGGCGACCCTCTTTTTCTACTTTTCCTGCTTCTTTTTTTCATCTTCTTATTCTTCTACTTCTTCTTTTTTTTCATCTTCTTCTTCCTCCTTCTCTTATTCTTCTTCTTCTTCCTCTTCTTCCTCTTCTTCTTCTTCTTCCTCTTCTTCTTCTTCTTCTTTTATTTTTTTAACTTTCTTCTTTCTTCTTAACCTAAACTAAACTAAATCTAAACGTAAACCTTAAAAAACAGAAAAAACATAAACTAAACCTAAACTAAAGTAACTCTAAACTAAATTAAACCTAAACTAATTCTAAAAAAAGAAAAAAAACAGAAAAAAGAGAATGCCTCGAGCTCACCTTGGGAGGGGGGCGGCTAGTGGAGGAGGAGCCCGGCGCAGTGGAGGGGGCGGCGCCGCGGCCTGCCTCACGGTGGAGCTCCGGCGGCCGCCGCAGGGGAGGGGGGCGGGGCGGCCTGGGGCAGGGCGGCCGCGGCAGCCGGCGGGCGGCCTAGGCAGGTGGGGGTGGCCGACGGCTGCGGTGGGGGATCGTGGGGCAGGGTGGCCTAGGGCAGGGCAGCGGGCGGCCGCGGAAGGCGGCGGGCGGCCAGGGCAGGGCGGCGGGCGGTCAGGGGCGGCGGGGGATGTGGGGGTGGCCGGCAGCTACGGTGGGGGATCGGGGGAGGAGAGAGAGATGGCACGGGGGAAGAAAGAGGAGGCGAGGGGGGGTGGGCCGTTAGTCGAACGTTAGGTACTAACCTATTTGCCGTCTGCTAGCAGACGGCAAAGATTCTTTGTCGTCCGCTAGCAGACAGCAAAGAGGTGGGGGGTTGGGCCGTTACAGCGCTGGACCCCACCCACCTCTTTGCGTCCGCTAGCGGACGGCAAAGAACTGGCTGATGGCAAGTAGTATTTTTGCCATCCGCCAGTTCTTTGCCGTCTGGTGTAAGCTGACGGCAAAGACCTTCTTTGCCGTCCGCTAGCAGACGGCAAAGAACTGGCTGATGGCAAATTCCCTTATTCCAGTAGTGTATGTTTTGTATGGTCGATGTATTAAGCATGTTGTAGTAAACATGCCTAACACATTTTAGCTATTTTCCCTACCTTTTAATAAACAACTGGGCAATTCTCTGCTCTGGCAGCATCTGCCTTGTGATGTTTAACTCTGCCAATTGCATTTTTATCAGTACTGGTTTCAATGACTATTAAGCCTGTTGCAATTAACAGTTGTATCCATTTTTAAACAGTTGTATTTCAATGGCTACAAACTTACAAAACATGACTTAGGATGCTGTTAAGCCTGTTGCAATTAATAATTGTATCCATTTTTTAATCCGTCCCTTTGCTACCGTGCTACTCTTTCGCAATGAAGATATCACTAAAGATGCTGCCATTTTATTATCATTTGCTATCTTTGGTGGATGTTAACCATGTTGTAGTTAACATTGGCTTTCCATGTACTTACACAGGGCTACAATGGGTGATGCTGTTGTTTGCCGTCGAGGTTAGGTGCATCCAATGTCTTATACACTATCTGTTCCTAAATATAAGTATTTTTAGAGATTCCAATATAGACTACATACGGAGCAAAATGAGTGAATCTAGATTCTAATCTAAACTATATCTATAATTCTATATACATCCATATGTAGTTCATATTGAAATCTCTAAAAAATACTTGTACTTAGGAATGTAGGTAGTTGTATTTTACATCATTTGTGCAATCTCAGTTTAGCTTCTAACATTTACTGGTTGCTTGTAGGTACATATATGAGCGGTACTGATCCACGCTTCGATCCCTTTTGCGTATGGGGCAATGAGATATTCATGAACAAGCGTCAAGTGAGGAAACTAAGAAAGATTGTTAGGCGAAAGAAATGGGTGATGGGAATTAAGCTCTTTATTTACACTTTGTCCAAGACAATAGTGAACTTTAGGATGGTAAGTAATGTGTTGCCTTTTCCCCCTGCCCACAACAAGTTACTCTATTAGACCTCAGTATCTGAAATTTTTCTCTTTTCAGTGGTTTCCGAAGCTATTTACTGATGATTATCTTGCAAACCACATGACCGGAGTGGAGGCAACTAAGGTTAAAATATATAATTCAAGCTACCATGATAATGCTCTAGAAGTGTTCCTGAAGGCGGTGAAGGATGGGCGGGCGATCGTCACAAGGAGTTGGACAAAAGTTGTTCGTGCCTATGGCATGTAGGAAGGTACATTATGGGCATTCCGCTTCTTCAACACCATCGGCAGTCAAAATGATTTACACTTGTCTCTTCACCTTTTTTGCCTCTAAAAATTGTGGTTCATCATAGTTAATTGTTGTCTAATCCTGTAATTACTGAACATATTGTACTACCAATTTTATTTATGGATTCGTTGTTGAACCATTGTGCTGAGAATTTGAATTCCACATTTCATATTTCAAAATTTCCAATTCGAATAATAAATTACAGGAAAAATAAAATTATACAGGAGCGAATAAAATAATGTGCACACGGTTAGAAAGAAAACAGCGTGTGCGATGAAAAATAGAGAACAGAAGGTTCTTTGACGTGAAACGTTTGCGATGCCCGACGGACGCACACACGATTTCGTCTCATATGGGTGTGCGATTCATGGTAATACGGCAAACGTTTCAAACCAGTGTGTGATAGGAATACCAATCGCACACAGTTATGAAAATGGACACATTGGCGTTAGTAGAGGCACCGCACACATTTTACATTCTTGAACCGTGTGCGATAACGTACCTATCACAAACATATCGGTAGATTAAATGTTGATGTCCACCTTTTTCACACAACTATAGTGGCGTAATCGTTTGGGATGTCTCTCTGATCAGAAACGTAACGTCGAGATGTAATGTGTGGGACTGGGCGGCTTCTCATACGTTTATTCTATGGCGATCGTCAGTAGCCGCTCGCCAATCCCCGACGGTTTCTGGGAAGTGTGGGAAGGACCCCCCCTATCGCAGTCACTCACTAGGCGACGGTTCCAAATGCCATCGCGGAAAGGGGTTAAAAACCGTTTGTATAGCACCTTACGGTACAAGTGATATATGAAAAATAGTGGCACTGAACACACGCCAGGGGGGTGCACCTATGAGCCACAAGCTCACAGGGCGTGCCCACCCCCTAGGCACGCCATGCAAGCTTGTGGGGCCCACATAGGCCCCATCACTTATTTCTGCCACCCATGCTCATCCTCTTCCTCCAGAAAAATCACTTGCTTGTTCAAAACTGTGTTCTTGCTCTTCTTGCTACAATTTTTGATCTCCTTGCTCGTAGCTCCGTTTCCAAAACTGTTTTGGTAGATTGCTCATCGGTAAGTGACTCCTCCGTCAGTCCAATTAGTTTTTGTTCTAGGGGTTTATTATTTGCCATTTAGCTACTGTTGGTGACCATGTTCTTGAGCTTGCATGCCAAATTTACATGTTCCAAACTAGTTTTGGTGCATGATATGACCTCTAGACACTTGTGGGAGTAGTTGCTATCGATTTTGTTGAGTTTGGTTCACTTTTATTTTGAGTTAGTAAAAATTTCAGAAATTATCGGAGAAAAGGAAAACCATGAGGAGGTGTTTAAGGGGCTCATCAAGCCGGGATTCAGAGGAAACTCCAAAGGAGAAGCCCAAGTACCATCTCCCGCGTGCAGCGGAGGTTCGACCATGTGAATGGCCGAGCGACACATTCTTGAAGGAAGCTAGAATATATGATGATTTCTATTATTTGGCAAACAATGCCGGCATCATTCCCTTCCTCGAAGATAAGTGTGATCAATACCTCCTACTCAGTAATACCTTCGTGCAAAGCTTTCACTTTTATCCTAGGAAGGAACCACCCATGGTAGAATCTAAACTTTATGATGTGCCTAAGGAAATGACACTATATGATTTTTGCAATGTTTGCAAAATACCTTATGGGGGAAATCACTGTGATCCACGTCCTAGAGACATGGAAGATTTCCTCTTTGAAACTACTGTGGGAGAGACAAGGGGAGTGTCACAAGCGAGAGTGGCTACTTTACATTTTCCCGTCTAACGTTATTATGCATTATTTGCTGGGAGATGTTTGACCGTTCATTGGGAGAGTGGAACGCTCAGTACGCCTGATGTTGCTATTTTGCGCCATGCTTTACATGTTGATAGAACTTTTAGTTTGGGCGCCATGGTTGCTCGACGGTTACACACAAACCATTTGAAGGGTGTTATTTATGGTGGTATCTATGCCTCCCGCCTCGCTGAACATTTTGAGATTCCTATTAGACATGAGGTGGCGGAGGAGAGGCGGCTACCTACTAAATATTTAGATTATGGTAGCATGGTGGGGCATCATTTTATTGACAAAGATAAACACAACCGACTTCGTTACAACTTAGTATTTAGCTAGGGGACTCATGAGATTATTACTTTGCCTGCACCTTCTTTGTTTGATCTTTATTCAGGCAGGTACACAATTATGGCCGATGACATATATGCATGCTGGGGTCTGACACAACCCCCAGCACCCGAGCCAGCACCAGTACCTGAGCCATATCTGGAGCCTGTTCATCGGTGTGAGCCACAGGAGCTCTCCAACCAGTGGAACCCTTAGGAGCCTCCGCAGTACCCAGGGGAGGGCTACTTCGAGCCATGGCCATTGACCAACTTAGGCCAAAAGCCTAAGCTCGGGGTGGTACGTATTTCTCATTGGCATTACATTCATGCATCACACATTCATTCCAGTTGTCGGTGTTCATCCTTTTTCATTGTATAATCCATGTTAGCTTTATTTTTCTCGCTTTCTTCTTGGGTGTTTGAAAAACATTGATAAAATCCAAAAATATTTCTCTCTTCTTTTCAGTTTTTATTTCCAGTTAAATTAGTAGTAGTATTAAAAGAAAACCCAAAAATATTTGTCGTTCTTCTTTTACTTGTTGGGAGCTTTCTCGTGTATATAGTTTTTCTTGTTTTTTGTTTTTCTTTCATTTTGCTTCCTTCAGAAAAAAAAAACTCCAAAAATATTTTCAGTGTGTTTCTTTGAAATTCTTTTCTTCTCTTTGGTTCGTAATGAGAAGACCACGATGAAAATGTTGATTGGCTCTCAAATGCATTATTGTTGATCTAACGAAGAGCCCACATTACCTTATCTTCTCCCTTGAATAAATGTTTGCACATTCCAGCTTAGTCCACGGCACGTGCACTCTTATTATTATTCACATTGTTCGGTCGTGCAAGTGAAAGGAAATAGTGAAGAAATTTGATGAATTGATTGAGGTGAAGAAAAGCCGGTATGAACTCGACCTGTTTTTGTTTTTGTAAATATGATTAGCTCATCGTTCTTGATTCAGCCTATTGTGAATAAACATGTTTGCAATGACAATTAGACATCATAGTTACTCATGCCATGCTTAAATAGCTAGGAGTGGATAACGGTTTATCTTGTGTGTCAACATGCATTTAAAATGGTTATGATGTACTAGTATAATAGGATGGTATCCTCCTCTGAATGATTCAAGTGGCTTGACTTGGCACATGTTCACGCATGTAGTTGAATCAAAACCAACAAAGCCTCCACGATATCTATGTTCATGGTGTTTTATATCCTACTCATGCTCATATTCAATGTTGATTAATCTCAATGCATGTGTGTGACCGTTATCGCTCTCTAGTTGGTCGCTCCTCAATCTATTTGCTAGGCTTCACCTGTACTAAGCGGGAATACTGCTTGTGCATCCACTTCCTTAAACCCAAAGTTGTTCCATATGAGTCCATCATACCTACCTATATGCGGTAATTACGTGTCGTTCCTAGTAGATATGCATGTGCCAAACTCTAAATCTTCAAATAATAATATGTTTTATATGCCCGAATCGCTCATGAAGCTAGAGGGGATGATCAGTATCTTCCATGCTAGGTGGGTTATTCTCACGATGAGTGTTTATTCGCTTATCATTCACGAGAAAATGGCTGGTAAGTTGGGGTGCCCAGTCATATGATCAAAATCAAAAATATAATAATGAAAAAATACTCCCCCGGATTGTTGTTGGTATGGAGGGTACCCGAGAATTCGGCTAGCCATGGCTTGTGTTTGTTGGTGGAGGAGGAGTAAAACTTTGCCTTTCTGTTTGGAAACCGCCTATAATGTGTCTAGCATGGAAGATGGTGAAAACTCTCGGTTGCTACGTTGACAATCAAAGCATACCTCCCAAAATTATATTCATCTCTGTTTTAAAAGCTTCGAGCTCTGGCACCTCTGCACATCCCTTCTTCCCTCGGCGAAGGGCCTATCTATTTACCATTATTGTTGAGTCATCATCTTCTCATTAAAGCACCAGCTGGAGAGCACTACTGTCATCTTTATGCTTTGAGTATGAGTGTGACTGGATCTCTTTTACCATGAATTACAATGTCTAGTCAGTGCTTGAACTTCAGAGGTGCTCTGCATTTATGTTTTGCGGTCTCAGAAAGGGCTAGCGAGATACCATTATGTCATATTATATCATGATTGTTTTGAGAAAAGTGTTGTCACCTGAGATACCTTATTATTGCTCGCTAGTTGGTTATGTCATTGATATGAGTAAATGTGATACCTAAGTGTTAATGTGAATATGGTTAGTTTATAATCCTTGCTGAAAACCTGAACATTGGTTAGACATATTTGCAACAACAAGATCAAACAGAGTTTGTAAAAGTTTTGCTTTGTCACTTTCAGTTTGTCAACTGAATTGCTTGAGGACAAGCAATGTGTTAAGCTTGGGGGAGTTGATACGTCTCCGTCGTATCTACTTTTCCAAACACTTTTGCTCTTGGCTTGGACTCTAATTTGCATGATTTGAATGAAACTAACCCGGACTGGCGCTGTTTTCAGCAGAATTGCCATGGTGTTGTTTTTGTGGAGAAATCAAAGTTTTCAGATTGAACTAAAAATTTATGAAGAATTTTTATGGAAAATATGAAAAATACTGGTGGAAAAATATACCAGAGGTGGGCCACCCAGGAGCCACAAGCTCAGGGGGCGCTCCCTGTGAGCTTGTGGGCCCCCTAGACCTCTGGCAACCCTAACTCTAACTCTATATATTCCTATTCGCCAAGAAAAAATCAGAGAGAAGGATTCATCGCGTTTTACAATACGGAGCCGCCGCCACCTCCAATTCTTCATCGGGAGGGCTGATCTGGAGTTCGTTCGGGGCTCCGGAGAGGGGAATTCGACGCCGTCGTCATCATCAACCTTCCCCCATCACCATTTCATGATGCTCACCACCGGGAGTGAGTAATTCCTTTGTAGTTTTGTTGGACGGTGATGGGTTGGATGATATCTATCATGTAATTGAGTTAGTTTTGTTAGGGCTAGATCCCTAGTATCCACTATGTTCTGAGATTGATGTTGCTATGACTTTGCTATGCTTAATGCTTGTCCCTATAGGGCCCGAGTGCCATGATTTCAGATCTGAACCTATTATGTTTTCATGAATATATGTGTGTTCTTGATCCTATCTTGCAAGTTATATGCACCTATTACGTGTTAAGATCCGCATACCCCAAGGTGACAATAATTGGGATTCTTTCCTGTGATTGCCGTAGTTTGAGGAATTCATGTATTCACTAAGTCCTAATGCTTTGTTCCGGTTCTCTATTAAAAGGAGGCCTTAATATCCCTTAGTTTTCTTATGGACCCCGCTGCAATGGGAGGGTAGGACAAAAGATGTCATGCAAGTTCTTTTCCATAAGCACGTATAACTATATATGGAATACATGCCTATATTACATTGATGAATTGGAGCTAGTTTTGTGTCGCTTTAGGTTATAACTGCTACATGATGAATATTATCCAACGCAATTATCCGTCACTGATACAATGCCTACACTTTCATATATTGATCTTTGCTATGTTACTTTCGTCATTGCTGTTGTTACAATCGCTACAAAACTACTATTGTTTCTATTGCTACTGTTACCGCTACTATCAAATTACCATACTATTGTGCTACTGATCACTTTGCTGCAGATATTAAGTCTTCCAGGTGTGATTGAATTGACAACTCAACCGCTAATACTTGCTAATATTCATTGGCTTCCCTTGTGTCGAATCAATAAATTTGGGTTGAATACTCTACCCTCGAAAACTGTTGTGATCCCTTATACTTGTGGGTTATCAGCGCCGCCGTGGCCGGGAGCTCCAACACGAACGCAGCACGACCACCTAGCTCCCCAGATGCCTCGCCAACGGTGCCGCCACTCCTCCGTCGGCTCCCTCCGGGGAGGTCCACCCACGGCGTCCCCTGGCGGTGGAGCTTCACGACCCCGCGAGCTCGCCCGTAGCGGCGAATCCTCCCCAACGCTCCACAACCGCTCTCCTTGCGTGGGTCAGGCGGAACTGGCGTCAGCCACGATGACCTGCAGAGAGGACGCCCAGCTCGCGGCGGAGGAAGAGCCCCTGCGAGCGCGCCTGCAAGCTCGCCCCATGCGACCATGGCCATAAGGACCCAATTGCACTTAAAATTACACTTTCAGGAGGGTTTATGCTATTTTGCAGGACCTTGTTGCAAATTCAATTACTGACTAGTGGGCTTCACATTTGACAGAAAATGATTTTTATGGGATCTATTTGTTTGCGGCGTCCGCCATCCTGCAAATTTTGTTTACAGAATACCTTAAACAATTTTTGCGGGACAAGCATATACGGGGTCTGCTAGATATGCTCTCACACTCCAAAATCCTTCTTGACAGTGCCTGCCCTCTTTGAGCTTGTGGTACATCACCGAAGCTCATGTTGTGTGCATCACAATGGTCATAAGACAACCCAGTGAACATCAACTCATCAAGATGCTTTTGCATGCCACCGTGTAGCAAGAGGTGGTACTAGGAATAGGGTTTAATTCAATGTTTTAAATAGCGATGGTCCTCCAAATCAGCAATAGGAGGGATATATAGACAGCTATAGCCGGTTATTAGCGGACTATTGTAGATGAATACCATTTAGCTACACCCTGCTCAAAAAGGTATAACAAGGCTATACCCGGCTATTTAAAACATTGGTTTACTTACACCGCTCAAATTGAAAATAAACATCTCTTATCCCTGGATTTAAGTTGACATATAATTTGTTCATTTGTCTTCGTCGAATGTAAATACATTGTTGACATGTGTCTTCTCAAAAGAAATCACAATCGCAAGGAGAAAAGGATACGCTCATAAATGGAGATTTAATGTGATATTGGCAAAAGAAATATCTTGTAACAGAAAATTGATATAACATTTTTTTCCAGTACCATCATGTAATCTCAAAGTGATGGTAAGAGTTGTTCCAAAAAAAAAAATACTGATGGTAAGAGTAAAACACTTGATTTTGACATTGCATCCTTGCAGGGTTTTTTTTTTTT
Organism: Thinopyrum elongatum; assembly: GCA_011799875.1. NCBI lineage: Eukaryota > Viridiplantae > Streptophyta > Magnoliopsida > Poales > Poaceae > Thinopyrum > Thinopyrum elongatum. Next base: position 581,105,147 of record CM022299.1, read on the forward strand.
GCATATACAAAATCTGAGGTTAAAAACACATGTTTCAGTTCTAAATTTCCAAATATTTCTATGCATACTACTCCTCAATCCTAATCACTACTTTGTTTTTCTTGAAAATTTTATGTTATGTAAAGTGGTGCATCACGGGCACATTTTCTCTAGCTCCACCTTTGGGTGGAATCCTCTAACAATAGACCTCGGCTTACCCTGAGCTGGGCGTGCTTGCAAAAGCTCGACCTGAAAATGCCAAGCTCGGACTTAGCCCCACAGTTCACTTTCATCTTTAAAAATATTACTTTGAATTAAAACCACAACACTTATTTTGGATCGGAGGGAGTAATATAAATCATTTTCAGGGTTAAATCAAATACTGCACATATTTTTTCCCTCAAAAATCCAAAAAACACTGATTTCCTCACGTGAAAAAGTGAGGCCCGATCCTGGCCCGTATGTTGACAGGCTTTTGGGCTGGGATGCCCATATCCACAGGTCTCACCTAGTCTTCTGGTATCCCTCAAAAAAAAAAAGACCTAGTCTTCTGGTAGCTGTGCCCCGCGTCTCCTCTGGTTCGTCCAGAGAAAGAGGTTTTCACCTTCGCCGCCGCTTCTCCGGTCGTCCCTCTCAAGGTTTGATCGCCTCCCACATATCTTCTTCCCTCTTTCTCTCCTATCCGCTCACGCTTGCGATACATGTCTTCTTCCCACCATCTCATATGCGAACTGATGATTTAGGGCACGCGATCCCTGTCGCCGACGTGGTGATTCTCTCCTCTCCGGCCGTTCTTCCCATCAGTTTCAATGTCGGGGGCAAAGACGGTGCCATTTTGCATCACGGATAGTGTAGAGGGCCGCCACGTGTTCAGTGTTTCTGGGTACAGCTAGCAAAGGGGCATGGGCGTTCGCAAGTTCGTCAGATCCGGCGCCTTTACTGTCGGAGGCTATGACTGGGCCATCCGGTTCTACCCCGGTGGGTATAAAAAGAATAACCGAGACTACATCTCAGTTTACGCCGAGCTCTTGAGTAAGGACGCCGAGGTGCATGCATCCTGCGACCTGAGGCTGGTCAATCAGATCACCGGGTTATCCTCTTCCCTGGACAAGACGGAACCAAGGCTGTTCAACCAGACCAATCTCAGTAGGTTTGCCCCACAAAGGGCCAACTTCATGGCAAGGAGCGAGTTCGAAGCATCGGCCTACCTACGGGATGACCACCTCGAGGTCGAATGCATCATCACTGTCATGAAAAAAGCGCGGGTGTCTGAAACCAAGGTGCCCCTGTCCGGCATCGCTGCGCAGCTTAGCAAGCTGTTGGAAGCAAATGATATTCCAGCGGACATCACATTCAGCGTTGGAGGTGTGGTTTTCGGAGCACACAAGCTTGTCCTTGCTATACGGTCACCTGTGTTTAAGGCAGAGTTCTACGGGCCGATGAAGGAGACAGGAACGCCGCTCATAACCATCAAGGACATGCAACCTGATGTCTTCAAGGCCCTGCTCCATTTCATCTACACTGATTCATTGCAGATCACGGATGATCTCGAGGGAAATGACCGCGTTGAGATGGTCCAGCACTTGCTCGTGGCTGCTGATCGGTATGATATGGAAAAGCTAAAACTGGTATGTGAGAGAATCCTTTGTGATAATCTTGATGTGGAGAATGTTGCAACTATGCTGGCTTTAGCAGATCAACATCATTGTGACATTCTAAATGATGCTTGTGTTGAATTTATCTCCTCTCAAAAAATTATGGACTCTGTAGCGGCAACCCAAGGGTATGCAAATCTCAAAAGAAGTGGTCCTTCTATCTTGTAGATGCACAGTTGAAGATTATGCGGAGACTCTACAAAACTTAGATCAGCAGCTGATCGCGAGATGAATCAGACAGTTCACTTGTCAATTTAATGAATTTTGTCCTACCGTTTGTTATGCCAGCTCATCCTTAGTTGAACTAAGAAAAGGTTAGTTCAAGTTATATGAGTAGTGTGCCACTTTCCACATTATTAGCTCATCCCAACATCATTGGTCAATTTGGCATTGTTCACTTCTCTACAAGTTTGAAGTGCCAGTTAGTAATTAAGTTCTGCATGTGTTTTTCTTTTTATATATTCATCGTGTGTCACCTACTATTTGATATCCACCTCCCAAACTGAATTGATAAACTAGTTTTAGAAACAGAATAATTGACCACTCAAACTACTGCCAATTAGTAAAGCTTGAAGTTTTCTGTCATTTTGCAACGATGTGTCGTCTACAGAAGCTACCATAGTGCAACATATGCATCCACTTAAGGGAACTACTACATCACATCTGCACGTAGAGGCAGCACCAGCACATATCCTCTAGGTGATCTCGTCGATTATCTCCGGTGTGAACTGGTTCTTCTAGTCCTTCATTGCACTCTGCCAGAATAACATGTGGGCCGCCGCCGCTTTGTCAAGCCATGGTGGTCCTCTTCACACCAGTTCATCTTTCCACTGTTTTTTTTTTCAAATTTAGATGAAACTATGCAGTGACCTATTCTAAATCTTCAATTCATATTAGTGGAAAAGCGCAGTGCCTATTTGTCACAAATTCTTAGTAAAATATTCAATTATCTCATTCTCCTGTGTTCTGTGATTATATGCAACTACAGAGAATAAGTTGGTAGTGGAACATCAGTTGGAGAGTTGATTTCTATTCACCTTGATCAACTGATGTTACAGAGTACAACATATATCCCCGTAGGGAGAGAGCAAGCGCTCCTGAAAACAAGGCACGCAGGCCATGAGCGTTGCTAGATCCTACAAAGTAGGAGTGGACTAAGTTGGTACAACACAACGTTACAGAAATACACATGCACACATTTAACACCCCCCACTAGTAGAAAACAGGGTTTTGGTCCAGGCCAGAAAAGAGCATTAATCCCGGTTCTCCTACGAACCGGGACCAATGGGTGCATCAGTCCCGGTTCGTGAGGCCAGGGCGCCGGCCGGGCCTCGGGGGCCATTGGTCCCGGTCCGTCTGACACCTTTGGCCCCGGTTCCAGACACGAACCGGGACCAAAGGGCCTCGCTCCTGGCACTGCCCTTTGGTCCCGGTTGGTGGCTGGAACCAGGACTAAAGAGCAGGCTTCTGTTCCGGTTCTAGCCACCAACCGGACTAAATAGATGCCTATATATACCCTCGCCCTTCCCACCCTCCCTCTGTTTTTTGGCCGTGTGGGAGCTGTGCATGCGCTGCTCTGTTCACTTCTATGCATGCACATGAGGTGTTCGATGAAATGCCCAAGCCACACTTAAGCTTTCTCCTCTCCAAGCTCGACCTACAAGCTCCATTTTCCTCAAGATTTGTCTAGGCTTGGCGGTCCGTCCCGTCCCGTCCCCGTCCTCACCACCGCCGATCGCCCGTGCCGATCTAGTCGCCGGCACCACCGTGGTAAGCCTCTTGTTATTATCTTCTTTCTACAAGAAAAAATTCTTACTTGTATGATTTAGATAGATACTTGTATAATTCTTACTTGTTGGATCAATTGTTACCTTAGTTGCGATTATGATCGCATTTGTTGTTGCATTGAAATGTTTTACATAGTTTCAATGTATGTTTTAATTAGATGCTCTAGAGAGCTATATGTTGTTCAATGAGAACTATGTATGAACTTTATGTATTTATTTTTTCAATAATAACATTTGATCACTACTGTACTTTGGTTTTAATGTGATAATGAACTTGTATTAATTTGGTCACTTCTCTATTCATGATGTTCTGTAATGGTTTTGATACACTTAATTATATAATGTATGCAGATGAACCGGCAATGGATGTACGGTGACAGACGCACCTCCGAGTACATTGAGGGCCTGCATAATTTTCTCGAAGTGGCCGAGGCAAACAAGCAGAATGGTTTTATGTACTATCCATGCCCTATCTGTGGGAATACGAAGGATTACCCTGACTTGAAAACCCTTCACGTCCACCTGCTTGAGAAGGGTTTCATGTCACACTATAATGTTTAGACCAAGCACGGAGAAAGAGGGGTTATGATGGAAGGCAACGAAGAAGAAGAGGATGATGACAACTATCCGCCCCCTGAATACGGTTATACTGCAATGGGGGAAGCTGAAGATCAAGAGGAACCAGATGGTGTGCCCGATGATGATCTTCGCCGGGTCATTGTTGATGCAAAAAGACAATGCCAAAGTGAAAGGGAGAAGTTGAAGTTCGATCGCATGTTAGAGAATCACAAAAAAGGGTTGTACCCAAATTGCGAAGATGACAACACAAAGCTCGGTACCACACTGGAATTGCTGCAATGGAAGGCAGACAATGGTGTATCTGACAATGGATTTGGGAAGCTACTGAAAATATTGAAGAAGAAGCTTTCAAAGGATAACGAATTGTCCGACAGTACGTACGAAGCAAAGAAGGTTCTATGCCCTCTAGGATTGGAGGTGCAGAAGATACATGCATGCCTTAATGACTACATCCTTTACCGCGGTGAGACGAGGATTTGAATGCATGCCCGGTATGCGGTGCATTGCGGTATAAGATCAGACGAGATGACCCTGGTGATGTTAAGGGCGAGCGCACCAGGAAGAGGGTTCCTGCCAAGGTGATGTGATATGCTCCTATAATACCATGGTTGAAACGTCTGTTCAGAAACAAAGAGCATGCCAAGTTGATGCGATGGCACAATGAGGACCGTAAGAAAGACAGGAAGTTGAGAGCACCTGCTGACGAGTCGCAGTGGAGAAAAATTAAGAGCAGGTGGGGGGACTTTGCAGGTGACGCAAGGAACATATGGTTTGGTTTAAGCGTAGATGGAATTAATCATTTTGGGGAGCAGAGCAGCAATCATAGCATGGCCCGTGACTCCATGTATCTATACCTTCCTCCTTGGTTGTGCATGAAGCGGAAGCTCATTATGATGCCAGTGCTCATCCAAGGCCCTAAGCAACCCGGCAACGATATTGATGTGTACCTAAGGCCATTAGTTGAAGAACTTTTACAGCTGTGGAATGGAAAAGGTGTACGTGTGTGGGATAAGCACAACCAGGAGGAATTTGACCTACATGCGTTGCTATTTGTAAACATCAATGATTGGCCTGCTCTGAGTAACCTTTCAGGACAGACAAACAAGGGATACCACGCATGCACGCACTGTTTAGATGACACCGAAAGTATATATTTGGACAAATGCAGGAAGAATGTGTACCTGGGACATCGTCGATTTCTTCCAACCAACCATCAATGTCGAAAGAAAGGCAAGCATTTCAAAGGTGAGGCAGATCACCGGAAGAAGCCCGCCCTGCGTACTGGTGATCACATACTTGATATGGTCAATGATTTACAAGTAATCTTTGGAAAGGGTCCTGGCGGACTATCTGTTCCGAATGACGCTGAGGGACGCGCACCCATGTGGAAGAAGAAATCTATATTTTGGGACCTACCCTATTGGAAAGACCTAGAGGTCCGCTCTGCAATCGACGTGATGCATGTGACGAAGAATCTTTGCGTGAACCTGCTAGGCTTCTTGAGCGTGTATGGGAAGACAAAAGATACACCGGAGGCACGGGAGGACCAGCAACGTGTGCATGAAAAAGCCGGCATGCATCCAAAGCAGTATGAAGGTCCTGCCAGCTACGCTCTTACCAAAGAAGAGAAGGAAATCTTCTTTGAATGCCTGCTCAGTATGAAGGTCCCGTCTGGCTTCTCGTCCAATATTAAGGGAATAATAAATATCCCAGAGAAAAGGTTCCAGAACCTAAAGTCTCATGACTGCCACGTGATTATGACGCAACTGCTTCCGGTTGCATTGAGGGGCTTCTACCGGAAAACGTTTGATTAGCGATTGTGAAGCTATGTGCATTCCTCAATGCAATCTCTCGGAAAGTAATCGATGCAGAAATCCTACCAAGGTTAAAGAATGATTTGGTGCAATGTCTTGTCAGTTTTGAGCTAGTGTTCCCACCATCCTTCTTCAATATCATAACGCACGTCCTAGTTCATCTAGTCGACGAGATTGCCATTTTGGGCCCTGTATTTCTACACAATATGTTCCCCTTTGAGAGGTTCATGGGAGTCTTAAAGAAATATGTTCATAACCGTGCTAGGCCAGAAGGAAGCATCTCCACGGGCCATCAAACAGAGGAGGTCATTGGGTTTTGTGTTGACTTTATTCCTAACCTTAAGAAGACTGGTCTCCCTCAATCGCGGTATGAAGGGAGACTGACTGGAAAAGGCACGCTAGGAGCGGACTCAATAATATGTAGGGACGGGCATTCTTGGGCTCAAGCACACTACACAGTTCTACAGAATTCTACCTTGGTGACCCTGTATGTCAATGAACACAAGAATATTCTGCGCTCCAAACACCCGGAGCAGTGTGACGACTGGATTATATGTGAACACATCAGGACTTTCGGCAGTTGGTTGCAAACACATCTCACAGGTAACACCATTGTTGCAGATGAGCTATACTCGTTGGCCAAGACACCATCTTCGACTGTATTGACTTACAAAGGGTACGAGATAAATGGGAATACATTTTACACGATCGCCCAAGATCAAAAGAGCACCAACCAAAACAGTGGTGTCCGCTTTGATGCAGCAACCAACAGGGGAAAGGACACATATTATGGTTACATAGTGGACATATGGGAACTTGACTATGGACATGATTTTAAGGTCCCTTTGTTTCGATGCAAATGGGTCAATCTGTCAGGGGGCGGGGTACAGGTAGACCCACAGTATGGAATGACAACAGTGGATCTGAACAATCTTGGCTACACAGACGAACCATTCATCCTAGCCAATGATGTGGCGCATGTCTTCTATGTGAAGGACATGTCTACCAAACTGAGAAAAAGAAAAGATAAGGAAGCGAATACATCATACGATGAGCCAAAGCGCCACATAGTTCTTTCAGGGAAAAGAGACATCGTGGGAGTGGAGGGCAAGACAGACATGTCTGAAGATTATGAAAAGTTTCATGAAATTCCTCCCTTCAAAGTCAAGGCTGACCCAAGCACCGTGTTAAATGATAAAGGTTATCCATGGTTACGGCGCAATAAGCAAGGGACACACGCGAAGAAAAAGTGAAGACTTTCTCTCCACAACTATTCTGATGATGGCTCTGATTACACGAAGAAAAAATGAAATCCCTTTGTAGTAGATGAGTTTTCGTCCGAAACCCTGATACTTCGAAAGAGATTGTCCATTTTGTACACGAAGTGCATCCAGTTTTTTCCGTAACCCTCTCAACTTTTTAGCACGTGCTATGTGGGTGAAATGATGATACAATGCCAAGTTTCAACCTTTTTCGTGTTCATTTGTAGTGCTTTTCAATTTCACGGTCATTTAGCTAAAAAATCAGTAAATGCATGAAAAATACCAAATGAAGTCAAAAAGGGTTGAAAATTGATGATATGGCTTTTAATGGTGCATGTTGAATGCACAAAAAGTCTGGAGTTGAAGTGAGTTCAAAAAAATGAAATCCCTTTGTAACAGATGAGTTTTCGTCCGAAACTGTGATACTTCGAAAGAGATTGTCCATTTTGTACACGAAGTGCATCCAGTTTTTGCCGTAACCCTCTCAACTTTTTAGCACATGCTATGTGGGTGAAATGATGATACCATGCCAACTTTGAACTTTTTCAGAGTTCATTTGTAGTGCTTTTCAATTTCAGGGTCATTTAGCTCAAAGAATGAACTAATAGCAAAAAGAATAAACTAAAAATAATCAAAATAATATTAACTAAAATTATCAAAGTATTTATTTATTAAAAAGAATGAACTAAAAAGAATCAAAAAAATATTAACTAAAATTATCAAAGTATTTATTTATTAAAAAGAATCAACTAAAAAGAATCAACTAAAATATTAACTAAAAAGAATCAACTAAAATATTAACTAAAATTATCAAAGTATTTATTTGTTAAAAAGAATGAACTAAAAAGAATCAACTAAAACATTAACTAAAAAGAATGAACTAAAAAGAATAAAAAATATCAACTAAAAAGAATTTTCATAAAGTTTTTTTTAATCTTTAATAACAAACTAAAATAACAGGAAAAAAATTACCCGCCTACTAGGGCACCACGGCCTGCATACGACTAGAAACCCATCTGTACATGGGCCAGGATGCAGGTCCGCGGGCCCAGCAGGCCCAACAGGGCGTCAGAGAGGCAAGTACTGCCCGCATTGGAGAGGAGCTCGAGAGGGCAGCGGCAGCGGCGCTTATAAACCACTCCGAGCCCCTCACAACTAGCGAGGTGGGACTAAACTTTTGGCCGCGGCAGCACCCACCTTTCGTCCCGGTTGGTGGCACCAACCGGGACCAATGCCCCCCTTTGGTCCCGGTTGGTGCCACCAACCGCGAGTAACCTTTAGTCCTGGTTGGTGGCACCAACCGGGACCAAAGGGTGCCTTTCGTCCCGGTTCGTGTCATCAACCAGGACCAATGCTTTGTGTATATAAGCAGCACTTAGGAATTTTTCAGAGTTCATCTACGCAGTTGCCCCCGACGACGCCGATCACATCGACGCCGCCAGGCTGCCCGAGCTCGCCGACGACGCCCTCGCCGTCTGGCTTCTCCACCTCGCCGTCGACGCCCTCTGCCCCAACGCGTGCCCTGCCCCGACGCCAGGGTGCCCCTGCCCCTGCCCCGATGCCATTGTGCCCTGCCCCTGCCCCGACACCACCCCCCAGTGAGCCCCCCTTCCCCCGCGCCCCTGCCCTGCCCTGACGCCACCGCCGCCACCGCCGTCCCTCATGCGTGGCTTGCCGCTCCGTCGCCCCTGCTCTGGTTTAATTTTGTTCATAGATTTTTTTCCATTGATGTATGTATGGATGCTCTATGTATGTATATGCAGCTGTATGGATGATCCATGGATGTATGCATTGATGTATGAAGTTTTGTTGTTCATAGAATTTTTTTTGTCCATTGATGTATCCTTTTTTTTGTTCATAGAAAGTTTTTTTTTGTTCATAGAAAGTTTTTTTGTTCATAAAAATCGGGGAGAGGCAACTTTACTAAATGTTCATGATTTTTTTTGTACATAGAAATTTCCTCGATAACTTCGACATGAGGGGGGATCGTTAAAACATAACCCCGATAACTTCGACATGAGGGGGGATCATTAAAACATAACCCCGATAACTTCGACGTGAGGGGGGGGTCGTTAAAACGTAACCCCGATAACTTCGACATGAGGGGGGGTGTCGTTAAAACATAACCCCGATAACTTCGACATGAGGGGGGTCGTTAAAAAATAACCCCGATAACTTCGACATGAGGGGGCCGTTAAAACATAACCCCGATAACTTCGACATGAGGGGGGTCGTTAAAACATAACCCCGATAACTTCGACATGAGCGGGGTTCGTTAAAACATAACTCCGATAACTTCGACATGAGGGGGGGTCTTTAAAATATAACCCCGATAACTTTGACATGAGGGGGGGGGGTCGTAAAAACATAACCCCGATAACTTCGACATGGGGGGGGACGTCGGAGAGGCATGAGCGAGGCAGTCCACAAAGTATCCTCTCTCGAAAGATATTTAGGACGACTCATCAGACATGAGGGGGAGGAGTCCTCGATGATGTTTGCCACTAATCCATTGCTCATATGCATATGATTCCTTGTTGTGATATTAAGTCCATGTTTGCCACTAATTCATCTCTCATGTTTGTATATTGCCATGTTGTAATATTTGCAAAAACTATGGACAGCGACTTAGAAAAAGAAGAGTTGTTGGGGGATATAATCCTTCAGGGAGGTGATCCCTTGTCGTTTCTCAACGACACCGATGGTCAGGAAGGAGAGGATGATGGCTCCGGTGATCCAACAATGGAGGAGGAAGGAGATCATGACGGCTCCGGTGACCGAATGGCGGAGGAAGGAGATCATGATCACGGCTCCGGTGACCGAATGGAGGAGGGAGCCTTAACTGTTGCAAAGTCCGGCGAGGTATATATATATATATATTAAGCCTGTGATGTTTTGATGCATTAATTGTTTTGTATGTACATATATTAACGCTTCTTTCTTCTTTTAGCCCTCCGGATCGACCCAAACTTTCGTAAGGAGACGAGGCCCTAAGAAAAGGTTGCGCCAGGATGAAAGGTTCACGATCACAGAAGTCGCGAAAGATGGCCAACCGATTGCTCCCAAGCGGACCAAGGACGCATTTGTACATCAGTGCGGAGTTGTTGTTAGGGACAGCGTCCCGATCAGCATCCACGAATGGAATAAGAAGAACGACCCTGAAGTTTCTCATGTCCAGGATAGACTGAAAGATGATCTTTGGACCACGCTGATGACAAATTTCAGCCTACAGCCAGAGGAGGATCCGAATAACCCAGTTATAGAGCAAAACGTCAAGGCGTTCACTCTTAAGAAGATGGCAGAACTATTCAAGAACTGGAGGAAACATTTGAAAACAAAGTTTGTCAAGAAAGACGAGACTCCAGAGTTCATCGGTCAATATGAGAAGATCAGAGATCACTGGCCCGCATTTGTGGCCTACAAGAAATCGGACAAGGGTAAGCAAAGGTCACTGACAAACAAGCAAAATGCTAAAAAGAAGAAGTATCACCATACCACGGGGTCAGGTGGCTACAGCACAGCCCGGCCGTTGTGGGACAAAGCTGAGCAAGACCTGCTTGCTAAAGGGGTCCAACCAGCGACATTGCACTGGCCAGATCGGGCAAGGACTTGGTTCTTAGGGGTTGGGGGAACTTTGGACCCAGAATCAGGGAAGTGTGTTTGGACGAACGATCAACTTGCAATACCTGTCATGAAGCTTGAGGAAGCAATCAAGGCAGCGCAGGAAGGGAGGTTCCGGCCCGATAGAGAGAAGGACGAGCTGACAGAGGCCCTCGGGAATCCTGAACACCCTGGACGAACACGAGGCACTTCAGGCTCCGTTCCGTGGGTGCATGGGTTTCTCGACAGCGGTGGTTATAGAAGCCGACAGAGAAAGAAGCAAGAGGAAGCAAGCGAAATGCAGAAGCTCAGTGCAAGGTTAGCGAAACTAGAGGAACTTGAGAGCCAGCGAGCTACCGGCCAACCATCTCAGCGGCACGAAGATCCTTCCTTGGACGCTGCCCTAGAAGCTACCCCACCATCTCAGCGAAGAAGCAGTGTGGCTTCCACCGAGCTCGTTCAGCCTGATTTCACGGCTCCTCGCTACCCCGTCGATAGTATCACGGAGGATGAACATTGTGTGCAAATGGCGAAATGCCAGAACCTGACCTTGAAGGCGGCACTCATCTTTGTTGTACCTCCTCGAGCTGAGGGAACTTTCCATTGCCGTCCGATTCCACATGGCTATGCTATTGTGACGGTGGATGAAATAATGGAGGGATTTGAGGAGCTGGAGCTTGACTACCCTACAGGTGAAGGGGAGATTCATCTGGAAAATACTTTAAGGAGTACCTGTCTATGGAGAAAGGAGTACATCAACCTTCCAAACTGGATGCCTCAATAGACTCAGCCGGATCCTCAGCGAACTCCTCCTCACAGTCCAGCTCTGCTATCTCCGCTGCCTGAGTCATCTCCGGCGCGTGAGCTATCTCCGCCGTCTCAGCGGACTCCGCCGGAGGAGGCCCCTCAGCAGAGTCCTCTTCAGCCTCAGCTGTCTCCGACGCATCAGCGGACTCCGCCTCCTCCTCTTCCGCCTCCTCCGACACGTCAGCGCACTCCACTGCCTCAGCAACGACGGAGGAGAGACGCCACCGCTCCGGCGGCTAGCAGCACAACAGGCGGGAAGAAATTCAAATATGGTCCAAGCCTCAAGGCTCCTCCAAAGTTACCATATGAGAGGACTGACGAGGAAAATGCGGACATCATGGAAGCCGAAGTGCATGCCCATTTTGAACCGAAGAAACGTCCACCTCCGAAGGAAACGGTTGATCCGGTGAAAACGAAGCGCACTCTGGATGCCCTTAAGCGACCACCATTGCCTCCGTCGCAATCCAACTATGACCGCTGTATTTAAAGGACATATGATGAAGCACGGCGGTCGGGAAGTACTACCAGTGCTGCAAGAAGAGAAGCAAAACGAAGAAGTGGGAAAACAATTCCCCAGTTCGGTGAACAGGAGAAGCAATCGTGCCCCCCGCTCAAGGTGTCTAGCGATATAGCTAATCATCCGGCGCTACTGCCCGGTACCAATCTTGGTGATTACGTGGGCGATGATGTACAGTTTGAAGCATTAGAGGTAGTAGAGATCTTTAGATACGAGCATGGGAAGCCTCTCGTCAAACCTGATCAGCTCCCTCGTCTAACAACGATGATGCGAAGATTGCATGACTGGTACTTGGAAAGCTGCAGGAAGTCTGCGAACGATAGTTTGATGGTGAGAATCCAAGAGGAGCACGGCCTCATTGGAGTGGACCTGATGCCTGTTGAATTTGTGGAATTATTTCAGTTATTCAATCAAGACACCCTCGACAAACAACTCATGACTTGCTATTGTCTGTAAGTATTACTTCTGTAATTAAGTCTCTAGCTCAGCTCATTCATTGCATGTATATATAATTATCCTCACTATATTATGCAGATTGAAGATCATCGAATGCAAAAGATTACGAATCTAGGACATTGGGTTCATTAGCCCAAATACCGTAAATGAATGGTCGGTACAAAACAGAGCCAAAGATACTGAGGAAAACTTGCTAAAGGCCTTCCTTCGACATCAAAACAAAAGGGAAATACACTTTCCTTACAACTTCAAGTGAGTGTTACTGTCTTGTGCATATTCGGTTTCGCTTACTCGAGGTTAAGTAATGTAATTGATGAGTCATGCGTGCGCAGGTTCCACTTCATTCTGCAATCCATTAAGCTTGACGGGGGAGTAGTAACTGTCTTAGACTCGAGATGTAAAGATCTCGAGGAATATGCGCACATGACTGCAATGCTCCAGAAGTAAGTTCAATCATCATCGCATCATATCGGCAACTTTCGTTTATTTTCTGATATCAAGTAATCATATTCTTTGCCTGGCAGGGTTTGGAAAAGGTTCACCGGAATGGTTCCGGGTCTAGAGAAGAAGGCGCTGTGATTTACACACCCCAAAGTAAGTGGTACTAGCTAGTTCCACGCATCTCTCATTGATTCTAGTTTCATGAATACCATTATCATGCTTGATTATCAGTTTGATTGAACTCTATTCTCGTAAAGTGCTTGTGGCAGGAAGGTGAGAATAATTTATGTGGATACTACGTTTACGAGTTCATTTGCCACTCGACCTCTGAGCGGGGCTACTCTGACAAACAATATGAAGTACGTAAACAATATTCACAATTTTATTTTATTACCATCAATTGTGTTGAGTTTCATTCATACATATGTATTGACCCCCTTCTTTAAATTAGATCTGGCAGATGCGGGATGAACTCCTACCACATGATCGCATACGAGCAATTCAAGAGGAATTGGCGGCATTCTTTCTTGACCACGTCATACACGAAAAGGGAGAATGCCATACGCAAATTCAATGGGAGTTTGGCGCTTGATGATGTCAGGGATGTTATATTGTATATATGTAGTAGCGTCAGATAGATATACGAAAACTTGTTGTTCGACCAAGCAGGTAGAAAGCGACGTCACTTCTCTCTATATATGTTCATGATCACGATGTTGTGTAATTAATGGTTCCTTCATTTGCTTACTAGCTAGCGTCGAGTTCTCTCTATATGTAGTAGCTACCGTCGACCAAGCACGGAGAAAGAGAGGTCACTTCTCTCTATATGTAGTAGCTAGTTAACACAATATGAAACCCCTAAAACCCTCCAAAACCCCTAACCCCCCCCCCCCTTTCAAAAAAACCCAGCGCCTGCGAGCTGCTGACGCATGGCTGCCTTTTGGTCCCGGTTGGTGTTACGAACCGGGACTACAGGTCCTCCTGCCTGGGCGCCCCACAGCGGCCACGTGGAGCTCCTTTGCTCCCGGTTCGTAAGCCAACCGGGACTAAAGGTTTTGGGTATTTGTCCCGTTTGTTTTGTCCCGGTTTAAGAACCAGGACTAAAGGCCCTCTGGAACCGGGTTTAATGCCCTGTTTTCCACTAGTGCCCCCTCAGCCGGAACTCCATGGGGAAGGACGTTCAGGCTGGCGTGGAACTCATGAAACACCTGAGAAGGGAGCCCTTTGGTGAACAAATCAGCAAACTGTGAACTGGATGGAACATGAAGAACACGAGCCTCGCCAAGAGCCACACGATCCCAGACAAAATGGAGATCGATTTCAATATGCTTGGTCCGTTGATGCTGAACTGGGTTGGAGGCGAGGTAGGATGCGCTGACATTGTCACAATAAACCACAGTCGCACGGGTTGGTGGACACTTGAGCTCATGCAATAGTTGACGTAGCCAGCAAGATTCAGCAACACAGTTTGCGACGCCCCGGTATTCCGCTTCCGCACGTGATCGTGACACAGTAGGTTGCCGCTTTGAGGACCAAGAGATGATATTATTGCCAAGGAACACACAAAAGCCCGAAGTGGACTTGCGGGTATCCGGGCGCCCTACCCAATCAGCGTCGGTGTAGGCAATGAGGTCATGGGAGGGTGATTTGTAGAGCTGAATACCATAGTGGGAGGTGCCTTGCAAGTACCAAAGTATCCGCTTGACCAATTGCATATGAGTGTCACGGGACTCGTGCATGAATAGGCAAACCTGTTGGACAGCACAGGAAATATCCGGGCGAGTGAGAGTGAGATACTGAAGCGTGTCGGCCAAGCTCCGATAGTATGTGGGGTTGGAAAGAGGGTGACCATCGTTGAGGGATAGCTTGGCAGAGGTGTCGACGGGGGTGGACACGGGTTTGCAATGAAGCATGTTGGCGCGGTCAAGAATCTCAAGCGTATATTGTTGCTGACAAAGAAACAAGCCGGAGGAGTTGGGAGTAACATTGATGCCAAGAAAATGATGTAACTCACCAAGGTCCGACATGGGGAACTCCTTGAGAGAGGCAATGATGGAGTGGAGAGTGGCGGGAGTGTTGGCGTTGAGAATAATATCATCGACATATACAAGGAGGTAGGCAATGGTGGGGCCATGGTGGCGTATGAACAAGGCAGAGTCGCTCTTGGTGGCACAAAACCCAATAGATAACAAGAAGGACTTGAACCGAAGAAACCACGTCCGAGGAGCTTGTTTCAAACCATAGAGTGACTTGTTGAGGAGACACACATGGTCCGGGCGTGAGGAATCAACAAAGCCGGCCGGTTGTGAGCAGTAGACAGTTTCTTCAAGATCGCCATGGACAAAAGCATTTTTGACATCCACTTGGTGAATTAGCCACGAGTGGGATGTGGCAAGACTGAGCACAACACGAATGGTGGCCGGCTTGACAACCGGACTGAATGTCTCATCATAGTCCACACCCTCTTGTTGCGTAAATCCCTAGACAACCCACCGAGCTTTGTAGCGAGCCAAAGAGCCATCCGTGTGAAATTTGTGCCGAAAAATCCACTTCCTCATAACAATGTTGACACCTGCAGGCTTAGGCGCCAAAGACCAAGTAGAGTTATTGATTAAAGCATGATACTCATCGTACATAGCTTGGCGCCAATTGGGATCCTCAAGAGCAGATTTGTACATAGGAGGGATATAGGAGAGAGTGGTGTGGAAGTGGCGTCAGCGAGAAAGAGGCGTTTGGGCATGCAATAGCCACGTTTGGCTCGACTGGCCATGCGGTGAGAGTTACGTGGGGGCTCGGCTGTTTGTGCATGGCGTGGGAGACATGGCGGAGGGGTATTGGGCGTGCATGCCTCAGAGCTCGAGGAGGATTCGGTGGGGCTGGCGACACGGGTGGAAGGATCGGCAGCAGGTGTGGCAGAGCCTACATGCGTGGAGGGCGAGGTGGATCCGGGCGGAGTGGTTGGTGGGGAGGCAGACGCAGCGGTCGAGGTGGGTGGGCCGCAGGACCCGGGCGAGAAGGTGCGCTCAGTAGAGCGGGTAGTGGAGGTGGGGTCGGCGCGGGATTGGCTACATGCGGGAGATGCGTGGGGAGCTGGTGAGTGCGGGGGGTGGGGCCAGTACGAGGAAGGGACAGGCGGCAGATCCAAGAGATCGGCTGCAGAGCGGGTCGAGGGGGGATCAGGTGCGGATGGGGAATTTGGAGCCGGTGTGGTGGCCGGTACGTATGGAAATATGGTTTTGTCGAAAAAGATGTGCCGGGAGACAATCACGCGACGCGTAGCTAAATCATAGCACCTGTACCCCTTATGTTTGAGTGGATAGCCTCAGAAAATGCACCGGGTCGAGCGCGGAGAAAGTTTGTGAGCCATAGTAGCGGATGTGTTGGGAAAGCTTAAGCAACCAAACACGCGTAGGTGATCATAAGTGGGATGTGCACCGTGGAGGAGGTAGTAAGGAGTATGATCGTCTATGGCACGGGAGGGGCGGCGATTGAGGATATAGTTAGCGGTCTGTAGGGCCTCGACCCAGAAGGGGGGAGTGAGGTTGGCTTGGAGAAGAAGGGAGCGGGCGATGTCGTTCGTGGTTCGAATGAGGCGTTCCGCTTTGCCGTTTTGGGGAGAGGTGTGCGGTCAAGAGAACCGATAGGCAATGCCGTTGACAGAGAAGAAGGATCGGAGGGAGGAGTTAATGAACTCCCCGCCATTGTCACATTGCATGGCTTTGATGATAACATTGTATTGGGTGTGGATAAATGTGAAAAAGCGTTGTAAAAGAGTGGACGTGTACGATTTGTTGCGCATGGGGAATGACCAAGAATAGTGTGTGAAATCATCAAGCACAACAAGATAATATTGAAAACTGGAGAAGCTTACAACGGGAGAGGTCCACAAGTCACAATGTATTAAATCAAAGGGGGCAAAGGTTTTGCTAAAAGAAGAAGAAAAAGGGAGACGTGCTTGACGACCTAGTTGACAAGCATTACATGGAATGTGTGCACTTTTATTACATGGGCTAAGAAAGTCCTTTGCTAAGGTAGACAAGGAATGAACTCCGGGGTGCCCGAGTCGACGATGCCACAAGTCCGACATGGAGATGGTGATGGCCGATGGTGGAGCATGGTTATTGCCGTGGAAGGGATAGAGGTCACCGTTGCTAACGGAGATCATGAGAACCCTCCGAGTGCGAAGATCCTTCACAAGAAAACCGCAAGGGTAAAATTCAACGGAGCAGGAGTTGTCCTTAGTAAAGCGACGAATAGAAATTAAACTAGTAACAACATTAGGAGAAACAAGGATGTCGGTGAGGCAAAAATCATGAGGCGGAAGAGTGGTGGAACCAGTGGCAGTGACAGGTAAGTGGTGCCCATTGCCAACAAGTATGCTAGATGGAACATGCTTTAAGGAATAACTAGACTTTGAGAGGTTACCTGGGTTGCCGGTCACATGGGAGGGGGCGCCACTTTCGAAGTTCCACTCAGGAGCAGGGGTGGACGGGAAGCCGTCGTTGCTGTAGGCGGCGTTGAGCATGGCGGCGTGCTCCCAAGACGGTGGGTGATGCGGATAGAATGGAGCAGGGGACGGCGGTGGTGCTTGGAGCAGCGGGTAGGCCTGCGCATGCGATTCGGGGCGCGAACCAAGAACGCCGGCGGCATTTGGTGGGATCCAGCCGGAGTGCGGGGAGGGGAGCGCCATGCCGTAGGGCGTGAAGTAGCCGGTGAAGGGTGACGCCGGATGCGGAGAGGGTTGGCCACGACCACCGTGGTCACCACGCCCGCGGCCGCGTCCATGGCCACCGCGATCACCACCATCGCGATCACCACGCCCACGACCAGGGTTCGGGTGCGGCGGCAGGGGAGCGCCCGACGCACGGTCAGTGGAGCGGTCAGAGGGGCGATCCGCACGATCGCTCGGGGCATAGCCACCCGTGCTAGAGCTGCCATCAAAGGCTCCGCCGCTGGTCAGGGCGAACGTGGAGGCGCTCTCCTCAACCGCGCGCTGCTCCTGGGTGTAATGACCCGAACCTGATAAGATTCGATGTCTCTGTGCTTACTGTGCTAGTCCCTGGATCGATTCGCTAGCACACACAGTACATAGGAATATCAAAGTAACAAGTGCATCATTTACTACAATGTATGATCCAGAATTTATAATGTATTACAAATAGAGTAGCACATAGCTACCTTTATTAAATAATAAAAGCGGAAATGTAACATAAGTAAACGATGAGTCCCATCAATGCCCACTGGCAAAAATGTTGAGTGAAGACTCGCGACCCTACTTTATCTCACTGATCATCTGAAAATCCTGCAACATGATAAGTTGCAGCCACAAGGGTCAATACATTGAATGTATTGGCAAATCACACATAATGATATAGCAAACCTACATTCACAAGCAAGGTATGACAAACATATCACTCAAGTTGGTTTGGCATAAACTAGCTTCACCTACCTCCACTAATTAAGTAGTCAAGGTTTACACAAGCACAAATGACACCAGGCTAAACTGGACCACAACCAAATTACTCGCACACGGGAAACCCTCGGAAACATAAGATGAGATGAATAAAGATCTTCAAGAAGTCTCAAGTGCGCTCAGTCGTGGCGCATTCTCTAGGGACAATAGAGCACTCAGCCATCAATGCATTCACCTGATTTAAGCCCCGAAACCTCAAGTGCGCTTAGCCATGGCGCATTCTCTAGGGACAATAGAGCGCTCAGCCATTAACGCATTCACCTGAGAAAAAGTCCCGAGCCTACAGCTATAAAGACTCACCACTTTCATGGATCACTCGACACATGTCCACGTCTACCACAACAAGCTAATCACACATCACATAAAGCACACAATCCACGAATATGACAACATGGAATACACAGATCAAACCAAACATATATCATAACATAAAAAAGTACACATGCATAGCAGAATATAGGATGACCATAATCAAAAGTGCAACTTGCCTTGAACGGTGTTGAAGTACTCTAACTCTTGGTCCTGATCTGCTTTGCACTCGGGACAATCTATACGTTTAACGAAGGCACCGATAAATAAACCGTACTCTCATAACACTAAAATAAAGTAAACATCAAGGAATTAAAATAAAACCCCAATAACACTAACATATCAATAGGTATAGATTATCTACATGCTAGTAGGATCACAATGCAAAAAGAATCAACTAATTTGGATCAATGGTTTGAAAGATATAGCCTCCGGAAGGTTAAATTCAAGTTTGAGCAAATTCAAATTTAAACAGCTCAAAATTGTGAAATTTTGGTTCTACAGTATTCTCCTGGTCACTACGAGTACACGGGAAAAAATATCGATGAATTTGGAGTTACGGATCTCAAGATATAGGCAAAACAAATTTGGGTGAAAATCTGTCCAAAACTAGAGTTTTTGGGCTGCTGCGGCTACTGTAGCGAACTGCCACGTGTCGCGCTGCTATAGGCTGGAGAGTGATCGCCGGAGGCTTATATGACGGACGTTCGCAACTTAAAGCAAAACGCTTCGGCAAATAATAAAAAAAATATGGGCGATCTCGGCCGTCAGAGAGAGATCGAACGGATGGGAATGCTCACCGGAGAAGAACTGAGGAAGGCCGCCGGACTTGGGGAAGAAGTTACGGGGCCGCTCGGATCGATGATTCCGACGGCTAAGAGGCTCGCCGAGTCTCGGGGAAGACGGCCAAGGTGACGCGGGCGACGCAGAACTCAAAAACGCCCTCCAGGACGACCGGGGCTTGCTTCTGTGATGATGACGACCGGCTGGAGCAGTGGCAGTGGCGGCAACCTTCTGTTGAGGTCGTGTGCGTCGCTACACTGCTCCCCTGCGCGAAGTAGAGGATGAGGGAGAGGGAGAATATTAAGGCGCAAATAACAGCACCAAGAGGAGAAGCTGGGAACCTCCGGTGGCGACGAATTTGACCGGCGGAGGAGTTTCTGTGGCGGCGGAACTCCGGCGACATCCGAACGAGGCGAAACGGGCACGGGAGAGAGGGATTTTGCCAAAAATCGGCAGAGGAGGGGTTGGTGAACTTATATATGGCATCAACCTGCGCGTGGAGTCCAGGGATCGATCGAATCGGTTGATTCGATTTGGTCTGTTTCGGAGCCACATTCTCCGTGAAGAACACGAACCAGGGAGAGAGATGACAAGGGGGCCCTAGCGGTCAGTGGAAGACAGGTGGAAAGAGAGAAAAAAAATGAAAAAGGGGCTGCTCGCTGCTGTTGCTGGGCCGGCCCTTGCGGCTGCTTCTGCACTGCTCCGGCGCAGTGGGCGATGAATAGAAATGGGCTGCGTTGGTTGTCCAGATGAATAGTAAACTCTGGGGGAAATATAATATTGTGCACTATGTGTAATTGGCGAAAAATAAAATACCATATGACTTCCTAAAAATACCGCAGCACACAGTAAAATATTATCTATTTTAGAAAACAGTGAACAGTTTCATCCCAAATATTTTTTTAACAAAAACTATTTTATGCTATAGGAGCAAATTCCAGTATCCAAACAATCTCAAAATAATTCTAAATAATATTCTAAACCTTTTTCAACTATACTTAACAGGGTAGAAGTCATGTTTTCTTCTCTCAATATTTTTCCTTGAGTTGAAAATGATTTGAATATTTGTAAAATCAAAATAAGAGTCATATGACTATGTGGGAAAGTCCTTTTATTCCCTCTCATTATAATATTCCATAACCTCCAAAATTTCGAATATGCATAGAAATCATGATGTAAAAGAATGATCCTATTAACAATCCAAATTTGAAAATTTGGGATGTTACACTGGGACTCCTCAGCCAGAACGACACGGGAGAGAACGGTGTCCAAGGGGAGGTCCTGATCGCCAAGAATGACCTGGATCATGTCGAGCCGCTTGTCGAGGCCGTGGAGGAATTGGGTGGTGAGATCCACCTCGGTGACGGCGTGGTCGATGTCGGCGAGACTGTCGGTGAGGAGTTTCATCCGGCGTGTTTATTCAGACACGGACAGATCGCCTTGCTTGAGGTTGCGGTACTGGCGGTTGAGGATCATGAAGCGAGCGGCGCGATTTGCGAGGAAGTAGTCGCAGATCTTGTGCCAGAGGGCGAAGGTGGTGGTGGCGCCGACGACGTGATCACACATGGTGTCCGAGAGGGTGGCATAGATCCACAGAGCGACGTGTGCGTCGAGCTCGAGGTATGTAGCAGAAGCGTTGGGTGGTGGTGGATGTTCGATGAGGAAGGACACACCATAGCGGAGGAGAACCATAAGGAAGAATGTCTTCCATTTTGTGATAGTTGTGATCTGCGGGGTTAAGGAGAAACTTCATATGGTTTGTGATGTGGTCAGCGAAGATAGGGTGGCGCGGAGGAGCTGGCGCCGGCGGGGTGGGGGTGACGCCGGAGGTGAACAGAGGCGCAAACTGAGAGCCCGAGGTGGCGGAGGAGCCGCTGAGAAGCGATGGAGAGGTGCCGAAGACGAACGGTGGGCAGGATGCAGAGGAGGAGGCCGCGACGGGCACCGTAGAGGAGGAAGAGAGAGAGCCAGGTGAGGTGGCGGAGCTCGTGGCGGCACCGGTGGAGGGAGAGGTCGAGGCCATGGGTGCGCCTGGTATCTGATACCAAGTTGGAGAGTTGATTTCTATCGAGGTAAATATGCTAGTGGTGCTTTAACTTGTCATGGATGTTCACTTTAGTGCCTGAACTTGAAAAATACACCGAACTGGTTCTAAAACTTGGCACGAATATGCAAATACGTTGCTAATCCCATCCGTAGATGTAAAGTGCATCCACGTGGCACAGTATATGGATGATGTGGCACTGACATGGTGTGGGGCCCAACTGTAGCTAGGAAACAGAATTATTACTTGAGTACTATATACGACTCTATGACTAGTGGGCCCACCTGTCAGTATATTAGAAAAATTAATATGAAGAAAGAAAAAGTGCGACAAACAGGAATCGAACAAGCAACCGGATGACTGCCAGCTAGTTGCGCTAGCCACTATACCAAACATGTACTTATTATAAAAAAGGCCACCCAATTTATATGTATTTTAACTAAAAGTCTTGTGCCCATAATTTGGCTGCAGCTAGTGACCCATTTTGCACACGTTATTTTTTCAGAAAAAAAATGTGAAAAGCATATTACTACTAATCATAATAATTAATTTAAGATTCAAATATTCATGTGTCAGTAATAATTACGTCATGCTACACAAATATCTGTGTGCACAGAAAATAAATATACAGAGGAGTTTAATAAAATAACGTACAAAAAAATGTTCATGTAAGTTTTACAAATATTGACTTATTATTTAGAAAATTCTTTTTTAAATATAATAAATTAGTGTTTAAACATATTTGTAAATTAATTTTTTTAAATATGTGAATAATTATTCAAACCTTTGAATAATTGTACGAATATTTACAAACGGTAATCTAAAAGAAGTCAATGATTTATATTATACAAACATTGTTATAATTCATATATATTATTTCATGACTGTATATTTTAAATATTCGTATATCATTGTTAAACAGAATAATTGACCACTCAAACTACTGCCAATTAGTAAAGCTTGAAGTTTTCGTCATTTTGCAACGATGTGTCGTCTACAGAAGCTACCATAGTGCAACATATGCATCCACTTAAGGGAACTACTACATCACATCTGCACGTAGAGGCAGCACCAGCACATATCCTCTAGGTGATCTCGTCGATAATCTCCGGTGTGAACTGGTTCTTCTAGTCCTTCATTGCACTCTGCCAGAATAACATGTGGGCCGCCGCCGCTTTGTCAAGGCCATGGTGGTCCTCTTCTCACCAGTTCATCTTTCCACTGTTTTTTTTTTCAAATTTAGATGAAACTATGCAGTGACCTAATGATTTCTAAATCTTCAATTCATATTAGTGGAAAAGCGCAGTGTCTATTTTTCAAATTCTTAGATGCTTAGTGTTTATTAATCATGTGTATGTATGTATGTGTATGTATATGTAAATATTGATATGATTTTTTGTGTTCATATATAATGTAGATGTATATGTATGTATGGATGGATATCGATGGATGTATGCATATAGAAAATTCGTAGAAAATTAACCGTAACTCTGATGAAAATAATTTATATATAAAAATCGATCAGAAAAATATGACGAATCCGAATATGCCCTCCGTTCGTCTGTCACAAGCAGATAGCATAGCGAACCTGGAACCGTCCCCCTCCGGTTCATCTGTCTGAAATTAATGCAGACTTCAGGAAAACATTCCCGGATGTTATCCCCCTTCACCTATATCGTGTAGTGCCGCGTTAGAACACCCCTAACTCTCTCGGGAATTCAACATATCCCCGATAACTTCGACATGAGGGGGGGGGGGGTCCGCAAGTATCCTCGACGACCATGAGAGAGGCGGTCCGCAAAATATCCTCTCTCGAAAGATAGGACGACTCATCAGACATGAGGGGGGAGTAGTCCTCGACGATCGTCTGAAACTGACTGTTATAAAACTTGTCAACTTTACATGATGTTTGCCACTAATCCATTGCTCATATGCATATGATTCCTTGTTGTGATATTAAGTCCATGTTTGCCACTAATCCATCTCTCATGTTTGTATATTGCCATGTTGTAATATTTGCAGAAACTATGGACAGAGACTTAGAACAAGAAGAGTTATTGGGGGATATAATCCGCGACGGAGGTGATCCCTTGTCGTTTCTCAACGACACCGATGGTCAGGAAGGAGAGGATGATGGCTCCGGTGATCCAACAATGGAGGAGGAAGGAGATCATGACGGCTCCGGTGACCGAATGGCGGAGGAAGGAGATCATGATCACGGCTTCGGGGACCGAACGGAGGAGGGAGCCTTAACTGTTGCAAAGTCCGGCAAGGTACATATATATATATATATATATATATATATATATATATATATATATATATATATATATATATATATATATATATATATATATATATATATATATATATATAAATATAAATTAAGCCTATGCTGATTTGGTGCATTAATTGTTTTGTATGTACATATATTAATGCTTCTTTCTTCTTTTAGCCCTCCGGATCGAGCCAAACTTCCGTAAGGAGACGAGGCCCGAAGAAAATGTTGCGCTAGGATGAAAGGTTCACGATCACAGAAGTCGCGAAAGATGGCCAACTGATTGCTCCCAAGTGGACCAAGGACGCATTTGTACATCAGTGCGGAGTTGTTGTTAGGGACAGCGTCCCGATCAGCATCCAACAATGGAATAAGAAGAAGGACCCTGAAGTTTCTTATGTCTAGGATAGACTGAAAGATGATCTTTGGACCTCGCTGATGACAAATTTCAGCCTACCGCCAGAGGAGGATCCGAATAATCCAGTTACAGAGCGAAAGGTCAAGGCGTTTGCTCTTAAGAAGATGTTAGAACTTTTCAAGAACTGGAAGAAATATTTGAACACAAAGTTTGTCGAGAAAGACGAGACTCCAGAATTCATCGATCAATATGAGAGGATAAGAGATCACTGGCCCGCATTTGTGGCCTACAAGAAATCGGACAAGGGTAAGCAAAGGTCACTGACAAACAAGCAAAATGCTGCAAAGAAGAAGTATCACCATACCACGGGGTCAGGTGGCTACAGCAAAGCCCGGCCGTTGTGGGACAAAGCTGAGCAAGACCTGCTTGCTAAAGGGGTCCAACCAGCGACATTGCACTGGCCAGATCGGGCAAGGACTTGGTTCTTCGGGGTTGGGGGAACTTTGGACCCAGAATCAGGGAAGTGTGTTTGGATGAACGATCAACTTGCAATACCCATCAAGAAGCTTGAGAAAGCAATCAAGGCAGTGCAGGAAGGGACATTCATTCCCGACAAAGAGAAGGGCGAGTTGACAGAGGCCCTCAGGAATCCTGAACACCCTGGACAAACACGAGGCACATCAGGCTCTGTTCCGTGGGTGCATGGGTTTCCCGACAGCGGTGGTTATAGAAGCTCAGTGCAAGATTAGCGAAACTAGAGGAACTTGAGAGCCAGCGAGCTACCGGCCAACCATCTCAGCGGCACGAAGATCCTTCATTCGACGCTGCCCCAGAAGCTACCCCACCATCTCAGTAGAGAAGCAGCGTGGCTTCCACGGAGCTCGTTCAGCCTGATTTCATGGCTCCTCGCTACCCCGTGGATAGTATCAGGGAGGCTGAACATTGTGTGCTAATGACGAAATGCCAGAACCTGACCTTGAAGGCGGCGGTCGGCTCTGTTGTACCTCCTCGAGCTGAGGGAACTTTCCATTACCGTCTGATTCCACATGGCTATGCTATTGTGACGGTGGATGAAATAATGGAGGGATTTGAGGGGCTGGAGCTTGACTACCCTACAGGTGAAGGGGATATTCTTCTGGAAAATGCTTTAAGGAGTACCTATCTATGGAGAAAGGAGTACATCAAGCTTCCAAACTGGACGCCTCAGCAGACTCAACTGGATGAGGCCCCTCAGCAGACTCAGCCGGATGAGGCCCCTCAGCAGAGTCCTCTTCCGCCTCAGCTATCTCCGGCGTGTTAGCGGACTCCGCCTCCTCTGGCGCATCAGCGCACTCAGCATCCTCCTCCGCCTCCTCCGGCGCGTCAGCGGACTCCGCCGCCTCAGCAACGGCGGAAGAGAGATGCCGCCGCTTCGGAAGCTAGCAGTACAAGAGGCGGGAAGAAATTCAAATTTGGTCCAAGCCTCAAGGCTCCTCCAAAGTTACAATATGAGAGGACTAACGAGGAAAACGCGGACATCATGGAAGCCGAAGTGCATGCCCATTTTGAACGGAAACGTCCACCTCCGAAAGAAACAATAGATCCGGTGAAAGCGAAGCGCACTCTGGATGCCCTTAAGCTACCACCACCGCCTCCGCCGCAATCCAACTATGACCGCTATATTGAAAAGACATATGATGAAGCACGTCGGTCGGGAAGTACTTCCAGTGCTGCAAGACGAAGAAGTGAGAAAACAATTCCCCAGCTCGGCGAACAGGAGAAGCAATCGTGCACCCCGCTCAAGGTGTCTAGCGATATCGCTAATCCGGGGCTACTGCCCGGTACCACTCTTGGTGATTATGTGGGCGATGATGTACAGTTTGAAATGGTTGAGGTAGTAGAGATCTTTAGATACGAGCACGGGAAGCCTCTCGTCAAACCTGATCAGCTGCCGCATCTACCAACGATGATGCGAAGATTGCATAACTGGTACTTGGAAACCTGCAGCAAGGATGGGACCGACAGTATATTGCTGGGAATTAAAGATGAGCACGACTTCATTGCAGTTGAGGTGATGCCTATTGAATTTGTGGAATTATTTCAGTTATTCAATCAAGACGCCCTCGACAAACAACTCATGACTTGCTATTGTCTGTAAGTATTACTTCTGTAATTAAGTCTCTAGCTCAGCTCATTCATTGCATGTATATATAATTATCCTCACTATATTATGTAGATTGAAGATCATCAAATGCAAGAGAGGACAAAACTATGACATTGGGTTCATTAGCCCAAATACCGTAAATGAATGGACGGTAGCAAACAGAGCCAAAGATACCGAGGATAACTTGCTAAAAGCGTTCCTTCGACATCAAAACAAAAGGGAAATACTCTTTCCTTACAACTTCAAGTGAGTGTTACTGTCTTGTGCATATTCGGTTTCGCTTACTCGAGGGTAAGTATTGTAATTGATGAGTTATGCGTGCGTAGCTTCCACTTTATTCTGCTATCCATTAAGCTTGACGAGGGAGTAGTAACTGTCTTAGACTCGAGATGTAAAGATCCTACGGATTATGCGAACATGAGTGAAATGCTCCAGAAGTAAGTTCAATCATTATCGCACCATATCGGCAACTTTCGTTCATTTCCTGATAACAAGTAATCATTTTCTTTGTCGGGCAGGGTTTGGAAAATTTTCACCGCAATGGTTCCGGGTCTGCAGAAGGAGCTACGATTTACATACCCCAAAGTAAGTAGTACTAGCTAGTTCCGCGCATCTCTCAATGATTCTAGTTTCATCAATACCATTATCATCCTTAATTATCAGTTTGATTGAAATCTATTCTCGTAAAGTGCTTGCGGCAGGAAGGCGGGAATAATTTATGTGGATACTACGTTTGTGAGTTCATGCGCCACTCGACCTCTGAGCGGGCCTCCTCTGACCAACAATTTCAAGTACGTAAACAATATTCACACTTCTATTTTATTACCATCAATTGTGTTGAGTTTCATTCATATATATGTATTGACCCCCTTCTTTAAATTAGATGCGGCAGATGCGGGAAGAACTCCTACCACATGATCGCATACGAGCAATTCAAGAGGAATTGGCGGGATTCTTTCTTGACCACGTCATACATGACAAGGGAGAATACCATATGGAATTGCACGATGTTGGTAGATGATGTCAGGGATCGTAAGACATGTTATATTGTATATACGTAGTAGCGTCGGATAGATATACGAAAACTTGTTGTTCGACCAAGCACGCAGAAAGAGAGGTCACTTCTCTCTATATATGTTCATGACGATGTTGTGTAATTAATGGTTCCTTCATTTGCTTACTAGCTAGCACCGAGTTCTCTCTATATGTAGTAGCTAAAGTCGACCAAGCTGATACGTCTCCAGCGTATCTATAATTTATGAAGTATTCATGCCATGTTTACAACAATTTTATATGGTTTTGGTATGATTTGATTAGAACTAACCCGAACTGACGCTGTTTTCAGCAGAACTACCGTGGTGTCGTTTTTTGTGCAGAAATAAAAGTTCTCGGAATGGGCTGAAAATTTACGGTGATTTTTTATGGACCAGAAGAAGCCCCCAAAGGACAAGAGTTGGGCCAGAAGAGTCCCGAGTCAACGACAAGGGTGGAGGGCGCGCCCCCTACCTTGTCGCTGACTCGTGGACCCCCTTGACGTGAATCCGACGCCAAAAATTCCTATAAATCTAGAAACCCCCAGAAAGAAATCTAGATTGGGAGTTCTGCCGCCGCAAGCCTCTGTAGCCACGAAAAACCAATTGGGAGCCTATTCTGGCACCCTGCCAGTGGGGGAAACCATCACCGGTGGCCATCTTCATCATTCCGGCGCTCTCCATGAACTACTCCTCGGGGCTGAGGGTATGTACTAGTAGCTAAGTGTTTGATCTCTCTCTCGTGTTCTTGATTTGGCACGGTCTTGATGTACCGCGAGCTTTGTTATTATAGTTGGAGCATATGGTGTTTCTCCCCCTCTACCTTCTTCTGATGAATTGAGTTTTACCTTTGAGGTTTCACTATTATCGGATTGAATACTATTATGGATTTGAGAACACTTGATGTATGTCTTGCGTGGGATACCCGTGGTGACAATGGGGTGTTCCATTGATTCACTTGATGTATGTTTTGGCACTCAACTCACGGATTCCTGAGGTGACATTGGGGTAATCTATGCATAGGGGTTGATGCACGTTTTCGTCCTTGTTTCTCCGGTAGGAATCTTGGGGCACTCTTTGAGGTTCTTTATGTTGGATTGAATATTATGAATCTGAAGTTGTTTGATCCATATCGTATAATTGACCCACGGATACTTGTGGTGACATTGGAGTATCTAGGTGACATTAGGGTTGATTGATGTGTGTCATATGGTGTTATTTTACTACGAACTCTAGGGCTGTTTGTGACACTTATAGGAATAGCTCAATGGATTGATCGGAAAGAATAACTTTGAGGTGGTTTCGTACCCTACAAGCAATTTCATCTTATGTTCTCCGCGATAGGAACTTTGGAGTGACTTTTGTCGCACATTGAGGGATTGCCATATGATCTAATTATGTTATCATTGTTGAGAGAACTTGCACTAGTGAAAGTATGAACCCTAGGCCTTGTTTCCAAGCATTGCAATACCGTTTTTGCTCACTTTTGTTACTTGCTACCTTGCTGTTTTTATATTTTCAGATTACAAAAACCTATATCTACCATCCATATTACACTTGTATCACCATCTCTTCGCCGAACTAGTGCACCTATACAATTTACCATTGTATTGGGTGTGTTGGGGACACAAGAGACTCTTTGTTATTTGGTTGCAGGGTTGTTTGAGAGAGACCATCTTCATCCTACACCTCCCACGGATTGATAAACCTTAGGTCATCCACTTGAGGGAAATTTGCTACTGTCCTACAAAACTCTGCACTTGGAGGCCCAACAACGTCTACAAGGAGAAAGGTTGCGTAGTAGACATCAAGCTCTTTTCTGGCGCCGTTGCCGGGGAGGTGAGTGCTTGAAGGTATATCTTTAGATCTTGCAACTGAATCTTTTAGTTTCTTGTTTTATCACTAGTTTAGTTTATAAAAGAAAACTACAAAAAAATGGAATTGAGGTTGCCACATATTATTCATCTTTTTAATGTCTTTCGTGAAAATGATGGAAAGAAAATTGTGCTCAAGTGTTAGAAGAAGAAGTCTATAAAATGTTTGGCACAAAATCTTTGAATGATGAGCATGATTGCAATGTTGTTAGTATTAATTCTTTGAATATCCATGATGCTAATGATATGCAAAGCCATAAGCTTGGGGATGCTATGTTTGATGAAGATGATATTTTTTGTCCCCCGAGTTTTGATGAGCAAATTTATTATGATGAAAGCATACCTCCTATTTATGATGATTATATTGATGAAACTGGGTTTGGAAGAGTGTCGACTCTAGGTAGTATTGATCCCACTATTTTGGACGGTGTTGAATCTTTTCACAATATTGATAAAAGTGGATTTGGAGAGGTCATGCCTTTATTTAGTAATGATTCCACTATCTTGGAAGAGGTTCCAATTGATTATGATGAGAACAAAGTTGCTACTTATGATGATTATTGTGATGACACTTATGTAATAAAAAGTAGTGATGATTATATTCATAAAGCTTCTCATAATAATGATTACCCTTTTTCTGAACATTATTCTTTTAATGTGGAATCAATTTATAGTATTCAAGTTTCTTATGATACTCCCACTATTCCGAATGAGAAGAATTTTGCTTATGTGGAGAGTAGTAAAATTTCTATGCTTGTGGATCATGAAAAGAATGCTTTGTGTGATAGCTATATTGTTGAATTCATTCATGATGCTACTGAAAATTATTATGAGGGAGGAATATATGCTTGTAGGAGTTGCAATAATATCAAGTTTCCTCTCTATGTGTTGAAAATCTTGAAGTTTTGCTTGTTTTACCTTCCTATGCTAGTAGATTCTTGTTCCCATAATTTGTTTGCTCACAAAATCCCTATGCATAGGAAGTGGGTTAGACTTAAATGAGCTATTCATATGCTTCATGATGCTCTCTTTGTGTTTCAATTCTTATCTTTTATGTGAGCATCATTAAAATCATCATGCCTAGCTTAAAAGGCATTAAAGAAAAGCGCTTGTTGGGAGACAACCCAATATTTATCCCTACTGTTTTTGTGTGTTCACATGATTAAGCTACTGTAGTAATCATGTTTTATAGCTTTTGTTTGAATAAAGTGCCAAGTAAAGCCTTTGGGATAGTGTGGTTGATAGTTGATTTGATTCTGTGCAAAAACAGAAACTTTTGCATCCAGTAACAGAATTGTTAAAATTCACTAGAACTTTGAAAAACTCTGAATTTTTTACAGAGGATTTATATACAAATTTTATACGTTGCCCTAATTTTTCAGCATTTTTGGAGTAACATCAGTATGATTTAAATTCAGATCTTCACAGACTGTTCTGTTTTTGACAGATTCTGTTTTCGATGCATAGTTTGCTTGTTTTCTAGTTTCTATGGCTTATATTGCTTAATATAAATTGTAGAAATGATAGGGTACAGAAGGAATCATGTGATAAAAATTATGAATTTTGTATTGACAGTACCAAAGTGAATGATTTATTTTATTATACTAACG
Source organism: Thinopyrum elongatum (assembly GCA_011799875.1). Lineage (NCBI taxonomy): Eukaryota > Viridiplantae > Streptophyta > Magnoliopsida > Poales > Poaceae > Thinopyrum > Thinopyrum elongatum. The sequence continues at coordinate 581,135,947 of CM022299.1, forward strand.
GATCTTACGAGTTTTCCGTTAAGTTTTGTGTGATTGAAGTTTTCAAGTTTTGGGTGAGATATCGATATGAGGAGAATAAGGAGTGAAAATATCCTAAGCTTGGGGATTCCCAAGGCACCCCAAGGTAATATTCAAGGAAGATCCAAGCAACTAAGCTTGGGGATGCCCCGGATGGCATCCCCTCTTTCGTCTTCAATCCATCGGTAAATTTACTTGAGGCTATATTTTTATTCATCACATGATATGAGTTTTGCTTGGAGCGTCATTTTATTTTATTAGGATTTGCTTGCTGTTATTTAGAGTAATGTTTTGTATCTTTTAGTTCAATAAAAATGTTAAGTATAGCCTTTACCATGCTTATTTTGCAAGCCTATATGTTGCTGTTTTGAAAACAGAAAGTTTTCTATCATTGTATGAATTATTGTGGAAAGTCAGAACATGGTAAAATCTGGAAATTTTTAAAAAATGAGTAACAACAAATTTTATACAGTTTGGTAAATTTTAAGAATTTTTGGAGTTAGGTAAGTATGAGTACAATTGCACTCTTTATAGACTGTCCTGTTTAGACAGATTGCTGTTATGTTTGCATATGTTTGCTTATTTAATGATTCTATTTGAGGATAGGAGTATTAAATATGCAGAGGCATTTAGTATGCAATGTTAAATAATAATTTTAGTGATTTGCTACAGTAGAGAATGAGAAGGTTTTGCATTTGATTTATACTAACTTTTCTTACGAGTTCTTGTTGAGTTCTGTGTGGATGAAGTTTTTAAGATTTAGGGAAACCATCATATAAAAGGAATTAAGGAGACACAAAAGCTCAAGCTTGGGGATGCCCAAGGCATCCCAATATAATATTTCAAGAAGTGTCAAGCATCTAAGCTTGGGGATGCCCCAGTAGACATCCCACATTTCTTCATCAAGAATTATCGGTTAGTATCGGTTGAGCCTAAGTTTTTGCTTCTTCACACGATGTGTACTATTTTTAGAATGTCATTTTTTTTTGTTTTGCTTGCTGTTTGAATAAAGTACTTAAGATCTAAATTTTCTTTATGAGAGAGAGTCTTCACATAGCTACTTAATTATTTGACTACTCATTGATCTTCACTTATATCTTTTTGGAGTAGTTTGTCATTTACTCGTGTGCTTCACTCATATCCTATGAGTAAATGGTTGAATGAATTGAATATCATAAATCTGAAATTATATATGCTTCATATGCTTATACCATGGGGAGTAATGACTTCACATATAAGAAGTAGAGGTAGTAAATTTATTGAAAGTTAGCAAACATAGTATTGGTCACTTGAACAATTCATGAAAGAATATTGAAGGAAGAGAGATTTCACATATAAATATACTATCTTGGACATCTTCTATGATTGTGAGCCCCATTAATTATTTTCAAACTTGATCAAATTAGTTGAAGTTGGACAAGGAAGACAACATAATGAGTTATGTTTGGGTATATTTGTATAGAAGTTATATTGTTATGGATCCTCCAACATGTGGTGCTTGCTTTTTAGAATCTTTTGCTAGCCAAAATTTCTGTACTAAGTAGAGATACTACTTGTGCATCCAAAAACCCTTAAATCCCGTTTCATGCCATGAGTGTCCACCATATCTACCTATGGATTGAATAAGATCCTTCAAGTAAGTTGTCATCGGTGCAAAAAGCAATAAAAATTGCCCCTAAATATGTATGATATTTTATTGTAAGGGAAAATAAGCATTGTACGAACTTGTGATGGTAAAGAAATAAAAGCGACGGATTGCATAATAAAGGTTGCTATCACAAAGGGCAATACAACGTGACGTTCCTTTGCATTAAGGGTTTGCACATCCAAAATTATAAAGCGCATGACAACCTCTGCTTCCCTCTGCGAAAGGCCTATCTTTTACTTTCATGTATTTACTTTTACGCAAGAGTCAATAGTATTCCTTCTTATTTAAACCTCAATTATTCTTTAGTTGGCAAGCATCATGTGATGGGGAAAGATCTAAGCATATATGGCCATTCAAATATATTTGATCATGAATTATTATTGTTGACAATTATCTATATGATAAATAAGTTGGGAGGCGAAACATTAAGCCCCTATCTTTCTCTGTGTTCAATGGATGCTATTTGTTCTAAAAATATGCTTTGAGTGGTAGCAATCATGGAAGACTATATGATAGTTGAGTATGTGGGATTTGCTAAATCAAAGCTCTTACATAGACCCTTCCTGAAAATAAGATGAATTGCAATTGTTTGATGTCTAAGAACATAGTTTGTTAGTTTTCAAGAAAGTTTATGGTCTATGCTTTAACATGTGAATAGCTTGTTACTTGATCATGAGAAGCTTTATGATATGAGCTACTGTTATGATATATAATGATGCTAGAAAAAGTGATTGAAATTATCATTGATCAAACTTGTGCACTTACTAGCATTCACACTTCATAAATTATTTCCTTTATCATTTACCTACTCGAGGACGAGCAAGAATTAAGCTTGGGGATGCTGATACGTCTCCAACGTATCTATAATTTATGAAGTATTCATGCCATATTTACAACAATTTTATATGGTTTTGGTATGATTTGATTAGAACTAACCCAGACTGACGCTGTTTTCAGCAGAACTACTGTGGTGTCGTTTTTTGTGCAGAAATAAAAGTTCTCGGAATGGGCTGAAAATTTACAGTGATTTTTTATGGACTAGAAGAAGCCCCCGAAGCACAAGAGTTGGGCCAGAAGAGTCCCGAGTCAGTGAAAAGGGTGGAGGGCGCGTCCACCCCCCTAGGGCGCGCCCCCCTCCCTTGTCGCTGACTCGTGGACCCCCTTGATGTGAATCCAACGCCAAAAATTCCTATAAATCCAGAAACCCCCAGAAAGAAACCTAGATCGGGAGTTCCGCCACCGCAAGACTCTGTAGCCACGAAAAACCAATCGGGAGCCTCTTCCGGCACCCTGCCGGAGGGGGACCGGTGGCCATCTTCATCATCCCGATGCTCTCCATGACGAGGAGGGAGTAGTTCACCCTCGGGGCTGAGGGTATGTACCAGTAGCTAAGTGTTTGATCTCTCTCTCTCTCTCGTGTTCTTGATTTGGCACGGTCTTGATGTACCGCGAGCTTTGTTATTATAGTTGGATCATATGGTGTTTCTCCCCCGCTACCTTCTTGTGATGAATTGAGTTTTACCTTTGAGGTTTCACTATTATTGAATTGAATACTATTATGGATTTGAGAACACTTGATGTATGTCTTGCGTGGGATACCCGTGGTGACAATTGGGTGTTCCATTGATTCACTTGATGTATGTTTTGGCACTCAACTCGCGGATTCCCGAGGTGACATTGGAGTAATCTATGCATAGGGGTTGATGCACGTTTTCGTCGTTGTTTCTCCAGTAGGAATCTTGGGGCACTCTTTGAGGTTCTTTATGTTGAATTGAATATTATGAATCTGAAGTTGTTTGATGCATATCATATAATTGACCCACGGATACTTGTGGTGATATTGGAGTATCTAGGTGACATTAGGGTTGATTGATGTGTGTAATATGGTGTTATTTTACTACGAACTCTAGGGTTGTTTGTGACACTTATAGTAATAGCTCTATGGATTGATCGGAAAGAATAACTTTGAGGTGGTTTCATACCCTACAAGCAATTTCATCTTATGTTCTCCGCGATAGGAACTTTGGAGTGACTTTTGTCGCACGTTGAGGGATTGCCATATGATCTAATTATGTTATCATTGTTGAGAGAACTTGCACTAGTGAAAGTATGAACCCTAGGCCTTGTTTCCAAGCATTGCAATACCATTTTTGCTCACTTTTGTTACTTGCTACCTTGCTGTTTTTATATTTTCAGATTGCAAAAACCTATATCTACCATCTATATTACACTTGTATCATCATCTCTTCGCCGAACTAGTGCACCTATACAATTTACCATTGTATTGGGTGTGTTGGGGACACAAGAGACTCTTTGTTATTTGGTTGCAGGGTTGTTTGAGAGAGACCATCTTCATCCTACGCCTCCCACGGATTGATAAACCTTAGGTCATCTACTTGAGGGAAATTTGCTACTATCCTACAAAACTCTGCACTTGGAGGCCCAACAACGTCTACAAGGAGAAAGGTTGCGCAGTAGACATCACAAGCACGCAGAAAGAGAGGTCACTTCTCTCTATATGTAGTGGCTAGCTAAAACAATATGAAACCCCTAAACCCTCCAAAACCCCTAATTAACCCCCCCCCCTTTCAAAAAAAAACAAAAACCCCAGCGCCTGCGAGCTGCTGACGCGTGGCTGCCTTTTAGTCCCGGTCGGTGTTACCAACCGGGACTGAAGGTCCTCCTTCCTGAGCGCCCCACAGCGGCCACGTGGAGCTCCTTTAGTCCCGGTTCGTAAGCCAACTGGGACTAAAGGTTTTGGGCATTAGTCCCGACCACTTTGTCCCGGTTGCAGAACCGGGACTAAAGGACCTCTGGAACCGGGACTAGTGCCCTGTTTTCTACTAGTGTTGGGTATTTAGTTGCTTCAAAAACTCTAGCAAGCATTTCTCTATGTCTTTTTTATGACGTGACCATGTCTTTTCATTAATGGTATTTGGGTCAATGAACCCAATGCCATAGCATCCGTCTCTTTTCAATTCATAAATCTTCATTCTGCATAATACCACAGAAAGAATATAGTGAGGATAATTACAAGTAATGAACGAGCACAACTAGAGACTTAAATTACGGAAAGAAATCACTTACAGACAATAGCAACTAACGAGAGATTTGTCGAGTGCATCTTGATTGAATAACTGAAAAATTTCTTGAAACTCAACCCACAAATCTTTTTCATGAAAGTAATGCTCTGCCTTGACTTTCACCATGAGGGACTCTCGCCCGTTCTTTACTTCTCTCAGGTACCACTCATGCAATCTGTGCATTCTCATTGATAGAAGCAGGATCTACTTAGGCCTGACCAGAGGTTGGCCGGGGACATATTTCCATGCTACTTTGTCATCTTGAATCCCGGGGATAGGCTCGATCTCTAGGAGTTGATAAACAGTGACACCAGCCTCTTTAGCCATCCTTCTATGATCGTCGGTTATTACCAGCTGATCGGCGGTACTCACATGTGGTTGTACAATGAGCGGGGGGGTCGATTGCACTGCCTGTTCTCCCAGCTGAGGAACAGTTTTCCCACATTTTTTACCTGCTTGGATCGAGCTCGAGCTCGACTCCTGCTCTTTTTGTGCACGATATAACTTCTTAATAGGGTGCTCATAGTCTGAGTCCGTTCACTTCACAGCTAGTTGAGCATTATCAATAAAGTGTTGTACGACTTCCTCAGGTATTTTCTCCTTTGGTGGCGGGGGCGGTTTCGGTGCAAAAAAGGCCTTCACTTGGCCAGCCACTTCGGCGTTGTTTTCCTCGATGGTCATGTGGTAAGCCAACTTCTTTTTGGCAGGAGGAGAGGCTTTCTTGCTTGGTGCTCTCTTCCACTTTGGAGAAGTTGACGCGTCCGAGATCGATATGGCGGACTTACGCTGATGGGCTCCGTCTCGGGGTGGAGCGGTGGAGTCGGCTGACGCGGTGGCGGACTAGCGCCGCGCTCCGTCTCGGGGTTTGGCGGTCGAGTTGGTTGACGCGGAGGTGGACTTGGAGGAGGAGCCGGCTGACGCGGCGGACTTGGAGGAGGAGTCGGTGGCCTTGGAAAGACGATGCAATCCTTTCTCCATCGAATGATACGGCGTATGGCCTCTCCCAGTGTGCGCTCCTCGTCACCTCCATGAATGTCAAGCTCTAGTTCATTATATCCCGACATCACTTCATCCACCCCGACACGAGCATAGCCAGCTAGAATCAGATTGCGATGGAAGGTTGCTTCAGGGGGATTTGTTAAAGCATAGCCGTCCGGCACCTTCATTGATATGTTCTTCACCTTAATGTGTAGCTCGCAAGGTGTCGCACGTTTCATACCATCCACGGGGTATCTAGCCAGCAGTGCATCATCGGCCGAGGTGGAACCCACACTGCTTCTCAGCATAGATGGGACGGTGCTATCCCATGCTGGATCTGCTTGCTGCTGCCGCTGCTGAGACGCCCTTTCCTGGATAAGTGAGTCGACATGCTCCTGCTGCCGCATGAAAGTGCGTTCCAACTCCGCGTGCTTTGATTCTACCAGTTGAAGGCGGACTGCTTCCTCCTTCCTCTGCTCCTCCTCCAGCTTCCTCTTCTCCTCCTCCTGCTGCTTCTTTCTCGCACGGCTTCTGTAAGTGGCGTTCCAATCCGCAAACCCCTCAAACCACGGAACAATGCCTTTGCCTCGTGTTCGTCCCGGGTGTTCAGGATTCTTCAGGGCGTGCGTAAGCTCGTCATTCTCTCTCTCGGGCTTGAGCTCCCCCGTTCGAGCCTCTTGTATTGTAACAAGTAAAGCATCGGAGGCTTCTTTAAGACTTGCCCGCTCCATAACCAGCCCTGTGTTTGGGTCCAACTCCCCCCCATGCGCATAAAACCAAGTCCTGCACCTATCGGGCCAACTCAATGTAACTGGAGTGACCCCTGCAGCAATCATCTGTTCCTCAGCTAGATCCCACTTAGGACGGGCGACCTGGTAGCCACCTGGCCCCAGAGTATGGTGTCACTTCTTTTTTCGCAGCATTAATCTTGGTAATTCTGGACCGTTCCTGAGCTTCTTTCGATTCCTTGAACTTCACGAAAGCGTCCCAGTGATCTCTTGCCTTCTCCAGTACTCCCTTGAATGCTGGAGTCTTCTTTCCATCTGCTTCGTACTTGTTCCATATTCTTTTCTTGTGGTTGCAGAATGCAATTGCCATCTTCTGAAGAGCACTCTTCCCGACTTTCTCCCATTCTGCATCTGTCAAATGATCTGGTAGGGTGAAATGTGACATTAGCGATTCCCAAAGCAGATCTTTTGCTCTTTCGGAGACAAAACTAACTCCTTCATCTCCCTTTGTTGGCTTATTCCATTCTTGAACGGAGATCGGGATTTGGTCCTTGACAATAACTCCGCATTGACGAGTAAACTTGTCCGCATTCTTCTTAGGTTCAAGCGGTTCGCCATTTGGTTTGATGGCATCGATGTTGTACTTTATGCCAGCCTGCAACCTTTTGGCCGGGCCTCATACTGCCCTGCTTGTAGAAGATTTGCTTGATCCGGAGGGCTAAAAGAAGAAAGATCGATTCGTTTATATATATATATATATATATATATATATATATATATATATACAAATCAATTAATACATGTAATGATCACCAGATGGCTTATATAAATATACCTCGCCGGTCTTTGTTATTTGAAGGACATTTCCTTCGTCATCATTGTTGTGGCCTTCATCTATTCGTTCGTCTTCATCAAATATCATACCCTCACCGGAATTGTTCAGATATTGCGAGCCGTCATCTTCGGGTTCATTGTCTGGGCTCGGGGAGCGTATGATGTCGAACATGGTCTCTTCTCCGTCTCTGCCGGTATCGTCCATAGCTTAACTAATCCAGAAGAAAGATAAAACAATTTAGTATTCAAATTAGAATGCAGTCAATAAGGAAAAACTGAATCATAGTAGATAATATGCATCTCGAATAATATCATTAATACAGCTTGAATAATCCAGATAATATGCATCATCGAATATAATCTCGAATACATCGTCTCGAATACATCTCGAGTATTATCACTAATACATCTTGAATATTATCATATATATAACATCACTAGCTAATATAGATCGAATATTATCGAAGAATCTAGTTCACTCGCGGTTCCTTAGGCGCGGGCGGTGGACACCCAAAGAGAAGGAACCATCACAGGATCATAGCTCGGGTGAGATCCATGAAGAACCTGCCAGGTATTGGAGAACCTGACGTCCAACGCAATCATGTAGTGACGGACGTGCTCGTCCTCCTCCCTGACACGGCGACATACCACCTCCGCGGGGGCAGGCTGCCTCCGCACCAAATGTGGCCCACGCGACCGCCACCAAAGAAGCTCCGGGTCGATGACGGGAGCCCGGTTCCTCACTAAGCTGCGCGCCCCGGAAGGTAGCACCTCCCAGTGCCAGCCGGGCGGAACCCAGTCCCAGACATGGTGCCTCTGAAGTAGGTCGTCGCCAACGAGTCGACGACGAGGATGCGGGCCAGGCATCGTCCTATCCAAAAATGTTTCTATGCAAATTTAACATTTTTTTTAAATGCTTGATTACGATTTTTGAAATTCTTGTTCACTCGATTTTGCAAATACATGACAAACTTTAGCAAATACAACATTAAGATATTAACACTAAAATATTTTTAATACATGGTCAACTTTCTATGCAAATTTTTTCTATGCTTGGTCAAAATTCCTTCTATATATACTATGATACAACATTAAAAGTATAAAAAACAAAAAAACATTCATCTAACATTTCTATGTCTAACATTCATCTAACATTTCTATATATAACTAAAAGTATAAAAAAACTAAAAAACATTCATCTCTAACTTTCTATAACAGAAAAACAGAAAAGAATTACATATCCATATCTAACATTCATCTAACAAAAATTACATATCTATTCTATCACCATTTCTATGAACATATCTAACATTCATCTAACAGTTCCAAAAAATGAAAAAAAAGGAAAAAAAAAGAGGGCTCACAGCGAGGAGGAGGAGGGGATCGGTGCGGGCAGGGCGTCGGCGAGAAGCGGGGGCGGCGAGGGCTCGAAGAGGAGGGCCGGCGAGGAGGTCCGGCCGTCGACGAGGATCGATGGCGCGGCACGCGATGCTCGGGGAGGCGCGGCGGCGTCGAGGCTTGGAGAGGAGGGCGCGGGTGGCGTCGGGGATCGGGGAGGAGGCGTGGGCGGCCGGTGTCGGGGGCGGCGACGAGCTCCGGCGTCGGGGGAGGCGAGACGGCGTCGGGGTAGGCGACGACGGCAGCCTGGCGGCGTCCTCTGTAGTGGTCGGCCTTGAGAGAAGCAGAGAGATGTGAAAATGTTCAAGTGTTGTATATATATGCGGACACCTTTAGTCCCGGTTGGAGACACCAACCGGGACTAAAGGTGAATATTCACCAGGCCAAGCGGCGGGAGGCCAGGCCTTTAGTCCCGGTTGGTGGCTCCAACCGCGACTAAAGGGGGGCCTTTAGTCCCGGTTGGAGCCACCTACCGGGGCTAAAGGCCTGGTGCTTGCGCAGGCGCGGTGTAGGGCAAGTTTAGTCCCACCTCGCTTGGCAAGAGGCGCCCGCACCAGTTTATAAGCCCCGCCGCGGAATCTTCTTCGAGCTTCTCTCTAAAGCAGGCCTTGTGGGCCTACCGAACCTGTCCTGCCCTGTGGTCCCTACTGGGCCGTGCGGGCCTGAATCCTGGACCAACTAGTAGATGGGTTTCTAGTCGTATATAGGCCGTGGCGGCCCAGTAGGCGGGCTTTTTTTAATTAATTTATTTTCCATTTTTTTTGTTTTCAGCTTTATTTTTTTTCTTCTGTTTCTGTGTTGTTTTTTGCTTTATTTAGAGTTTCTGAGTGAATCTTTTTGCTTTAGGTCACAAAAATTATAAACTTTCTGTTAGTGCCAGTAGTTTTCAAATTTGAATAGTTTAAATTTGAATTATTTGAAATTTGTGTGAATCACTAGTTTGTGAATAACTTTACTTCAAAAATAGATTTTTGAGTGATTCTTTTTCCTGCTGTTTAATATTAGTGTGTTTTATCATTATATTCAATTTTGTAATTCTTAGGTTATTTTAAATGGGTGTTTTAATCAAAAACAGATTCTGTTTAGCTCTTTTCATTTTATAGCTCAAAAAAATCATTAAATGCATGAAAAATAGCGAATGAAGTCAGAAAGGGTTGAAAATTGATGACGTGGCTTTGAATGGTGCATGTTGAACACACAAAATGTCTGGAGTTGAAATAAGTTTAAAAAAATGAAATGCCTTTGTAACAGATGAGTTTTCGTCCGAAAACCTGATACTTCGAAAGAGATTGTCCTTTTGTACTCGAAGTGCATCCAGTTTTTGTCGTAACCCTCTCAACTTTTTAGCACATGCTATGTGGGTGAAATGATGATACCATGCCAACTTTCAACCTTTTCAGAGTTCATTTGTAGTGCTTTTCAATTTCAGGGTCATTTAGCTCAAAAAAATCATGTAATTGCATGAAAAATAGCGAATGAAGTCAGAAAGGGTTGAAAATTGATGATGTGGCTTTGAATGGTGCATATTGAACTCACAAAAAGTCTGGAGTTGAGATAAGTTTAAAAAAAATGAAATGCCTTTGTAACAGATGAGTTTTCGTCCGAAAGCCTGATACTTCGAAAGAGATTGTCCAGTTTGTACACGAAGTGCATCCAGTTTTTGCCGTAACCCTCTCAACTTTTTAGCACATGCTATGTGGGTGAAATGATGATACCATGCCAACTTTCAACCTTTTCAGAATTCATTTGTAGTGCTTTTCAATTTCAGGGTCATTTAGTTCAAAAAAATCAGTAAATGCATGAAATAATTTGTTTGGACATAATATTGCTTCGCGTTTCAAATGCCAAAACACATAAGTACCCTAACTATTACAAAGATTCCCTCCGGTTTGTCTGAAGTGGGACTTTCTAGATATATAAGTCCGAAAACTCACTAGAGAAGAAAGTGATGACGGTGAAGCCGGTCACATTCCAGAGGGGGATCTTGGGGTATAAAACTTTTTCTTCGCGTGTGTCCCTTTGCGCCGTAACCATGGACAATCTTCATCATTTAACAGGATATTCAGGTCAATATTCACTGTGAAGGGAGCAATTTCATGAAACTTTTCATAATCTTCTGACATATCTGTCTTGTCCTCCACTCCCACGATGTTTCTTTTCCCTGAAAGAACTATGTGGCACTTTGGCTCCTCGTAGGATGTATTCGCTTCCTTATCTTTTCTTTTTCTCGGCTTGGTAGACATGTCCTTCACATAGAAAACCTGCGCCACATCATTGGCTAGGACGAATGGTTCGTCTACGTACGCAAGATTGTTGAGATCCTCTATTGTCATTCCGTTCTGCGGGTCTTCCTTTACCCTGCCTCCTGTCAGATTGACCCATTTGTACCGAAACAAAGGGACCTTCAAACCATGTCCATAGTCAAGTTCCCATATCTCCTCTATGTAACCATAATATGTGTCCTTTGGCCTATTGGTGTTTGCTGCATCAAAGCGGGCACCACTGTTTTGGTCGGTACTCTTTTTATCTTGGGCGATCATGTAAAATGTATTCCCATTTATCTCGTACCCTTTGAAAGTCAATATAGTCGAAGATGGTAACTGGGACAGCAAGTACAGCTCATCTGCAACCGTGAAAGTCCCCGTTTGTTCACGTGTAATCCAGTCGTCAGACTGCTCCGGGTGTTTGGAGCGTAGAATATTCTTGTGTTCCTCGATATACGGAGCCACCAAGGTGGAATTTTGTAGAACTGTGTAGTGTGCTTGCGCCCAAGAATGCCCGTCCATACATATTACTTGGTCCCTTCCTAGCGTGCCTTTTCCACCCAATCTGCCCTCATGCCGCGATTCCGAAACACCAATCAGCTTATGGTCAGGAATAAAGTCAACACAAAACAAAATGACCTCCTCATTTTCATGGCACTTGGAGATGCTTCCTTCTGGCCTAGCACGGTTATGAACATATTTCTTTAAGACTCCCATGAACCTCTCAAAGGGGAACATATTGTGTAGAAATACAGGACCCAGAATGGCAATCTCGTCGACTAGGTGAACTAGGACGTGCGTCAGGATATTGAAGAAGGATGGTGGGAACACCAACTCGAAACTGACAAGACATTGCACCAAATCATTCTGTAACCTTGGTATGATTTCTGGATCGATTACCTTCTGAGAGATTGCATTGAGGAATGCACATAGCTTCACAATGGCTAATCAAACGTTTTCCGGTAGAAGCCCCCTCAATGCAACCGGAAGCAGTTGCGTCATAATCACGTGGCAGTCATGAGACTTTAGGTTCTGGAACTTTTTCTCTGCCATATTTATTATTCCCTTTATATTCGACGAGAAGCCAGACGGGACCTTCATACTGAGCAGGCATTCAAAGAAGATTTCCTTCTCTTCTTTGGTAAGAGCGTAGCTGGCATGACCCTGATACTGCTTTTGATGCATGCCGTCTTTTCCGTGCATACGTTGCTGGTCCTCCCGTGCCTCCGGTGTATCTTTTGTCTTCCCATGCACGCCCAAGAAGCCTAGCAGGTTCACGCAAAGATTCTTCGTCACGTGCATCATGTCGATTGCAGAGCGGACCTCTAGGTCTTTCCAATAGGGTAGGTCCCAAAATATAGATTTCTTCTTCCACATGGGTGCGCGTCCGTCAGCGTCATTCGGAACAGATTGTCCGCCAGGACCCTTTCCAAAGATTACTTTTAAATCCTTGACCATATCAAGTATATCATCACCAGTATGGTGGCGAGGCTTCTTCTGGTGATCTGCCTCACCTTTGAAATGCTTGCCTTTCTTTCTTATGTGATGCTTGATCGGAAAAATCGACGATGTCCCAGGTACACATTCTTCTTACATTTATCCAAATATATACTGTCGGTTGTCGGGGAAATGACACCTATGGGATCACGAGGACCCCTTCTACCGTTCGGCAGGGAAAGAGGCATGCACGGAGAGTAGATCCAACGATCAACACGAGGGATTTTTACCCAGGTTCGGGCCGCTGAGAAGCGTAAAACCCTAGTCCTGCTTTAGTGTATTGAGAGTTCTTGAGCTCTGGCTAGCTGCTACGCATGCAAACTGGGCCAGAAAGTCCAAAAGTCCCTCTCTGTATCGCCTTGGGCCTCCTTTTATACTAAGGGGCTACCACAGTGGCGTACAGCGCATCCAGGAGGTGTAAAGTTGCTACAGTGCACATACTTATCCCTGACGTCTTAGGACAAACGCACTTAATGTGCTGTTTATGTGTCCCTAACTTTATCGGGGACGGAAACAGAGCCCGTCCCGTCCGTCACTGCCTCACCCCATCACAACACGTATCCAGGATGACGAGGCTTGCGGGGCCAGGCTGGCAGGCTAGTTGCTGCGCTGGAGCAGTGGTAGGGCGGTGGGACCCTTGCTGTGTGCGAGTCTTGCCGGGGCCTCGCAAACGTTCCCGGCAAGAATCTTGCTGGGAACTTTGCCTTTTGGTCTTCACAAAGATCTGCATGCCACCACGCAGACGCCCCTGGATCGTGGTCTTGACATTGTCGATGGTGTCAGAGCTCTCAACCTCAAGGGTGATGGTCTTGCCGGGGCTTCGCTTCGCAGACCATCCTGGCAAAAACCTTGCCGCGGGTATGGCTGCAACTGCCCGTGCACAAGTATGGGGTACTAAAGGGCCCAAACTTCAGTACACCGACATTGGTATCATCTAAACAGTGCGTGCATGCGTGGTATCCCTTGTTTGTCTGTCCTGAAAGGTTACTGAGAGCAGGCCAATCATTGATGGTTACAAACAGGAACGCATGTAGGTCAAATTCCTCATGTTTGTGCTCATCCCACACACGTACACCTTTTCCATTCCACAGCTGTAAAAGTTCTTCAACTAATGGCCTTAGGTACACATCAATGTCGTTGCCGGTTTGCTTAGGGCCTTGGATAAGCACTGGCATCATAATGAACTTCTGCTTCATGCACAACCAAGGAGGAAGGTTATAGATACATAGAGTCATAGGCTAGGTGCTATGATTGCTGCTCTGCTCCCCAAAAGGATTAATGACATCTGCACTTAAACCAAACCATACGTTCCTTGCGTCATCTGCAAAGTCTTCGCACTTTCTCTCGATTTTTCTCCACTGCGACCCAACAGCGAGTACTCTCAACTTCCCATCTTTCTTACGGTCTTCTTTGTACCATCGCATCAACTTGGCATGCTCTTTGTTTTGGAACAAATGTTTCAACCGTGGTATTATAGGAGCATACCATATCACCTTGGCAGGAATATTCTTCCTGGGGCGCTCGCCCTCAACATCACCAGGGTCATCGCGGCTGATCTTATAGCGGAATGCACTACATACCACGCATGCATTCAAATCCTCGTACTCACCGCGGTAGAGGATGCAGTCATTGGGGCATGCATGTATCTTCTGCACCTCTAATCCTAGAGGGTAGACAGCCTTCTTTGCTTCGTACGTACTATCGGGCAATTCGTTGTCCTTTGGAAGCATCTTCTTTAACATTATTAGCAACTTTTCAAATCCCTTGTCAGATACGCCATTCTCCGCCTTCTATTGCAGCAATTCCAGTGTGGTACCCAGCTTTTTCTTGTCATCTTCGCAATTTGGGTACAACAATTTCTTGTGATCCTCTAACATGCGCTCCAACTTCAGCTTCTCCTTTTGACTTGCACAGTTTCTCTTTGCATGGGCAATGGCCCGACCAAGATCATCAGCGGGCTCATCTGATGCCTCTTCTTCAGCTTCTTCCCCCATTTCCGGCTCAGCTTCTTCCCCCATTGTAGTACCATCGTATTCAGGGAACCCATGGCCAGGATAGCTGTCATCATCCTCTTCTTCTTCATTCTCTTCCATTAGAACCCCTCTTTCTCCGTGCTTGGTCCAACAGTTATAGCCGGACATAAAACTGGACGTAAACAGGTGGACGTGAATGGTTCTTGAGTTAGAGTAATTGTGATCATTCTTACAGACAGCACATGGACAACACATAAAACCATCCGGCCGCTTGTTTGCCTCAGCCTCAAGCAGAAAAGTATGCACGCCATTAATGAACTGGGGAGAGCATCGGTCATCGTACATCCATTGCCTGCTCATCTTCATTACACAACACCGAAAAGACCAAATTAATACAAGTTCATACATAAAGTTCATACACACTTATTCTCAAAAAACAACATACAAACTCTCTAGCTAAAGCATTTAAATGCAAGAACAAATGCGATCAAGATCACAACTAAGGTAACAATTGATCCAACAGCATAATGATACCAAGCCTCATTATCAATGGCATATTTTCTAACCTTTCTAATCTTCAAGTGCATTGCATCCATCTTGATCTTGTGATCATCAACGACATCGGCAACATACAACTCCAATTTCATCTTCTCTTCTTCAATTCTTTTCAATTTTTCTTTCAAATACTCATTTTCTTTTTCAACTAAATTTAACTTCTCGACAAGAGGGTCGGTTGCAATTTCCGGTTCACATACCTCCTAGATAAAAATATCTATGTCAACTCGATGGGCATAATTGTCGTAAACATGAAATGCAACAAATATTTATAAAAGAGAATACACCACATCAGAATCATAAATCGGACAAGGGCCGTCGGGGACGGATATCAAAATCATGCCACTATGTATAACAAACAACGTACGGGTAAGAAAATTATACAAGTAACTATCTAAATCACACAAACATGATTTTTTTTTTATAAAAAGGATAAGAACAAGAGGCTCACCAAGGTGGTGCCGGCGACGGGACGGTGCGGGCGATCGACGGTGGTTAGGACGGGGACGGGAAGGCACTAAGTAAACCACATCTACATATGCAAACTAAGAAGTTAATTTGAGCTCTAATTGCATATAAATCAAATAAACTACCACATATAATTACTCCTAAACTAAAACCCACAAATCACTATACTTATAGAGCATTGCAAGAGCTAATCTAGCAATGAGAGATGAAAGGACAAAGTTGCTAACCTTTGTGAACACTTGGATGGATGAGGTGCCTTCAAATCTTGACAAATTTTGGCAAAAATGGAGGTGAGCTCGAGCAAGAGGGGAAGAAAACAGAGAGGAAAGGGGAAAAACAGAGAGCTTCAGCTCGGGCTGGACGATGCACTATATATAGTGATCGCTTTAGTCCCAATTGGTTATACAAACCGGGACTAAAGGTGCACCTCTAGTCCCGGTTTGTGACACGAACCAGGACTAAATGTGCTCGTGGGGGCACAAGCCTGACACAAGCCTGCCACCACCCCTTTAATCCCAGTTTGTGACACGAACCGGGACTAGAGGCACGCCACGAACCGGGACTAATGATGCCCGCCCCCTAGCCGTTGGAACCGGGACTAATGGGGCTCACGTAAAGTCGTTTTTCTACTAGTGTCGACACTGCAAGAACCTCGTGCTGAACATAAAGCATAATGGTTGTAACACCCCCAGTGGTTAGCCACAGTAATCCCATTTTGATAATGCCAAGTCAGCATGATTAACAGTGCATGATCATCATTAACATCATATTGCATTTCAACTCCTAAGTCAAAATTCAAATCTAAATAAAAGTGGAAAATAAAAGTTGTCCAAACCTGAAAACTAAAATGTGTCTCATGTTGCAAATATTCCCAAAGCATTTATAAAAATGATTGCAACATTTGTTGGAATTGTAAAAGGACTCGAACAACAAGAAACAGCAGCAACATAGCACTATTTAATCCTTTTCAAATTAAATAAAATCCAAACAAAAATATATGGACGCCAAACCAATTTCTAGCAGAGACTAATTTTGCACTGTTAATATTTGGATCAGTCTCATATTCTACAAAAGTCCAGAAGTAGCCTAGACATTTTTACAAAACAGAGAAAAGAATTAATAAAAAGAAAAAGGCAAAAGAAAAAAAAATAGAAAAAAAAAGGAAAAGCCCGCCCCCCCCCCCTTTTGATCATCCCGATATCGCCCATTCTATTTCTCATGCTTGCATTAGAATTGCTGTTGCTGCTGCTGCTTTACCTATTCTGATGCATAGCCTGTTCATTGTAACCTGCTGTTGATAATTACCTGCATATCCTAAACTGCTTAGTTTAGGCTGGGTAGAGACCTATCAGTGACCCCACTTATCCCGACTGCCGCGCTGGATCGTCAGAAGACCCGATCAACGGGATTGAAGACCAGGACCCGACACCGCAACATCACCCCCCTTAGTTGTAACGACACTGCAGCGTTACTATCGAGTGCCGAGGGTGAAACCTCATGTAGCACTTCTGATGTTAACTCTGTAGAGTATCTATTCGGTTGTGGTCATCGAGGGTGATTCCTCCTTCACCACTTCCGGTAACGACGCTGTCGTGCAACACATCAAGTGTGAACCCATCGAGGGTGAATCCTTCGAGTTCACCTTGACAGACACATCGAGTAGGAATCCAATGAGGGTGATACCTCGGATTCCCCTGATGTTATAGACACACGGATACTTGGACTTTACACTGTTCCTTGGATAGGCGGGTCGGCCCTGAGGGGTACCCGCGTGCGCCTGAGAGGCGAGTGTTGTGAAGACGGGTGCCTGTGTGGTGCCCGAGTGATGAATACGAGGCGCGGCCGGGCATTCTTAACCCTTGCCGCAAGTCCTCGAGACGGGGCGACGGGGTCACATCTTTCGTGAGTCTCTGCTCGTTTCCGCAAGCCCCTAGTCCTAGCGATTTGGATATTAGATCCGAGCAGGCCTCTGGTCTGATAGCACTAACCATCACGTGGGCATAGTATGGGCGTTCTGCATCGTAGCATCAGCCGACAGTTCTGTCAGACGTCCAGTTCAGCATTGTGGCACGGTCGGATCGTACCGACCCTCCGAGGCGGTGCTGGTATCCACCCTGCACACAACGACCCGGAGTGCACACGGCGATGGCCCAAGACCCCTGAGTGCTTAGGATGTAGACCGGCGGGGACCTCTCTGCTGAGCTTTAGGTAGGGCTGCGGTGTGTCGTTTGGCCGAGGCCAGGCATGACCCAGGAAAGTGTGTCCGGCCGAAGTTAATCGAGCGTGTTGGGTAAGTTGGTGCACCCCTGCAGGGAAGAATACTTCTATCGATAGCCTGTCCTACGGTAACGGACACTCGGAGCTGTATCCTGATTGATACAATTTTAGAACTGGATACTTGGATACTATGGCTCTGGGATTGCTTCTCGCAGGGAGTCGAGAAGGGATCTCCGGACGAGGTTGATGACTTTATGGCTCTGGGATTGCTTTCTCGCAGGGAGTCGAGAAAGGATCTCTGGGTGAGGATGAGACTTAATGATACTACTACATTATATTGTACTGTTCTACTCTCTTCTACTGCTGCAAGACCACTGAAGATGCTAGTCTTCGATAGGACTAGGCCTTCTCTCTATTCTTGCATTTCTGCAGCCCAGTCCACATATACAGCCTCCCCTTGAAAATGGTGCATATGTAGTGTAGATCCTTGCTTGCTGAGTACTTCTGAGTACTCACGGTTGCTTTGTTTTCCTTTTCTCCCCATATCAGTTTATCGTGACCAAGATGACGGAGCCCCTGAGACAGCTGCCCTGCCGACGATCGCTACTACTACTACCAAGATGGATGGATTCTGCTATGAGTTGACTGACGACCAGGAGTAGGATCGGAGGGTCCCAGGCAGGAGGCCTTCGCCTTTCGATCATAGTGTTTTATTTTGCCCCGCCTTTCTAAAGGCCTTTCTGTTTCTGTTTCATATCTGTACTCAGATATCTGATGCTTCTGCTGACGCTTGTTCGCAAGCTTATGTATTCGAGCCCTCGAGGCCCCTGGCTTGTAATATAAAGCTTGTATGACTTTATTTATGTTTTAGAGTTGTGTTGTGATATCTTCCCGTGAGTCCTTAGGCTTGATCGTGTGCATTTGCGTGTATGGTTAGTGCACGATCGGGCCGGGGGCGTCACAAGTTGGTATCAGAGCCGACTGACTGTAGGAACCCCCCTTTCCAACTCCTTGGCCGAAGTTGAGTCTAGTGGTCCAAAACTATTTTACTAACTTGGCTGTGTGGCTTACGGGCCCACGTCGCCAATTGGGTGGTATTAGGATCTTTTACTCCTCGATCTTTACTCTGGGACTCTGATCTCTCTTCTATTCGGGTTAAAATTTTACTAACTCCAACATTAGGCTCTCGTGCTCACGTCCACCCGGAGTTCTGAAAATATCCCCCCTTGCTTCAAGATTTTGGGCCAGGTTCTGCTTACAGGATCCTTTTATCGAGGGCACCCTGTGTTGTCACTTGCAGATTCCTCGCTCCGTCAGTTTTCTCCGACGTTGATGTAGCCTTTGCTATGTCTCATTGTGTACTCCCCTACCGCGTGCCTGTGCGCCGCCTAGCATGTCTAGCTTCTAAATTTGCGCCGTTGTGCTGTCCGCATGTACCTGACTCTGTGAATGGATTGGTATGTCTTTCAACGACTACTATTTTACATCTAATGCCCTTCCTGTTCATCTCTCGTGTTACGTCCTGAATAACTCCTTACACATGCAGTCTTTCTTGCTAAACTGCCCCTGTTGATTTGGCACGATGGCTGACGATCCTCCACCTCCACCCTATATTGCCGCCATGATGCAGCAGTTTGAACTCAACCGTCAGCAGTTTGAGCTTAACCGTCAGTTTATGACCGGAGTATTGGCTCAATTCCCAACTCAGAATGCTCAGCAACAGAATGCTCCAATAACTCTGCCAGAATTTGTGCTCCTCAATCCGTCCGTTTTCCGCAACTCCACCAATCCTATGGATGCTGATGATTGGCTTCGTGACATCCTGTTTGAGATGGAGTCAGCTAATGTTGCCCCTGACAGTTACGTCACCTTTGCGACATTCCACCTGAAGGGCCCAGCTGCTCAATGGTGGGAAAGCCACAAGGCTATGTTGCCTGCAGACACTGTAACCACTTGGCAGGAATTTCAGTCAGCTTTTCATGCACGTTACATTCCTCAAGGTCTGATGGACCAGAAGAAGCAGGAGTTCCGTAAACTCTCACAGGGCACAATGACGGTGGATGAATATCAGAGGAAATTCCTTGAATTATCCCGCTATGCTGCGGATGACGTCGACACTGACACTCGCAAGCAGGAGAAATTCCGTGAAGGACTGCGTACGGATATAAAACTTGCACTTGCTGTCCATGATTGCTCAGAGTTCGCAACGCTTGTCAGCAAATCTTTCCAAATTGAAACAGCTCTGACTGAGTACCAGGAGTCGCTCAAGCGCACTCATGGAGCTGGCTCATCCTCGGGTCAGCCTGTTCAGAAACGTCGAGTCTGGATCCCACACAATGTTCATCACCGACCTGCTCCAACACCAAGACCGTCTTATGTTGCACCTCGTCTGCCTTCACCGCCGAGACAGCTTACGGTTCATGATGGACCGCCTAATGCTATGGATTCTCATCAAGTTGCGCCACGTCCTCCTAATGGTCGTAAGAAGGGTTGTCGAAACCACCGATTCAGAAACCGTAATACCATACCGTCTGCTGTTGTACTTGGCTATGCCAATCACGTTAATGCTGAAAAGGCTCAGAAGGAACCGACTATCGTGCTGGGAACACTCCCTGTGAATTCAGTACCAGCCTCTGTTCTCTTCGATTCAGGAGCATCGCATGCTTTTGTGTCCCAACAATTTGCTCAGTCACATGAGTTATACCTGGAAGAATTACCCACTCCTCTAATGGTTCAGGCCCCGAGATCCAAGTGGCAAACCACAATGCTAAGCCCTCACAACCACATCGAGATTGGAGGTCTACTTTTTCCGGTTTCTCTCATTGTACTTGGACCTTCTGACATAGACATTATTCTCGGTATGGACTGGTTGACAGCCCATAATGCTTTGATTGACTGTGCTACTAAGACAGTCCAGCTCACACACCCTTCTGGCCAGATAGTCAAATACTCAGCCCGAATAGCTCAAGATGCTGAGAGCCAGATATATGTTCTGAATGCATTGAACGCTTCACCTCTTGAAGGCATCGACAACGTTCCAGTTGTTCGTGATTTTCAAGATGTATTTCCAGAAGAACTTCCAGGAATACCCCCTGCTAGAGCTGTTGAGTTCGTCATCGACTTGAAACCTGGCACTACCCCTATTGCGAAGCGTCCTTATAAGATGCCTCCGCATCATCTTCTCGAGCTTAAGGAAGAAATCGACACGTCACTTAAGAAAGGTTTCATCCGCCCTAGTTCCTCTGCTTGGGGAGCACCTTCACTCTTCGTTAAGAAGAAGGATGGAACTAACCGATTGGTTCAGGATTATTGGCCCATTAACCAAGCGACAATCCAGAACAAATATCCGCTTCCCCGGATCAATGATTTGTATGATCAACTTGCCGGTTCCTCAGTATTCTCTAAGCTGGATTTGAGATTGGGATACCATCAGATCCGTGTTCGCGAAGAGGATACTCCGAAGACTGCATTTGTTACTCGCTATGGCTCTTACGAGTACACTGTCATGTCATTTGGCTTAACAAATGCTCCAGCCACATTCTCCCGTCTGATGAATTATATCTTCATGGATTACCTCGATAAGTTCATCGTGGTTTATCTAGATGATATTCTAGTCTATTCAAAGAATAAGGAAGAACATGCCGAACACCTCCGTCTTGTATTGGAAAGGCTCCGAGAACACCAGTTGTATGCCAAATACTCCAAATGCAAGTTCTGGTTATCTGAAGTGACATATCTCGGTCATGTGATTTCCAAAGATGGAATTGGCGTTAACCCAGAACGAGTTCAGGCTATTCTGGACTGGACTCCTCCGAAGAATGTCAAGCAAGTGAGAAGTTTTCTCGGCCTTGCAAGCTATTGCCGTCGATTTGTCGAGAACATTTCCAAGATTGCTAAGCCTTTGACTGATCTGCTTCACAAGGGCGTTAAGTTCGAATGGACAGACAATTGTCAGGAAAGTTTTCAAGCACTCAAAGACAAGCTAACATCTGCCCCAGTACTTTCTCCTCCAGATACCCGCAAAGACTTTGTGATTTATTGTGATGCATCCCGTGAAGGATTAGGCTGTGTCCTAATGCAAGAGCGTAAGGTGATTGCCTATGGCTCTCGTCAGTTGCGCCCACATGAAGAGAATTATCCGGTACATGATCTAGAACTAGCTGCTGTGATCTATGCATTGCAGTTGTGGCGACATTACCTTCTCGGTAATCGTTGCGAGATATACACGGATCATAAAAGTCTGAAGTACTTGTTTACTCAACCATCCCTGAACCTCCGTCAGCAAAGATGGATGGAGGCCATTGCGGACTATGATTTGGGTATTTCTTATACCCCTGGCAAGGCTAATGTAATGGCTGATGCGTTGAGTCGCAAATCCTATTGCTGTGAACTTGAAGTCCAGCTAGAGCAACCACTCCTGTATGAAGAGCTTCGAAGGCTAAATCTTGAGATAGTTCCTCAAGGATACTTAAAAACCATGGTTGTTGAACCAGACCTTGAGAAAGCTGTTAAGAGTGCACAAGCTAAAGATGCTGAAGTTGATCTGATGAAGAAAGACCTTCACCTTGTAAAGTACAAGGATTTCTCGCTGTCTGAAGATGGAACCTTGTATTTCAGAAACCGCATTGTCGTACCTCGTTTCGAACTTATGACTGACAAGGTCATGAAGGAGGCACATGATACCCCGCTGTCTATTCATCCGGGTAGCACCAAGATGTATCGTGATCTCCGTCAAAGGTACTGGTGGTCTAGAATGAAGCAAGACATTGCTCGATATGTTGCTGAATGTGATGTGTGTCGTCGCGTTAAAGCAGAACATCAGAAGCCAGCTGGAATTCTGCAACCACTTCCTATTCCTCTATGGAAAGGGGATAAGGTTCAGATGGATTTCGTTACAGGACTTCCCAGGTCACAGAAGGGTCACGATGCTATTCTTGTCGTCGTCGACCAGCTCTCTAAAGTTGCACACTTTCTGCCTGTTAAAGAGACTATCACTGCTAGTCAGTTAGCAGAGTTGTATATCTCCAGAATTGTTTCGCTCCACGGTATTCCGAAGGAGATCAGTTCGGACCGTGGTGGTCTTTTCACTTCCAAATTCTGGGAAAGTTTTCAAACAGCTATGGGAACTCATATTACTTGGAGTTCAGCTTATCACCCTCAATCTCAAGGCCAAGTCGAACGAGTTAATCAAGTGCTTGAAGACATGCTTCGGGCTTGTGATATTTCATTCGGCAAGAAGTGGGAAGAATCTCTCCCGTATGCCAAATTCTCTTACAACAACAGCTACCAAGCCAGCTTGAAAATGGCTCCCTTCGAAGTACTCTATGGACGTAAGTGTCGAACCCCTCTGAATTGGTCAGAAACTGGGGAACGACCGCTCGTGGGTCCGGATATTATTCAACACGCCGAAGAACAAGTTCGTATTGTCCGGGAAAATCTCAAGGCGGCTCAGGACCGCCAGAAGAGCAACTATGATCGCAAACGATGGGGTTTGACTTATCAACCTGGTGATCAGGCTTATCTGCGAGTCACCCCGATGAAAGGCACTCACCGTTTTGGAATCAAGGGCAAGCTAGCTCCACGCTATATTGGTCCTTTCCGAATTATTGCTAGGCGTGGACAGGTGGCGTATAGATTGGAATTGCCGCCGCAATTCTCTCATATCCACGACGTCTTCCATGTGTCGCAACTTCGTCAATGCTTCAAGGAATCTCCACACCGAGCTGTGGATCACGAGGTGCTCGAATTGCAAGATGACCTATCTTATAAGGAGCATCCGATCCGCATTCTCGATGAAGCTGAACGTCGGACCCGTCAGAAGGCTACCAAGTTCCTCAAAGTGCAGTGGTCAAATCATACGGAAGATGAAGCCACTTGGGAGCGCGAGGATAATCTTCATGCGGAACACCCCGAACTTTTCCCTTCTACCTCTTAATTCTCGGGACGAGAATTCTTATTAGTGGAGGAGATTTGTAACACCCCCAGTGGTTAGCCACAGTAATCCCATTTTGATAATGCCAAGTCAGCATGATTAACAGTGCATGATCATCATTAACATCATATTGCATTTCAACTCCTAAGTCAAAATTCAAATCTAAATAAAAGTGGAAAATAAAAGTTGTCCAAACCTGAAAACTAAAATGTGCCTCATGTTGCAAATATTCCCAAAGCATTTATAAAAATGATTGCAACATTTGTTGGAATTGTAAAAGGACTCGAACAACAAGAAACAGCAGCAACATAGCACTATTTAATCCTTTTCAAATTAAATAAAATCCAAACAAAAATATATGGACGCCAAACCAATTTCTAGCAGAGACTAATTTTGCACTGTTAATATTTGGATCAGTCTCATATTCTACAAAAGTCTAGAAGTAGCCTAGACATTTTTACAAAACAGAGAAAAGAATTAATAAAAAGAAAAAGGCAAAAGAAAATAAAATAGAAAAAAAATAGAAAAAAAAAGGAAAATCCCGCCCCCCCCCCTTTTGATCATCCCGATATCGCCCATTCTATTTCTCATGCTTGCATTAGAATTGCTGCTGCTGCTGCTGCTTTACCTATTTTTATGCATAGCCTGTTCATTGTAACCTGCTGTTGATAATTACCTGCATATCCTAAACTGCTTAGTTTAGGCTGGGTAGAGACCTATCAGTGACCCCACTTATCCCGACTGCCGCGCTGGATCGTCAGAAGACCCGATCAACGGGATTGAAGACCAGGACCCGACACCGCAACATCACCCCCCTTAGTTGTAACGACACTGCAGCGTTACTATCGAGTGCCGAGGGTGAAACCTCATGTAGCACTTCTGATGTTAACTCTGTAGAGTATCTATTCGGTTGTGGTCATCGAGGGTGATTCCTCCTTCACCACTTCCGGTAACGACGCTGTCGTGCAACACATCAAGTGTGAACCCATCGAGGGTGAATCCTTCGAGTTCACCTTGACAGACACATCGAGTAGGAATCCAACGAGGGTGATACCTCGGATTCCCCTGATGTTATGGACACACGGATACTTGGACTTTACACTGTTCCTTGGATAGGCGGGTCGGCCCTGAGGGGTACCCGCGTGCACCTGAGAGGCGAGTGTTGTGAAGACGGGTGCCTGTGTGGTGCCCGAGTGATGAATACGAGGCGCGGCCGGGCATTCTTAACCCTTGCCGCAAGTCCTCGAGACGGGGCGACGGGGTCACATCTTTCGTGAGTCTCTGCTCGTTTCCGCAAGCCCCTAGTCCTAGCGATTTGGATATTAGATCCGAGCAGGCCTCTGGTCTGATAGCACTAACCATCACATGGGCATAGTATGGGCGTTCTGCATCGTAGCATCAGCCGACAGTTCTGTCAGACGTCCAGTTCAGCATTGTGGCACGGTCGGATCGTACCGACCCTCCGAGGCGGTGCTGGTATCCACCCTGCACACAACGACCCGGAGTGCACACGGCGATGGCCCAAGACCCCTGAGTGCTTAGGATGTAGACCGGCGGGGACCTCTCTGCTGAGCTTTAGGTAGGGCTGCGGTGTGTCGTTTGGCCGAGGCCGGGCATGACCCAGGAAAGTGTGTCCGGCCGAAGTTAATCGAGCGTGTTGGGTAAGTTGGTGCACCCCTGCAGGGAAGAATACTTCTATCGATAGCCTGTCCTACGGTAACGGACACTCGGAGTTGTATCCTGATTGATACAATTTTAGAACTGGATACTTGGATACTATGGCTCTGGGATTGCTTCTCGCAGGGAGTCGAGAAGGGATCTCCGGACGAGGTTGATGACTTTATGGCTCTGGGATTGCTTTCTCGCAGGGAGTCGAGAAAGGATCTCTGGGTGAGGATGAGACTTAATGATACTACTACATTATATTGTACTGTTCTACTCTCTTCTACTGCTGCAAGACCGCTGAAGATGCTAGTCTTCGATAGGACTAGGCCTTCTCTCTATTCTTGCATTTCTGCAGCCCAGTCCACATATACAGCCTCCCCTTGAAAATGTTGCATATGTAGTGTAGATCCTTGCTTGCTGAGTACTTCTGAGTACTCACGGTTGCTTTGTTTTCCTTTTCTCCCCATATCAGTTTATCGTGACCAAGATGACGGAGCCCCTGAGACAGCTGCCCTGCCGACGATCGCTACTACTACTACCAAGATGGATGGATTCTGCTATGAGTTGACTGACGACCAGGAGTAGGATCGGAGGGTCCCAGGCAGGAGGCCTTCGCCTTTCGATCGTAGTGTTTTATTTTGCCCGCCTTTCTAAAGGCCTTTATGTTTCTGTTTCATATCTGTACTCAGATATCTGATGCTTCCGCTGACGCTTGTTCGCAAGCTTATGTATTCGAGCCCTCGAGGCCCCTGGCTTGTAATATAAAGCTTGTATGACTTTATTTATGTTTTAGAGTTGTGTTGTGATATCTTCCCGTGAGTCCTTAGGCTTGATCGTGTGCATTTGCGTGTATGGTTAGTGCACGATCGGGCCGGGGGCGTCACAAGTTGGTATCAGAGCCGACTGACTGTAGGAACCCCCCTTTCCAACTCCTTGGCCGAAGTTGAGTCTAGTGGTCCAAAACTATTTTACTAACTTGGCTGTGTGGCTTATGGGCCCACATCGCCAATTGGGTGGTATTAGGATCTTTTACTCCTCGATCTTTACTCTGGGACTCTGATCTCTCTTCTATTCGGGTTAAAATTTTACTAACTCCAACATTAGGCTCTCGTGCTCACGTCCACCCGGAGTTCTGAAAATATCCCCCCTTGCTTCAAGATTTTGGGCCAGGTTCTGCTTACAGGATCCTTTTATCGAGGGCACCCTGTGTTGTCACTTGCAGATTCCTCGCTCCGTCA
The DNA here is from genome assembly GCA_011799875.1 of Thinopyrum elongatum. Taxonomy (NCBI): domain Eukaryota; kingdom Viridiplantae; phylum Streptophyta; class Magnoliopsida; order Poales; family Poaceae; genus Thinopyrum; species Thinopyrum elongatum. The sequence continues at coordinate 581,162,443 of CM022299.1, forward strand.
GTTTTCTCCGACGTTGATGTAGCCTTTGCTATGTCTCGTTGTGTACTCCCCTACCGCGTGCCTGTGCGCCGCCTAGCATGTCTAGCTTCTAAATTTGCGCCGTTGTGCTGTCCGCATGTACCTGACTCTGTGAATGGATTGGTATGTCTTTCAACGACTACTATTTTAAATCTAATGCCCTTCCTGTTCATCTCTCGTGTTACGTCCTGAATAACTCCTTACACATGCAGTCTTTCTTGCTAAACTGCCCCTGTTGATTTGGCAGGATGGCTGATGATCCTCCACCTCCACCCTATATTGCCGCCATGATGCAGCAGTTTGAACTTAACCATCAGCAGTTTGAGCTTAACCGTCAGTTTATGACCGGAGTATTGGCTCAATTCCCAACTCAGAATGCTCAGCAACAGAATGCTCCAATAACTCTGCCAGAATTTGTGCGCCTCAATCCGTCCGTTTTCCGCAACTCCACCAATCCTATGGATGCTGATGATTGGCTTCGTGACATCCTGTTTGAGATGGAGTCAGCTAATGTTGCCCCTGACAGTTATGTCACCTTTGCGACATTCCACCTGAAGGGCCCAGCTGCTCAATGGTGGGAAAGCCACAAGGCTATGTTGCCTGCAGACACTGTAACCACTTGGCAGGAATTTCAGTCAGCTTTTCATGCACGTTACATTCCTCAAGGTCTGATGGACCAGAAGAAGCAGGAGTTCCGTAAACTCTCACAGGGCACAATGATGGTGGATGAATATCAGAGGAAATTCCTTGAATTATCCCGCTATGCTGCGGATGACGTCGACACTGACACTCGCAAGCAGGAGAAATTCCGTGAAGGACTGCGTACGGATATAAAACTTGCACTTGCTGTCCATGATTGCTCAGAGTTCGCAACGCTTGTCAGCAAATCTTTCCAAATTGAAATAGCTCTGACTGAGTACCAGGAGTCGCTCAAGCGCACTCATGGAGCTGGCTCATCCTCGGGTCAGCCTGTTCAGAAACGTCGAGTCTGGATCCCACACAATGTTCATCACCGACCTGCTCCAACACCAAGACCGTCTTATGTTGCACCTCGTCTGCCTTCACCGCCGAGACAGCTTACGGTTCATGATGGACCGCCTAATGCTATGGATTCTCATCAAGTTGCGCCACGTCCTCCTAATGGTCGTAAGAAGGGTTGTCGAAACCGCCGATTCAGAAACCGTAATACCATACCGTCTGCTGTTGTACTTGGCTATGCCAATCACGTTAATGCTGAAAAGGCTCAGAAGGAACCGACTATCGTGCTGGGAACACTCCCTGTGAATTCAGTACCAGCCTCTGTTCTCTTCGATTCAGGAGCATGGCATGCTTTTGTGTCCCAACAATTTGCTCAGTCACATGAGTTATACCTGGAAGAATTACCCACTCCTCTAATGGTTCAGGCCCCGAGATCCAAGTGGCAAACCACAATGCTAAGCCCTCACAACCACATCGAGATTGGAGGTCTACTTTTTCCGGTTTCTCTCATTGTACTTGGACCTTCCGACATAGACATTATTCTCGGTATGGACTGGTTGACAGCCCATAATGCTTTGATTGACTGTGCTACTAAGACAGTCCAGCTCACACACCCTTCTGGCCAGATAGTCAAATACTCAGCCCGAATAGCTCAAGATGCTGAGAGCCAGATATATGTTCTGAATGCATTGAACGCTTCACCTCTTGAAGGCATCGACAACGTTCCAGTTGTTCGTGATTTTCAAGATGTATTTCCAGAAGAACTTCCAGGAATACCCCCTGCTAGAGCTGTTGAGTTCGTCATCGACTTGAAACCTGGCACTACCCCTATTGCGAAGCGTTCTTATAAGATGCCTCCGCATCATCTTCTCGAGCTTAAGGAAGAAATCGACACGTCACTTAAGAAAGGTTTCATCCGCCCTAGTTCCTCTGCTTGGGGAGCACCTTCACTCTTCCTTAAGAAGAAGGATGGAACTAACCGATTGGTTCAGGATTATCGGCCCATTAACCAAGCGACAATCCAGAACAAATATCCGCTTCCCCGGATCAATGATTTGTATGATCAACTTGCCGGTTCCTCAGTATTCTCTAAGCTGGATTTGAGATTGGGATACCATCAGATCCGTGTTCGCGAAGAGGATATTCCGAAGACTGCATTTGTTACTCGCTATGGCTCTTACGAGTACACTGTCATGTCATTTGGCTTAACAAATGCTCCAGCCACATTCTCCCGTCTGATGAATTATATCTTCATGGATTACCTCGATAAGTTCATCATGGTTTATCTAGATGATATTCTAGTCTATTCAAAGAATAAGGAAGAACATGCCGAACACCTCCGTCTTGTATTGGAAAGGCTCCGAGAACACCAGTTGTATGCCAAATACTCCAAATGCAAGTTCTGGTTATCTGAAGTGACATATCTCGGTCATGTGATTTCCAAAGATGGAATTGGCGTTAACCCAGAACGAGTTCAGGCTATTCTGGACTGGACTCCTCCGAAGAATGTCAAGCAAGTGAGAAGTTTTCTCGGCCTTGCAAGCTATTGCCGTCGATTTGTCGAGAACTTTTCCAAGATTGCTAAGCCTTTGACTGATCTGCTTCACAAGGGCGTTAAGTTCGAATGGACAGACAATTGTCAAGAAAGTTTTCAAGCACTCAAAGACAAGCTAACATCTGCCCCAGTACTTTCTCCTCCAGATACCCGCAAAGACTTTGTGATTTATTGTGATGCATCCCGTGAAGGATTAGGCTGTGTCCTAATGCAAGAGCGTAAGGTGATTGCCTATGGCTCTCGTCAGTTGCGCCCACATGAAGAGAATTATCCAGTACATGATCTAGAACTAGCTGCTGTGATCTATGCATTGCAGTTGTGGCGACATTACCTTCTCGGTAATCGTTGCGAGATATACACGGATCATAAAAGTCTGAAGTACTTGTTTACTCAACCATCCCTGAACCTCCGTCAGCAAAGATGGATGGAGGCCATTGCGGACTATGATTTGGGTATTTCTTATACCCCTGGCAAGGCTAATGTAATGGCTGATGCGTTGAGTCACAAATCCTATTGCTGTGAACTTGAAGTCCAGCTAGAGCAACCACTCCTGTATGAAGAGCTTCGAAGGCTAAATCTTGAGATAGTTCCTCAAGGATACTTAAAAACCTTGGTTGTTGAACCAGACCTTGAGAAAGCTGTTAAGAGTGCACAAGCTAAAGATGCTGAAGTTGATCTGATGAAGAAAGACCTTCACCTTGTAAAGTACAAGGATTTCTCGCTGTCTGAAGATGGAACCTTGTATTTCAGAAACCGCATTGTCGTACCTCGTTTCGAACTTATGACTGACAAGGTCATGAAGGAGGCACATGATACCCCGCTGTCTATTCATCCGGGTAGCACCAAGATGTATCGTGATCTCCGTCAAAGGTACTGGTGGTCTAGAATGAAGCAAGACATTGCTCGATATGTTGCTGAATGTGATGTGTGTCGTCGCGTTAAAGCAGAACATCAGAAGCTAGCTGGAATTCTGCAACCACTTCCTATTCCTCTATGGAAATGGGATAAGGTTCAGATGGATTTCGTTACAGGACTTCCCAGGTCACAGAAGGGTCACGATGCTATTCTTGTCGTCGTCGACCAGCTCTCTAAAGTTGCACACTTTCTGCCTGTTAAAGAGACTATCACTGCTAGTCAGTTAGCAGAGTTGTATATCTCCAGAATTGTTTCACTCCACGGTATTCCGAAGGAGATCAGTTCGGACCGTGGTGGTCTTTTCACTTCCAAATTCTGGGAAAGTTTTCAAACAGCTATGGGAACTCATATTACTTGGAGTTCAGCTTATCACCCTCAATCTCAAGGCCAAGTCGAACGAGTTAATCAAGTGCTTGAAGACATGCTTCGGGCTTGTGATATTTCATTTGGCAAGAAGTGAGAAGAATCTCTCCCGTATGCCGAATTCTCTTACAACAACAGCTATCAAGCCAGCTTGAAAATGGCTCCCTTCGAAGTACTCTATGGACGTAAGTGTCGAACCCCTCTGAATTGGTCAGAAACTGGGGAACGACCGCTCGTGGGTCCGGATATTATTCAACACGCCGAAGAACAAGTTCGTATTGTCCGGGAAAATCTCAAGGCGGCTCAGGACCGCCAGAAGAGCAACTATGATCGCAAACGATGGGGTTTGACTTATCAACCTGGTGATCAGGCTTATCTGCGAGTCACCCCGATGAAAGGCACTCACCGTTTTGGAATCAAGGGCAAGCTAGCTCCACGCTATATTGGTCCTTTCCGCATTATTGCTAGGCGTGGACAGGTGGCGTATAGATTGGAATTTCCGCCGCAATTCTCTCATATCCACGACGTCTTCCATGTGTCGCAACTTCGTCAATGCTTCAAGGAATCTCCACACCGAGCTGTGGATCACGAGGTGCTCGAATTGCAAGATGACCTATCTTATAAGGAGCATCCGATCCGCATTCTCGATGAAGCTGAACGTCGGACCCGTCAGAAGGCTACCAAGTTCCTCAAAGTGCAGTGGTCAAATCATACGGAAGATGAAGCCACTTGGGAGCGCGAGGATAATCTTCATGCGGAACACCCCGAACTTTTCCCTTCTACCTCTTAATTCTCGGGACGAGAATTCTTATTAGTGGAGGAGATTTGTAACACCCCCAGTGGTTAGCCACAGTAATCCCATTTTGATAATGCCAAGTCAGCATGATTAACAGTGCATGATCATCATTAACATCATATTGCATTTCAACTCCTAAGTCAAAATTCAAATCTAAATAAAAGTGGAAAATAAAAGTTGTCCAAACCTGAAAACTAAAATGTGCCTCATGTTGCAAATATTCCCAAAGCATTTATAAAAATGATTGCAACATTTGTTGGAATTGTAAAAGGACTCGAACAACAAGAAACAGCAGCAACATAGCACTATTTAATCCTTTTCAAATTAAATAAAATCCAAACAAAAATATATGGACGCCAAACCAATTTCTAGCAGAGACTAATTTTGCACTGTTAATATTTGGATCA